>JARHVA010002201.1:1872500-2270000 GCA_037957365.1 Torreya grandis
GCAAATTGACTATCTCAACCCCACTGCCTTGTACATTGAAATGTCCACCTATAGGTGGTATTGATAGAGACTTAGGATTGTTTCATAGGGATGTTATAACATTTTTTAGGCCTTAATCAGGTTTTAATAAGATTTATATACTTTGAGAACTAATAATAAGTCATATAACATACACATTACTCAAGTCTTGCATTCACTTCCTTGTCTGCAACATCAAGGCATATGTACAGGTGCCTCACAAGTACTAATCTCATTGAAAGGGAGTATTTAATTTTAATGAGGTTATTAATGATAAAAAGAGTCCATTTTAAGAGTTATAGAGGTTCTAAAACTCATTTAATGCTCATATTCTATGCACACTACCCATATTCATACTTACTACTTGTACACTGTAATGTCCACCTACAAGTGGCTTACACAAGGGTCTGAAGGTGTTATATGAAGAGATTTGACATGATTTGGAACACTCATAAAGTTTTTGGATGTTGAAGATGTTGTCCCCCAAAAATATCAGCTATTTTTGGGACAACATTTGAATTATTTTGGTCTTACAAACCAAAATGATCTCTTCCCTTTCCAAATTTTGTCTCAAGCATTCCAATTCCTCATTTTTCAAGCTTTTTAGAAATCTATGGACTGAAAATAGGCTCATTTATACAAGTTCAATGGGCTTCACAACTTCTATAGAAATTTCCATCGGCAAGCATCAACAGCAGGTTTAACATTTGGTTCATCTTTTGGTTCAACGTCAAATGTTTCAAAGGCGGGTTCAATCAATCAGTTCAATGCTTTGTTTCAACATTTGGTTCATCCACTCAGTTTCAATGCTTTGATTCATTCTTTGGTTCAATCAAATGGTTCGTCAGTTGGTTCAAGGATTTGTTTGAACTGTTGAACCAAAATTTAGTTCAACGTCTTGGTTCAACGAAAAGGTTCAAAGCTTTGGTTCAATGATTAGTTCAAACACATGGTTTAAAGCCTTAGTTCAATGGAATGGTTCAAAGCCTTGGTTCAATGGAATGATTCAATAGTTGGTTCATCGCCAAAGTTCAAAGAGTTTCCCTAAGAAGCCTAAAGATCATTCAAGGACTGCTCGAAGGGTAGATACCCTTGCGGGAAACTCTTCCCGACTCAAAATGGGTCATTTCTTAAGGCCCAAAAGGGCAAGTTCAATCCAAAAAAGTGCCAAATAGAAAAGCCAAAAGAAGACAAAGGAATGACACTCCTGAAAATGTCAATTCAACACAATGAATTAGCCATTGATCCTTTAAACATACAGACCAAAATACAATCACAGATCTCAAAGCCAAGACCAACAAAAAGCAGAGAAGGAACATAATAGTAAACTAAATCTAGGACCTGATTAAATTAACTGAACAAGGAGGAATGATGAAGATAAGATCAGATCGCCAGGTGAACATTGGAAGTTACAACTTTCAATAAGCGTGACTTTTTTCCTTGCATTGATAAAATCAAATGGGTAAAGCACCCCCAAGTTCCGGCGTGTCTTCTTAATAGATTCCAACACAAAATGATGTATTGATTGTTCCCAAGTCCTTCTTGAAGAGGCTATATAAGGGACTTCTTCTATTGTAATAAGGATCTCTTTTTTGACATTTAGAACAAAACTCTACCCAAATTGTAAGGCATTACTAAGACTTTGAGCTCAGATTGCCGATCATTTTTTGTTACTAGAATAAGAAAGCAAGTGGTTTTTCAGACTGTGTTTTAATATCTTTGTTATTGAGGAAATTCTTCTTATGTCTTTTTCTTCAATATATCTTCTATTCCTTTAATTCAACAAGCAGAATTAGTGATAGCAGTCAAGAAGGTGTCCTAAAGAGTCAACTGTGGAGAGACTTTGTGCCCCCATAATTGCCTTTAGAGTGTGTTCTTTTCATTTCTGTGTAAAGGACCTTGAGGCGACTTTGTGCCCTCATTGTCCTTTATATCTTACTCTTGAGCAATCCAGGTGAAGACTTTGTGTTGCATCTTGATTTGCTGGTTATTACATTCTTTGCTATGTTTTTGTTGTTATTGCCAGGAGTATTCTTATGGTTTGCTGATTAGTACTTTTGAAAGAAGAGGAGTATTATCTATCATTTCCCCTAAGTTTTTCCTTTGATCTACGTGCATCATCTCTGAAAGAAGAGAGATGGATGGTTTGTCCCACCCATGAGTATTATTTTATATTTATATATATAGCATACCTACAGGGAACCTCCCCTTGATGAGAGAAGAGATCAGTGTCTTTCTGATGTGGTAAAACTACACATTTGGACGACTTATCTTCCTACTTTGGTTGATCAAACCTATTTTGTTTATTAGTACACTGATCGACAAAATATTCAACTAATAGTTTTTGGTGACTCCACTGGGGAAAGAGCACATATTTTCAAGTCTCATACTTCAAGCTAAAGCAGATCTTACTCTTTTCCAATTTTTGTTCTATAATCTGGCAACTTCAAGATATACCAGAGGTCAAAAATCCCAAGGTGTTGTAGATCCTACTTTTGAGTTGGCATAGCAGAATAATTTTGAGTTGTTTTCTCCATAATCTCACCTTGGATGAACTGCTAGTCGAGCCTTGCCTGCCCACACTCCACCTAGATTAGTGATCCCACTTTTACATAATCAAGTCATGGCTCAAGGACCCTGGGGTAATTCTTTTGGTCCCCTAAATTTGACTCCACCTCTGCATGAGCTTTCATGCAGTTCAAGGAAGAATTTCCCTAAATTCTTTAGTGATGGGAAGGTTCATCCTGATGAACACATTACAGCTTTCAGCATAGCCTGCAGGGTAATAGGGGTAGAATTTGAAGATATAGCAGTCAGGCTATTCATGGAAACACTACAAGGTGCTGCTGCTGACTAGTTTTATCACCTACAGGCTAGGTTAGTGATTGATTGGGACTCTTTGAAAGACAAATTTGAAGCAAGATTCAAGCTTGCAGAAGATGCACATGCCTTGCTGGCCCACCTCACTCAGATGAAGAAGGAGCCTCATGAGCCTATGAGAGAGTTTATTGCTAGGTTTGACAAGCTGAGGCACAAGATTCCCTTGGCCACCCAGATGACACCTTAGAATCTCAAATGCTTCTTCATCAACTCACAACTACCTAAAGTGAGTTTCTTGTAAGATGAGCCTAACACGTAGACCTTGTTACTGCTTAGGACTTGGATACTGAGGTAGAAGATGACCTTATCTTGGTAAGAAAGATAAGGAGAGACCCTAATAAAAGTAAATCCTCTTCATCTTCTGAGTACTCCCTACAATCACTACTGACCCAATGGTACAAAAGCTAGCAAATGAAATGCTAGCTCTGAGAAAGTAAGTGGCACAAGGGATGCCATCTGCTCCTGCATATAGAGATATGCCTAGGAGGACTTTCTAAAATTAGGCGTACCAAGGCAATGCTGCCAGGAATCAGGGATAGAAAAATTGCCTTCCTCCCCCATAGAGGAATCTTGCCCTTGAAGCACCTCCAAACAACTTGGTAGTTGGATATCTTGAAGCTGAAGCAAATTTTTCATTCTAGTTTGAGTTAAATCTTAAAGATGATGTTAATCTCTTCATTGAGGAAGAAGAATAATTAGCTGGTGACTCCCATATTAGTTTCTTGAACTATCAGGATGAATCCAAAAGTGAAGGCCATGCAGCTGAGGGGTCATATGCTATATTCACCCAATCTAAAAATCAATCAACTCAACAAGATAATAAAGAGAAAGTAGAGGAGCGACCTCAATTAGCAATTTCAATTGCTAAGTGGGGATCCACTCTTCCTTTCCAGCCAAAGGACCCAATGGTTTCAAGAAAGGTAAATACCTCTACGCCTTCTACTTCAATTTCATAGTCCAGTCCTCCACCTTTAGAAAATCAAAAGGATGAACTCTCATCCTCTGCTCTTAGCTCATTCTAGGCATTTGATATCATTGACCATATAAAAAGAACCAAAATTAAAATGTCTGAATTCAAATTTCTACAGTCCCATCCTGAGCAGTTAGACAGACTGGTTCAATGTGTTAAAAATCAAAAGATCCCTGTTAAATGAACAATCCCCAAGGTGACACATGATGCTGCCAGAAATGTACCCACCAAGAACATCTTTGTCACTACTCCCCCTATTGCTCCTGGTAGGACTAAACTTTTTTATGTCACATTGCTGATAAATCGATATAAGTTGAATAATTACATCATTGATTTTGGAGCTTTAGACAATGTCATGCCTACTAAAGTGGTCGAATCCCTTGGTCTCACATTAACCAAGACATTTGGGAGATGTTTCTCCATGGAGAATAAGCAAGTACCATTGTTGGGACAAATCAAAGATGCCCAATTTGTATTTGCAGCCTTCCCAGCTAAGAGAATTAAGATGACTGTCTTGGTGGCTGATGTCCCAACATCTTATGGAATTTTGCTTGGATGAAATTTTTGCAAGGACGTGGGAGGTGAATTAAGCATGGATCTATCTGAGGCAAGGATCCCTGTCCAAGGCATGATGAAGAGATTGCTCCCTGAAAAGGAAGCAAAATTTGTGGTCACTCAGACATTAGCCCCTGAAGCTCAAATTCTTTTTGAATCTGCAGGTATGGGTAATTATTTTTTGTCTACAGATGGAGTGCATGAAACACTTGAAAGTATCAACTCATAAATTAGCTCAACAAGAACAACAAAAAAATTGGTAAGCTGCAGTACAAACCAAGGAGGATTCTCCATTTTTTATGAAGGAAAGTCTAAAGAAAAGTCAGTATCAGATGAAATATGGACTTTGGAATTTGATGGAAGCTGTTCTTCTACCAGTTCAAGGGCTGGAATTGTTTTGATATCTCCTCAAAGAGATATGTTCCCTTCATCTTAAAAATTACAATTTATCAACACTAACAATATAGCTAAATACGAATCTTTGTTGCTGGGCATGAAGGCTACTCAAGAAAAAGGCATTAAGTTTCTTCATGCCAAAGGGGATGCTGAATTAATAGTTTTCCAAGTGAGGAATTTATACCAAACTAAAAATGAAATATTACACCACTACCGTAACTTGGTTTGGGACCAAATTGAAAGTTTTGATGCTTTCAACATTTCTGCCATACCTAGAGAGTTTAATGACAGAGCTGATGCACTTGCTGTTTCAGGAACTCTCTTAGTTCCTCATTCAGATTTCAAAGAAGATAGGTATATCATTGAGTTGGTTTATAGGCCAAGTGTTCCTGACAATGTTGATCATTGGCAAGTGTTCAATGATGATCATCAAATCATTGCCTTCTTGAAACGAAAAGATAATTTTAAACAGCTATGTTTTGAAGGCAGCAAACCTCAAAAGAATGAATCTGTGTCTGAATTCAGCTCATATATAAATGAAGAATTATTGCAGTTGAAAGGAAACAAAATTCCTAAAGGATTGGTTTCTCTTAAAAATCTATTTGAAAAACATGATAGATTCATTAAAAAATAGCAAATAGACTCAAGTTTCTCTCAAGGATTCGATCAAGTGAATCTGTCTACTAAAGAAAATTCTAAGATGATCAATATTGGTAAGTGTTGTACCCCTGAAGAAAGATTCAAGTTCACTTCTTTACTCTATCAATACATGGATGTCTTAGCATATTCTTATGAATACTTGAAGTCTCTTAGACCAGATGAAATCCACCATAAGATTCCTCTCAAGGCTAACTCAATGCCATACAAGCAAAAATCGAGACAGTATAGTCCAAAAATGTCAGGTACTATTATGTCTGAGATACAAAAGATGTTAAATGCTAGAATCATCTTCTCAATCCATCATTCTACATGGATTGCAAACATAGTGCCTGTAAGGAAGAAGAATGGCAAAATTCACATTTGTGTAGATTTCAAAAATCTGAATCAAGCATCTTTAAAAGATAATTATCCTTTGCCAATTATGGATCAAGTGCTTCAAACAGTGACAGGTGTAGAGATGTTATCAATGTTGGATGGTTTCTCAAGTTATAACCAAGTTGAAGTTGGTGAAATAGACCAATACAAGACTGCATTCACCATGCCTTGGGGTACATTTACATATAGGAGAATGCCTTTTGGTCTAATAAATGCTAGTGCTACTTTTCAGATAGCTATGAATCTGGCTTTCAAAGATGAGATTGATAAAGTCATAGTGGTATACCTTGACAATTTGACTGTCTTTTCAAAGCATCGATCTGATCATGTACGCCACCTATAGCAAGTGCTAGAGTGTAGCCGCCAGAACGGTATTTCCTTAAATCCTAAAAAGTCTATTTTTGGAGTAACAGAAGGGAAACTCCTTGGACACATTGTGTCCAAAGAAGGCATAAAAATTGACTCAGACAGAGTCAAGTCTATCCAAGAGCTTAATCTTCCTACAAATAAGAATGTTGTTCATTCTTTCTTTAGAAAGGTGAATTTCTTACAGAGATTCATCCTCGAATTTGCTGAGAAGACTAGACATATTGTGAACATGATGAAAGGGAAGACTATCTTTAGCTGGACTAAAGAAGGCAAATCAACATTTCAAGATATCAAGACTGCCATTTCTCATGCCCCTACCTTGGTTTGTCCAGATTACCACAAATATTTCATTATATACAGCTATGCGTCTGAGCATACTCTTTCAATGATTCTTATTCAATAGGACAAAGAAGGTATGGAATGCCCCATCTCTTTCATGAGTTGCCCTCTCAAAACCCATGAAATGAAGTATTCAAATATAGAGAAGCACACCTATACATTGATAAAAGTAGTCAAACATTTCTGTTTCTATATTCTGAATTCACATACTACTGCCTTAGTTCTTGACACTACAGTCAAGTCTATATTAACTTAGCAAGAGTTTGGCACAAAGAGAGGTAATTAGATTGCAAAGATCCAAGAATTTGATCTATATATCAAGCCAATAAAGCTTGTCAGAGGTAAAGGCCTATGCCAATTGATGGCTGACAATAAGCCAAAAGATACACAACATGAAGAAGCTCAAGTGGAAAATAATCCAACAATCCTTTTTGTCTCCACTACCAATGAATGGTACTCAGGTATTGCCTATTTTTTGACTTATGGTGAATGTCCTGCTCATTTGTCTTACAAAGAAAGGAGGACTATCAAGTTGAAAGCTGCCAATTTTATCCTTTGGGATAATGGCCTATACAAGAGAAGCATAGATGGAGTATTCCTTCGCTATGTAGACAAGGAGTAGTAAACCCAAATTTTGAAATCTTTCCACAATCTAGCCTGTGGAGGACATTTTTTAGCTTTTATGACTGCTCATAAGATTTTTTGAGCTAGGTATTACTGGCTAACTCTTTTCCAAGATGCACATAAGTGGGTGAGGAAATGTGAACTCTGTCAGCAATTTGTTGGAAGCCCCAAGTTGGCTTCCCTACCTCTCAAGCCAGTAATCATAGAGGAACCTTTCCAATAATGGGGACTTGATTTTATTAGGACAATAAACCCATCTTCAAGTGATGGACATGATTATGTCCTTACAGCAACTAATTATTTCCCACTTTTACAGCAACTAATTATTTCACCAAGTGGGTAGAAGCAATCCCAAATAAGCATGCTACTTCAGAAGTTGTATGCGACTTCCTCAAAAAAAATATCATTTTTAGGTTTGGATTTCCACTCAAAATTGTTACTGATAATGCAGCTTGTGTCACCTCTCAAGAGATTACACAATTCTATTTTCATTATGGAATTACACTCTCTCATTCTTCTGATTATTTTCCACAAGGGAATGGACAAGTTGAGTCCAACAATAAGAATTTGGTAACTATTATCAAAAAGCTAGCAGATGATAATAAAAGGACATGGCATAAAGCATTGGTTGATGCTCTGTGGGCAAACAAGATCACACCAAAGAGGGTAATTGGTATGTCTCCTTTTCAACTTCTTTACGGTATTAATGTTGAGATACCAATCACCTTGGAGTTACCAGCCTTGAAATTGGTGAAGGCCATTGAAGATCAGACTTATGAGAGTTCTCTTGACAAAAGAATCATGTGCCTAACTCAGCTGGAAGAATAGAGAACCATGGTGGTAGATAGAATTGCTGCTCATCAAAGTCTGGTAAAGAAACTCTTTGACCATAAGGCTAGAAATCATGATTTCCAGATTGGAGATCAAGTCTTGCTATGGGACAAAAGGAGAGAACCAAAGGGGATGCATGGAAAGTTTGACTCCCTTTGGAGAGGCCCATTTATAATTCATCAGCACATTGGTGAAAATAGCTTTCTACTAAAATATCAAGATGGCACACTCTTTTCTCTGCCCCACAATAGGCAGCATCTAAAACACTTCAACTCTTGAAGTATCAGATCATTGCATATGTATATATGTATATTTGTACAATTTTTATTTCTATTTTTATTTCATTTGTTTCTATTTTTGAAGCCTTTCATTTCTGGGTATCATGACTCTGTAACCCAATGGTACACATGAAGACACTGGAGATTCTAGATTCTACTCCTTTCAATTCTTTTTGCAATTGACAAAAGTTTCCCAATTGGAGCTAGCTATTGTCCCCCAAAAATATCAGTTATTTTTGGGACAATATTTGAATAATTTTGGTCCTACAAACTAAAATTATCTCTTCCCTTTCCAAATTTTGTCTTGAGCATTCCAATTCCTCATTTTTCAAGCTTTTTAGAAATCTACAGACTGCAAACAGGCTCATTTCTACAAGTTCAATGGGCTTCATGACTTCTACAAAAATTTCCATCAGCAAGCATTAACAGCAGGTCAATGTTTGGTTCATCTTTTGGTTCAACGTCAAATGTTTCAAAGGTAGGTTCAATCAATCAGTTCAATGCTTTGTTTCAACATTTGGTTCATCCACTCAGTTTCAATGCTTTGATTCATTCTTTGGTTTAATCAAATGATTCATCAGTCGGTTCAAGGCTTTGTTTGAACCATTGAACTAAAATTTGGCTCAATGTCTTGGTTTAATAAAAAGGTTCAAAGCTTTGGTTCAATAGTTAGTTCAAACACATGGTTCAAAGCCTTGGTTCAACAAAATGGTTCAAAGCCTTGGTTCAATGGAATGGTTCAACAATTGGTTCATCACCAAAGTTCAAAGAGTTTCTCGAAGAAGCCTAAAGATCATTCAAAGACTACTCAAAGGGTAGATACCCTTGCGGGAGACTCTTTCTGACTCAAAATGGGTCATTTCTTAAGGCCCGAAAGGGCAAGTTCAATCCAAAAAAGTGCCAAATAGAAAAGCTGAAAGAAGACAAAGGAATGACACACCCAAAAACATCAAATTCAACACAGTGAATTAGTTGTTGATCCTTTAAACATATAGACCAAAATACAATCATAGATCTCAAAGCCAAGACCAACAGAAAGTGGAGAAGGAACAAAATAGTAAACTAAATCCAAGACCTGATTCAATTAATCAAACAAGGAGGAATGATGAAGATAAGATCAGATCACCAGGTGAACATTGGAAGTTGCAACTTTCAATAAGTGCGACTTATTTCCTTGCATTGATAAAATCAAATGGGTAAAGCACCCCTAAGTTCTGGCGTGTCTTCTTAACAGATTCTAATGTAAAATGATGTATTGATTGTTCCCAAGTCCTTCTTGAAGAGGCTATATAAGGGAATTTCTTCTATTGTAATAAGGATCTCTTTTTTGACATTTAGAATGAAACTCTGCCCAAATTGTAAGGCATTACTGAGACTTTGAGCTCAGATTGCTGATCATATTTTGTTACTGGAATAAGAAAGCAAGTGGTTTTTCAAACTTTGTGCTGTAATATCTTTGTTATCAATATATCTTCTATTCCTTTAATTCAACAAGTAGAATTAGTGACAGCAGTCAAGAAGGTGTCCTAAAGAGTCAACTGTGGAGAGACTTTGTGCCCCCATAATTGCCTTTAGTGTGTGTTCTTTTCATTTCTATGTAAAGGACCTTGAGGCGACTTTGTGCCCTCATTGTCCTTCGTATCTTACTCTTGAGCAATCTAGGTGAAGACTTTGTGCTGCATCTCGATTTGCTGGTTATTACATTCTTTCCTACATTTTTGTTGTTACTGCCAGGAGTATTATTGTGGTTTGTTGATTAATACTTTTGAAAGAAGAAGAGTACTATCTGTCATTTCCCTTGAGTTTTTTCTTTGATCCACGTGCATCATCTCTGAAATAAGAGAGATGGATGGTTTGTCCCACCCATGAGTATTATTTTTTGTTTATATATATATAGAATACCTACAGGGAACCTCCCCTTGATGAGAGGAGAGATCAGTGTCTTTCTGATGTGGTAAAACTACACATTTGGATGACTTATCTTCCTACTTTGGCTGATCAGACCTATTTTGTTTATCAGTACGCTGATTGACAAAATATTCAACCAATAGAAGGTACCTTGGGAACCATTATTAAAGTCATTGGAAGATAGGTAGATTTGATAAACCATCCTAAAATTGAAAGAATTGAGTTTAGGGACAAGTTCCATAAAATCTCTAAAATAGAGCCCTAGCCACTTTTGGTGTCAACAAATGATGATGTGACACAAGTCTATATGAGTAAAAATGCATCTTATATTGTATCCATATCCTAGGGGTAGAACCTTGCAAAAGAGAATGGGTGTGCGACTAGAGGAACATGATGTTTAAAGGCCTCCAATTTCGACATTTGTTCATTGCAAACATTTAGTGTTGTCTATAGTTTTGAACCTCAAATGACTTTCTCAATCCAAGATAGCAGGTATAGAGGTATGTCACCATGTTGAATTGTCTTATTGAGTTGAGAGACACTCCAAGGATCCAAATAACATTGAGGATGGTTGGAGTACAAGGGTTTTTACCTCCATTAACACATATAGGTGTACTTTTTCTCAAAAAGGCTACCTAAAATCTACCTATAGGTGCCTACAACTCATAAGGTAAACCTTGGAAGATGGGAAATTGTAGACATGAACACTCATCATGGGAAGTTGACCCGAAACCTCAAAAGTATCCTAGGATGGGAAACATAGGCTCCATGAAGTTGAAATATAACTTTTAGGTATCCTTAGCCCTCAAAATGAACACCTACAGTCAACTATAGGTTGATAGAGCATCAAAGTCTAACAATATAATGACTAGTTTGACATATGCATGTTGAAGGTAAGTCATAAGAAATGTGAAGTGATATTGAAGACTCCAAGGAAGTGTATAAACATGTTAGGATGTCTAATGGTGAAGTATACACCTATAGGCAGGTGAAGCTTAAAACATAGCCATGACCTATCAACATTTTCTAATTGAGAAGAAGTCATATTTTGAGGAAGTAGAAAAAGAAGGTTGGTTGTGGACATGTTTCAAAGAGACTCCAAATTAGAAGGACCATCTCATTACACTCTCATAACATGGAAACAAAACATAAAAGGGATCTAATAATGTAATACACGGTCCATATTTAGGACCCTACATGCAATAAGTACTCAGGAGCATGTCTTGAGATTTTGAGTTGTTTAATGGTGATAAAAACTTGATCAACCCCTTAAAATTTGTGTATAATGCCTCCATGACCTATTCAACACCTCATATAGTTATCTTTCATGAATTAATAAGGGAGATGTCCTCTATTCTATCTCAAATAGAGGGCACTCTAGAATGACTAAACCCTACAAGTGAGCCATAAAGATGATGATAAGAAAAATTAGAGGTTGATGAAACCCTGAAAGGAGATGTGTAAGGTTGTATTAGACATGAACCAACATGATAAAAGGCTTCATAGGGGTTATAAGCATGTCAATGTGATCCAAATTCAAAAGTATGCAAGTAGACCCACTAGGTCTAGTCCAAGCCTAAAACCCTCAAGGGGGTTTGTTACCACTTTTTACATTGGATTAACATTCTAACTCATTGGAATAGTTTTACAAGAAGATATAAGGTCTATTAAAGCTTTTGGGATATATAGGAAAACATAAGACATCCATTTCTTGGCTTAGACCAACTCATGCTTATGTAGAATGAAGAGAAGAAGCTTGAGAGGCTAACTTGAGATGCTCACACCTACATGGACACTTTTCATGGGATTCTAAGGAGATGGGAGATGTTTAAGGAGGTCTTAAACAAGGACAATCACCTAAATAAATAATCCATAGAGGGAGAAATCACTCCAAACCCTAAACCCTTAGTAGTGACCTGATTGGGAAAATGAAATAAGGGTATCTATATGAGCTATAATGACATGGGAGATGATTAGATCTTCTAGAGGACTCACCAGGGCAACTTCCCATCCATTTGAGTTGTACCCTACTTATATGAACAAGGTGCTAAAGAGATTTTCTTGAAAATTCTATGTGTTGTGCAGGTATGGAAGGGTTTCAAAGGATGAAATCCACTTTGGGAGATAGATTGGGACTTGAAATAACCTCTCATGTCCATTACATGCTTTAGATAATATCATAACTATCTCTACTAATACCTTGATCTTAGCCAATCTAAACTAGGATAATGAACAAACAAGTGAGAAGGTGAAAATCTTAATTGGGAGGCCTTTTAAGGTCTAATTTAGGAATATAAGGCCATAAGGGTTTTTTAAAATTGTTATACACTTCATTTTATGGGTGGGTTTGAAAAATTGAAGACCTCTTTGATGCCAAGTATGAAGGGTGAGTGAAAGAGGAGTTATTTGGACTGTAGACAATGATAACTCATGTCCAAAAGAATCTTGATGATTATGGACACCTATAATGCATGTTGGGGCTTGTTTATAACCCATACCTCTTAGTGAAATCATATCATTTATCCCTAGTCTATTTTGGGATGTTCGAAGAGGGCCAAATGATGAAAATAGTTTTTATGCAAGCAAATGAGGAGTTCTATGCCACATTTCAAGAGTTTAATGTTTTTAGGGACATTTGTCCAAGTAGACCTTGCATTGTATGTTATATATTACTCAATCTTACATATTTAACTCCTTTTATCAACTTTAAACATGTCTTAGTGTGGACTTCATTCTTCTCACTTCTCTCTCAAATTCTATAAGTAGTAGCCATTTTGGCTCTTGTAGACTAATACCACACCATGTATGGTAAAGACCTACTAACTATACATTGTCCTTTTCCTTTGAAAAATAAATTAAATTTTGTTTTTGAGTTCATGAACATTTTTTCAAGTGTGCAAAGTGATGTATGGTGATGTTAAGTAATAACCTTCTATCCTTGCTTCTCCTTATCCTCTCATGTTTATGCAAGAGTTCCTATTATAATAGGTGATATAGAGTGTAACTAGTGTGTTATACTCATTTAAAGTGTATAATTTTTCTTATATTGTTCAATCTACCCTCTGGTTCACTTACCTTGTGTTGTCTCATGTATATCACCTCTATATTGAAACACTTATGTTAGAATCTCTTAGGACTATGAAGTTGGTTTGTAGGTCTTGTTTCATTGTGATAAAAGTTTGATGGTCTTATGGAAATAATTATAGTGTATCACCCCTTTATATTAGTTTCATTTCATGAAAAATTCTATCTCTTTTCCCTCATGTAACTAGTTAAGTAGGTGATAAGCATTTCAAGGTATATTTAGGGAGCTAGCCCTTAAACCTAAAGGGCTACTTCTGCTATAGGTAAACCTACATACTTAGAAGTATTCCCATGTTTAAAAAATATAGAGGAGGATTTAACACCATATTATAGTGTGTAATATTTTGTGACAATAGTTCTGGCATGCTCATTGGGATCCACTATCTTCAAGATAACTTGTCAAGGTGAATGCTGGTCTTGACAACATCAATTGCAAATTGGTGTGCTACTCAACATTTGGTAACTCCATCCAAGGTAAAATCTGGTTCAATACCATTATTTTTTCATATATTTTCTCTCATACTTCATGCTCCTTACTAGGTCATCATATAGTAGAGTTCTCAACCCTAAAAGCTACCTATTCAGCCTGAACTTCCTATTGAAGTTAAATACCCTTAACCTAATCTTCTTTTTTGAGAGTAAGAGGATTTTTATAGCTAAGAGAGTGAAGAACTTGAAGAAATAAAATCCATCTTGGATAGGACACATGCCTTCCCTACCTTTAATTCTAAAAATCTAATTCATCTTGAATCATATGATGTAATTCCCCCTAATGATACAAAGAGTGTGCCCACATTGAATGGTGAGGGTCATGTCACACCTAGTAAACACATCAAGGATATTTCCAATTTTTGTAGTTTCCATAATGTCACTGAAGAGAATATTTCCATTATATTCCTTTTCATGTCCCTTAGAGGTGAAGCACTTGATTGGTATAGGACTTTATCAGGTGCATGCATCACATCATGGGATAAATTTGGAGTGTTGTTGACTTCAAGGTTTGAGGATAAAATTGGCCATACTTATCTCATACATAAACTCAATATGATCAAATGAGACCCCAAGGAAGCAATACATGAATTCAATGAGAGGTTTCAAAAAACTTGGTATAGATTACCTCCTCCCATGAGACCACTTGCTAGCTTTGTTTTCCTTATATATTTGAGAGCCATTGTACCAATATTGCTTCATGTTTCAATCCATTGGTGGTTTCACTCTTCTTGAAGCATATGAACTTGCCATTAGAGGAGTTATACACCACATTTTAGGAGTTTCATATTTTAAGGGACATTTGTCCAAGTATACCTTACATGGTCTATTGTATATTCATCTCGCCTACATTTGTAACTCCTTTTCTCAGCTTGACACATGTCCTAGTGACTCTTGGACTTCATTCTTCTCACTTCTCTCTCAAATTCTATAAGTAGTAGCCATTTTGGCTCTTGTAGACTAATACCATCCCATGTATGGTGAAGCCCTACTAGATTGACATTGTATTTTGCCTTTGAATAATAAATGCAAGTCTGGTTTTGAGTTCATGAACATTTGCCTAAGTGTGCAAAGTGGTGTATGTTAAGTGATAACCTTCTATCCTTACTTCTCCTTATCCTATCATGGTTATGCAAGAGTTCTTATTCTAACAAGTAATATAGAGTGTAGCTAGTGTGTTAGGCTCCTTTCAAGTGTACAATTGTTCTTAGAGTGTGAAATCTTCCCTCTAGTTCACTTACCTTGTGTTTTTTCATGCATATCACCTCTATATTGAAATACTTATGTTAGAATCTCTTAGGACTATGAATTTAGTTTGTAGGTCTTGTTTCATTATGATAGAAGTATGATGGTCTTGTTGAAATCCTTCTAGTGTATCACTCCCTTAGAGTATTTTTATTTCATGCAAACTTCTATCTCTTTTCCCACAAGCAACTAGTTAAGTAGGTGATAAGAATTTCAAGGTATATTCAAGGAGCTAGCCCTTAAACCTAGAGGTCTACTTCTAATATAGTAGACCCACATACCTAGAAGTATTCCTATGTTTCCCAAATTTGGATTAGGCTTGAACACCCTCCTCTAGGGTGAAAAATTTGGTGAAAACAACTACTACTATAATATTTATTTATACATTTATCTAGATTCAACACTTTAGGCCTTGTCATATATGTTACATACATGTTTTGAATGATATATATCTTAATACGAGGACATACCTTTTCACATATGCTATGATATTTAATGATTATATCTTGATACACATGATACAATTAAATTTTATTTTTAGATGAGTGACTTTCAAAACACAACCCTCACCTCAAAATGGGGTCATTTTCGTGGGATTTTCATACTTGAGATAGACCTCTATGAGTAGAAATCAATTTTGGGTACATGATACAATTTTAGAGAATTTAGAATCGGTCAAAATGAATTATTTGTAAAAATTATGGGTGATATACCATGCATAGGCATTCACATTATAAAAATAGATTACAGATTTATACATTTTGGGTTCTTATGTATGGGCATATACACATAAGCTTCAAACAAAAATTACAAAAGTTACATTTACATATTGGAGTAGTCATGCTCACACTGGATATGGTTTGAGTTATTTCCAAACTAGTTTTGTCTTTAGCTATGTTCACACCAACTTACAAAGTTAAGCTTGATTTGGAGTTTGTTATATTTATTGGATTATTTTTTTTGTGTGTACAAACAATATTTTGTTGTGCACTTAGCAATCCACCTATATTTAAGTTGTTCACAACAACCAAGTGGTTGTTTAAAAACCAAATATCTTGCCTATTTATTAGGCACTCCTTTTGCTTCTCCTTAGTTCCAGAGAGAGAGAGAGAGAAATATGTGGGTTGTATTTTGTTCATGAGGCAATAATGAAGAGACTGGATTATGCATAATATTTGTCTAATTATTGTGTGTATAATGTTTTGCTTCTCTGTGGTAATGGTGTGAAAGAGTGATCTTGCAGTTGCATGAATGCATATTTCATTTCATCATCATATCAAATGAGGACCATGCATCCATTACTCAACTTGATTGAATCCATTAATCAATCAGAGTTGGAACATTATATTTGCAAATTTTGAATTTCCTTATTGAACACATATATCTGAAAGAGTTGTAGTGGCATCAAGGATCTTTAACTTTTTTATTTGAAAGTTGTTTTGGACCATATGGGCCATATAGTTTATTGACATGACATTATAACCATTGAATACTTCGTATTAACAAAGTGAATTTTCTATTCTTTAATGGCCATTCCAATTTACACCAATAACTTACTATTTATAATTTGATATTTGATGCAGATACTGAGTTTTTTTCCCTACCTCACAGCCCATCAAAGAACCAACAACACATTACACAATAATTTTATCATAATTGATCTATTCATACCTTACATAATGACATGACTCAAAAGGTTATACATCTTTCACGTCTTCCTTAGCCATTCAATAAAATTACATAATTGGAAAAGTCTTTATATCAACCTCACTAGTTTTTCAAATGGTCGGCCCTAATTATCTTATACAACAAATTTTTTTATATACCTTATACCACTATAGCTATGTTTAACTCTTACATTGACATTGTGAGCCCGAACAAAATCTCATTTGGTTTGATCTCCTCAACATACTCACTATGGATATTATTTGATAATAATTAATATCTTTGGTAGGTGTGCAACTCTTTTGTGGGGCACTTATCAAAGATACCACTTATTAACAAAATCTCACCACATCCTCCAAGTCTCTCACCTCTATTTCATCCATCCAACTATATAGTCAGTATAAACTCTATCTATAATTTTTAGTTTGGTTTGGCATTCAACAACATTAGATGACTCATCTATGGCCCACTCTTCACCTTGGCTGAGTTGTTCACTTTATCCTCTCATCAGTCTATGCGATGATGGTCTCCTCACCTTACACAAATAAAAAGTTTTTTGATTTATAATTTGTTCTCAAAATTCTTATAGATAATTTTGTGCAATCATCTTTTGAAGTTTCAATTTGGTGCAAAAGCTTTTTTAAGGGTCAAAATTGTTGTAAGTGGGAACATAATCATGATGGGTGGCAGACATCACTTAGTGGTGTTTATTTAATTGGAGGAAGTTTATTTATTAGAGTAGGAGAAATTATAAAGTGGGAAATTTAAAAGAGGGGAACATTTATTATTTTTTAGGCTAACACCTTCAATATAATAAGATGAAGACTAGAGGGTGAGGTTTGGTCTGACAGGAGGTTAGACCCCCTCATAGGATAAATAAGCTTGTTTCTTGCTCTCACCTTCTTCAGAGGTAAAATTTATTGTACTTGTCACACATTTTACTCCTTTCACTTGTGAACACAATTTTAGTTATGATTAAGGTCCCATTTTTATTATGCATTATATTTTTTGAGCCACGTGTTGTATCACAATGATGTATTTTTTATGGTAACCAACATATTTTATAAAGGCTCTCTTTTGTTCACATTTTTGGCTATTTTATGCCACTATCATTTTTTTATGTCTTCAAGTATGGATTACCATATGTTTGAGCCCCTTATTTCTTTGAACTACACTAGTTCGAAAACCAAAATGTAGATGCACTTGCATATGAAGGGATTGTGAAGAGTTGTTATTGGTGAATTTCTTATATTCACAAATGAGGATAATATTGTATGGCTTACATCCTTGCAAAAGGAGGCAATTTCATTTATTTTCCTCCATTTTATAATAGTTTGTAAACTCATATTAAGCATGCCACATCACCTAAAAGATATTGGGACATTCTTTTAGTATTATTTGATGAGGTTTTTTCACCTCCACATGTTCCTTTTTGTTCTCCTTCTTCTCATAGTGAGGATTTTGTTGGTGACATTATTTCTCCACCATCTTATCCTATTTTTAAGGATGAAATTATTGATGGTGATTTTTATGAGGACTCGTTGTCATCTCTTTCTCCTCCTATCAGTTCTTGTCCTTTTTCCATTGTTAGTGAGGACACATTTTCTAAGGATGAGACACTTGTACCACCTCTTCCTATGATTCATGATGTAGATTTGATTATTTGTGGTCACTTGTGTCACATCCTGATTTCAACTTATAATTAGTAACCTATAAATCTATGGATTAGTATGGTTAATATCTAATTACTTTTGCTTTGATTTTGAGCTTATGATATATAGTATGGGATAGTAACTTTATTGATTAGAGTACATGTTGTGACAACTGTATGATAAAATTTGTTACATTGTTGATATGTATCTATTATTTTTTGTGTCATTGGTGATGACTCAGACTAACTACCTATTTATTGTGAGGTGGATGTAGGATAGGTCTTACCCTCAGAGCTGATGAGGGAGAGCATTATCGAAGAGGAACGACTATATGGAGAAATTGAGGGAATATCAATGGAAAATGCTAGTGACCCTACACACACGCATAGTAGATTCTAAATGATATTTGCATAAAAATGTTAGTGTGTATTGCTTGTAAGGAATTATTTTTAGTATGCATTTGATTTATTTAGCCTAACTGACTTGATTTTTTATTTTTAAATCTAAAAAATAAACATTAGTGATAATAGATATAATTATTATGGAAATAATTATCTTTCAAATAAAAATGAAATTAATGACATAATTATCCATTAGTGAATAGATAATTATCCTGGTAAAGATTATTTTCTTAAAATGAGAATTACGCATGAAATCTATTTGAAAAGTAATAAAACATATTTTATTATTATTTTAGTTAAAATTATCATGTTTTTAATAAAATGAAGATATAATTGATGTTTTTAAAACATGGTATAGATTTCTTACTCCCATGAGACCACCTACTAGCTTTGTGTTCCCTACATATTTGAGAGCCATTGGTATCGATATTGCTATCATGCTTCAATCCATGGGTGGTTTCACTCTTCTTTAAGCATATGAACTTGCCATTAGAGCTAAGAATGGCCTCATTCAAGTAAGAAATTTGAATCCTAAGGTATCTATGCCCTTGCTACCTAATATTCCTCTTAATACCCCAAACATTGCTCAAATTCCTAATGCAAATGCTAAGCCTGGGACTACTCCTAAGAAATCAAATGAACCTGATCCATATGCAATAATAATTCAAACCTTAGACATTGAGCTTAGGAAAGAAAGAATGAAAATAGGTGTGAATCACAACCCCTATCCATATAAACAATAATATGGTCAAAAATATGGGAGAGGAATAGGTCAAAGGTAGCCTAACTTTAATGGGCCTACCAATGTATACAATCCTAATTCCACCACCAATAAAAGGGGGATGGTACCTTTGCATAGTAACTCAATGCAAGGAGAATATTGGAAAAAAGTCCAATTCATGGATGCTAATGAGGGTGGAGAGAAATATATAGTTTCTCAAGGATGCATCACTCCTCTCCTATTAGCTGAAGATGAGGTAATGATGCAAGCAAATGAAGATTGGTAGCCTCAAGGAGAAAGCTTCACTAACTTCTTGGTGGAAGACACTTTTTTACTCAATCAAGGAACTTATGTTGAAGATAACAAAATGGAAAAGAGGAAGGATTTAGGATATGATGTTAATGTGCCTAAAATTTCATCAAATCCTTCTCCAAGACAATAAAGCATGGCAGTCCCAAACACTCCTACACCTCCTCCAAATCAAAATGTTGCAAGGTACGCTTAAGGTGATTAAATTCCTCAAGTTCTAAGCAATATTTTACCTCTGAATACTCAATATAATGTGAGTAATTCTACCCTAAACATAGTGGATTCATTGAAAAGTGCCAAAGCATCTATCTCCTTATGGGATGTCCTTCATATGTCTGGCCAAAAAGAGCTATTATAAAAGAAACTATCCACTATCCGTACTAGTCCTTCACCTTCAATTAAAACTCATGGTCATTTTTCTCTTACCAATTCCCATAAAAACATTGTTGAACCATATACTAAATCTGAGAAGCCTCCACCTTTCTACCTCACTCTCATAGTGGGGGATAAACTAGTACACAATTGTGTAGTTGATAGTGGTGCTTCTACATCAGTCATGCCCAAGGCTATAGATAATAATTTGGGCCTAAAATATGAACCCCATAGAAATTGAGTGCTTCAGGTAGATGATACACCTTCTAAGATAATAGGGTTAATAAAAAACTTGAAGGTTTTCCTCCATGACTGTCCTAGCTTTCCCATCCTTCAAGGCATTGTTGTTGTAGACCTTCCTAATCATTTTGAAATTGTATTTCAAGAGACTTTACAGCCAATATAGGTGGATATGTATTATTTTATTGGTCCTTCTTGGCCTTTAGGACAATGTATGGAACCAAGGTGACCATAAGAACTCAGTCTCTTTCAAGGTTTCATATTAAACCCTACATTAAAGCAAGCTCTAACTTGAATTGTGTGATCAATGAGAAAGATGAATCTAATGTAGATGATTGTGATTATTCTAAGATTGAGGGCATAAATGAATTATTTTATATGAATATCATGTAAATGCTTATGAACATGATCCTTATGTATACTTTGAACAAACTGACCTTGGCACTTATATCATGCATGAAGAGTCATTTGAGGGAGCTGAGGTAAGTATCAAACATTCTTTCTCACAAGTTGTTGAAGGTAACTAAATGATTCATGAGTATGATGATGATAGGTTGAATAACCTAATTGATCACCATAGTGGGAATAATGATATTTTTCTACCTTCTATTAATGAAGCTACCCTTGATGATGAAACTCATGAAGAAGAGGAAAATGACATGGTTAAAATTCAATGTCATATGTCAAGAATTTGACTAGTTAAGTAAGACTCCTTCCCCTCCCAAGAAATGTATATTTGATTTGTTTTTTTATAACACTAATGATTAGTCTCTTGAGTGTTCTATAAATCATGAAATTAAGGACCATGTTGTGAATGAAGATGGACATCAATCTTTTGTTCAAAACCCTATAGTCCTAAAAGGACCTAACAAGGTCAAGGCAAATTTGGTTGTGCTTCAAGGAAAATCAAAAGATACATATAATGTTGAGCCACATTCATAGGTATTAGAACATAAAAAAAATATCTTGATGACTCCATTATCAATCACATGCTGACCTAGAAGAGTACAAAGTTGAGGTAGTTGGCATACATTCTAATCTACAGTTTGAGGAAGTCATATCAAAGATGACAAAGATAAATCAACTTTTAGCCTTAATCAAGGCTCTTAGAGATCAAGAAACATAATTCATGAAGGCTCCAAATAGTTTAATTCTATGCCTAAGAAGACACAAAGGTATTAGACTTCTTGATCATATCCATATACAAGTGGTTAATGATGAGCATGCTTCACATTCTAGATTGCCTTCATGGAGTGAAAAAGATGCAAGAGGAACCATCTTTGACCCTGTTTGAGGTATGATAATATGTTTTCCACCTCAAGAGTGAGGTTTTGTAAATAGTAGATTAGGTGTGTGTGTCTTTCCTTTAGTTGTGTCGTGTTCCATAAGTGTTATAATTGAACACATGTGTGTTTCATTTGGGTATGCCTTATTTTTTGTGTCCTTTATTTATTATTTGGTGTGGTTTCAAAGGAAAATTATGTGTCAAACTGGTGTATAGGTGACTCCATATCCCAATGGATAGGATTAGGCTACTGGTCTTGGCATGGAAAGCATACCACCCTTGGGAAATTACCAAGAATGTTGACCATTTTGACCACAATTCAAAATGGGTCAACCCCCTATAGTCCAAAAATTGATATATGGGTATATTAGAATGCCATAAGGTGTGTCATAGTCAATTTGATGTGTTTTAATATGTTTCTAGCCTTGGTCATGGTCACATTTAGTCCTTATGTCATTTTATGTCACTCAGGGGTCATATATGGGTAATAAATAAAGGTGGTATAATTTTCAAGGTGTTAAAGTGATATAATTTCTCTTAAAATATCTAATATGTTATATTACTTGTCAATAATGTTAGTACTAACTAAAACTTTCAAGTTCCTAATTGAAAATCAAGAAAACAAGTGAAAAAGAGGGAGTTTTGAAGGTTGTACGACCTATGGGGAAGAATGGCACATGGGAAAAGCTTATGCAATGACCTTTCATGTTCCTTAACTCTATTATAAATATTTAACTACTTTATAAGTGCCAAAAAATGGGTCTAAACCTTTTCTCTTCTCCATCACTCCACTAGGCAAGCAAAACTGGTCAATAGGTATTTGGATGGGATGGCTAGTAGGAGGACTTCCAGATCAAATGCTATTTGTGGTGGATATTAAACTTGGTCTAATTAATTTTCATGTTTTGATTTGGAATAATGGTTTCATATACTTTATAAATAATTCTTAATAAGTTGATTATCTTGTCTTACTATCTAATCCACACACCCTATAGGTTTTACCTCTATTTGAGCATAGTCATACAATCCAACTGATTAAATGGATTCAATAAGATGTTAAATTATTTATAACATGTTTTCCATCTTTTTTTTTCATGTTTATAAGTGTTTTGATGTGTTTGAACCTCTTAGGTTGTAGGTGGAGTACGCTAGTGAGGTTGCAGTCAGATTCCATTAATTTCAAAAGATCTCTTTCCATAAAATGGCTTCAAATAAATGTGATATGATGTTCCATGCACCTTAGATGTCATGAAAATATTCTTCTTTCCAATTTTAGTCTCACACCTATATCATTCATGGGGTTGCAATCAAAATGTGAGACACGATTAGCTCTATTCACTTTCACTTATAGTCATGGTGTCCTAAAGTGAGATAACATTCATGGAAGGTATATTAAGAAGATAAAGTTATTTAAAATCTTCTTATAACCATAAATAATCAATCAAAGGCCCTTCAAACAACATATTATGGATTGTGATAGTCAATCCCCATATATGCACAATCATACACAATTAGCCTACATCTACAATAGATTGAGGACATTGGAATGGAAGTATGGAAACATGTTTCAAGACCTTAAAGGTGAAAAAAATCAATTTGAGGTCTTTTGAGAAGGTTTGAAACTATTTGCAGGGCCATACACCATGCAAATTGATTATCTCAACCCCATTGCCTTGTATATTGAAATGTCCACCTACAGGTGGTATTGACAGAGACTTGAGGTTATTTCATAAGGATGTTCTAATATGTTTTTAGGCCCTCATCAAGTTTTAAGAATATGGATATACCTTGAGAGCCAAGTATAAGGTCATATAACATACACATTACTCAATTCTTGTATTCACTGCCTTGTCTACAACATCAAGGCATACCTACAGGAGCCTCACAAGTATTAATCACATTAAAAGGGAGTATTTTAATTGAATGAGGTTCTTCATGGTGAAAATATTCCATTTTAAGGTTGATAGAGGGTCTAAAACTCATTAAATGCTCATATTCTATGCACACTACCCATATTCATAGTTACTACTTGTACACTGCAATGTCCACCTATAGGTGGCTTACACAAAGGTCTGAAGGTGTTATATGGAGATATTTGACAAGATTTAGAACCCTCATGAATTTTGTGTATGTTCAAGGTATGTTGGGAACCATGATTAAAGTATTGGCAAGCATGTAGATTTGATAAACCATCCTCAAATTGAAAGAATTGAGTTTAGGGACAAGTTCCCTAAAAGCTCTAAAATAAATCCCCAGCCACTTTTGGTGTCAACAAATGATGCTGTGACAAAAGTCTATATGAGTAAAAATGTATCCTGTCATGTATCCCTATCCTAGGGGTAGAACCTTGTAAAATAGAATGGATGTGTGACTAGAGGAGAATGATGGTTAGAGGCCTCCAATTTTGACATTTCTTCACTACAAACATTTAGTGTTATCTATAGTTTTGAACCTCAAATGACTTTCACAATCATGATAGTAGGTATATAGGTATGTCACCATGTTGAGTGGTATTATTAAGTTTAAAGACACTCAAAGGACCCAAATAACATTGAGGATGGCTGGAGTACAAGGGTTTTTACCTCCATTAACACCTACAGGTGTACTTTTGCTTAAAAAGGCTACCTACAACTTGCCTACAACTCATAAGGTAAGCCTTGGAAGATGGGAAATTATAGACATGAACACTCACCTTGGGAAGTTGACCCAAGACCTCAAAAGGATCATAGTATGGGAAACACAAGTTCCAAAAAGTTTAAATATAACCTTTAGGTATCTTTAGCCCTCAAAATGAACACCTACAGTCAATTATAGGTTGATAGAGCATCAAAGTATAACAATCTAAAGACTAGTTTGACATATGCATGTTGAAGGTAAGTCATAAGAAATGTGAAGTGATCTTGAAGACTCCAAAGAAGCACATAAACTTGTTAGGAGGTCTAATGTTACGGTATACACCTACAGGCAGGTGAAGCTCATAACACAGTCAAAACCTATCAACATAGTCTAGTTCAGAAGAAGTCATATTTTGAGGAACTAGTAAAGGAAGGTTAGGTATGGACATGTTTGAAAGAGACTCCATATTAGAAGGACCATCTCATAACACTCTCATAACATGTAAATAGAACATAAAAGGGCTCTAATAATGCAATACACAGTCCATATTCATGACCCTGAATACAATAAGTACTCAAGAGTGTGTCTTGAGATTTTGAGTTGTTTAAAGGTGATAAAAACTTGATCAAACCCTAAAAATTTGTGTATAAGGTCTCCATGACCTATTAAAACACCTCATATATTTATCTTGCATGAATTAATAGGGGATATGACCTCTATTCTATCTCAATTAAAGGGCACTCTAGAATGACTAAACCCTGTAGGTAAGCCACAAAGATAATGAGACAAAAATCTAGAGGTTGATTAAACCCTAAAAGGAGATGTGGAAGGATGTATTATACATGAAATAACATGATAAAGTATTCACATGGGTTAGAAACATTTCAAGGTGGTCCAAATTCACAAGTATGTAAGTAGACCCACTAGGTATAGTCCAAGCCTAAAACCCTCAAGGGGGTTTGCTACCACTTTTGACATTAGATTGTTATGTATCTAGGGACATGATATATTAATGTATATGGATTGATGGAGATGTAGACATGTGGCATACATCCCCCTTAGTTAGTTATATGGGTACAATATATTAAGATAATGGAGTAACTTATGAAATTAGTGTATTGGGTAATGGTCGGCCTACATTGGGATTAATAGGTTACCCATCCATTATTAGTTAGATAGAGGTCTATATAAATGAGATGATTATGATTATAAAGGTATAAATTAAGCATTGAGTCTTCTATTGTAAGAGGATATTGGAGTTTGTCCCTTTGAAGAGACATTGTGGAGTTATTCCTTCCTAAAGGAATATTGTATGGTGTTGCCCTACCTTAATGGTGATTATTCTATTTATACATATATTGAATATTTGGAAATATTAGTAGGCCAATATCTATTATGTTGTGTTGATATACATCATATTCTAAATTATTTCCAAATATTATACGTGTGGATCATAACAAGTGTTATTAGAGCTTTGATTTGGGCAATTCATGTGGAGTGAAACCCTAGTTTTTTTGAATCATCAATATCTTTCAATAAATTGCTAATTTTTCCACCTTTTTTTTGGATATTAATAATATTTCAAGGAAGTCTCAGTAAAAAAATAGAGCTTTTTTTATCAGTTTTGAGGAAGTTATTGATATTTTAGGGTTTGTACTCATTTCATCATATCTTTTGAAATATAAGGAATTTTTTGGTGAAATTATTATTGATGTATCATAATACATAAAATATACAGATAAAAATTTCATATTTTTTTGATATGTTTGGAGTGAGTTATTGTAATTTTAGTGTTATTAATATATTCTCTCTATAGACCAAAATTTGTGGAATTTTTTCACAAAATTTTTATTGGACTTTCATTATCATAAGTAGAAGATACAGTAAAAATTTGGGACTATTTTGATTAGTTTTGAATGAGTTATTTATATCTTAGGGTTTTGTGAACCCTCATTTTTTGTGAATGATGAAGTTGCAAGTATTTTTAGGGGAGGATGATATTGATGCTAGAGAATAGTGGATCCTTTTTAAGAAGAATAATTATCAAACAATTTTATGGCAAACACAATTATCTCTTTCTTTGTCTAGCCCTGCACAACATTGGTTTAATCAATTGGGCTTCACACAAAACTACTTTTCATGGGAAAAAATGGAACATGTCTTCCTAGATCAATGGGATATAAAAGAAAAAGAGAATGAAGAAGAGGAAGAAAATAATGATGGTAATGAATAAGATAATGAAGATGATGAAGGAGAAAAATTAGTGGAAGAAAATAATGAAAATGAGGAAGAACATGTAAGTGAAGAAGAAGAAGAATTGGATGATAAGGGTTCAAATAATTTGGCTCTAAAAAAATTCGAGTCAATTTTTCAATTTCATGGATGCATTCAAAAGAATAAGGTTATTGTGTCCATAAAACCTACTAACAAATATAATTTCATCAACATGCATGTGGCCAAGCATCTACATGTTTAAGAAAATAATATCAAGGAGGTTCAAGTAGATGGTAAGAATATTCAAGTGTTTGAAGATTTGAAACTTATTATAGAATATTATGTTTTGCATTCAGATTTTTATGCTTTGGATATGGATGATGTAGATATGGTTCTTGGATATCCATGGTTAGATACTTTTGGAATAACCAATATTAATGTTTAGAAGAAGTTCATGAAGTTTTAGAATAGAAAAAATAAGGTCACTTTGCAGGATATCATAGTAGGAAAGACACCAATAACAATCAAGGCAGATCAAGAGGATGAGATTGAAATAGGTGATGAAGAACATGTGAAAGATTAAAATAAAGACATAGATGAAGAAATAATACAATAAAATCAAAAAACTTCATCTACTCAAGAGACAAAGGAACCATCAAAGCAAAAGGTTGATAAGATCAAAGTATCAAAAAAAGTTGAGGTATATAGACACCACATCATCATGAGAGGAAACAATCATGGATCCATGTGAGGGAGTGTCATAATAACAAGCACTTTAGTTATATAATAAATTAGAGTTCCAATAACTATGGCTATGTATGGAAGCCAAAGAATACCTACTACGGTCATGGATGGAATCAAAGTAGTGCAATAGAATATGGTACATGGAATCACAAGAGGAATAATTATGCATGGACACCAAAATAATTTAATTATAATCATGGATGGAATCAGAGACACACAAGGGAATTTAGAAACAAGTTTGGAGATCCATCACCTATTAAGATCACATATGGATGGCTAGATGATCGAGATTGGAGATAAGTGTGCAATGAATTGAAACAAACTCATTATTTGGTTTCTTCCTATGTTTCGAGGAGGAAAATGTCAAGGGAAGTAATGATATATATCTAGGGACATGATATATTAATATATATGGGTTGATGGAGATTCTAACATGTGGTACACATCCCCCTTAGTTATTTATATGGGTTCAATATATTAGGATAATGGATTAACTTGTGGAATTAGTGTAATGGGTAATGGTTGGCCTACAATGGGATTAATAGGTTACCCATCCATTGTTAGTTAGATAGAGGTATATATAAAGGAGATGATTATCATTGTAAAGGTATCAAGTAAGCTTTGAATCTGCTATCATAAGAAGATATTGTAGATTGTCCCCTCAAAGAGACATTGTGGAGTTATTCCTTCCTAAAGGAGTATTGTATGGTGTTGCTCTACCTTAAGGGTGATTATAATATTTTTGTATATATAAAATATTTGGACATCTTGGTCTACCAAAATCTATTGTGTTGTGTTGATATACATTATTTCCAAATATTATAAGTGTGGATCATAACATAGATGAACATTATAACTCATTGGAACATGTTTATAAGAAGATATCAGCTGTGTTCAAGCTTTTGGGATGCATAAAAAACCATAGGAAAGCCATTTCTTAGCTCAAACCAACTCAAGATTATGTAGAATGAAGAGAAAAAACTCAAAAGGCTAACTTGATATGCTCACACCTACATGGACACTTTGCATGAGAGTCTAGGAGTTGGGAGATGTTGAAGGAGGTCTATGGAATTTGTTCACAAATTGAACATCAGACCTGTATGAACAATCCTTAGAGGGAAAAATCACTCTAAACCCTCTAAAACCCTTGGTAGTGACCTGATTTTGAAAATGAAGAATGAGGAGAATATATATGAGCTATAATGACTTGGGAGATGATTTTATCTTGTAGACGACTCACCAATGCTACTTTTCATCCCATTTGAGTTTTACCTTACTTGTATAGATAAGGTGCTAAAGAGATTTTATTGACAATTTTATGTGTTTTACAAGTATGGAAGGGTTTCAAAGGATGAAATACACTTTGAGATATATATTTGTACTTTAACTAACCTCTCATATCCATTTCTTGCTTCATCTAAGCTCATAACTATCTTTGCTAATACCTTCATCTCAACCAATCCAAATTGGCATTATAAACAAGCAAGTGAGAAGGTGAAGAATCTAATTGGGAGGCCTTTTAAGGGGTTCTTTAGGAATATAAGGCCATGAGGATTCTTTAAAAGTGTCATGCACTCCATTGTATGGACTGGTTTTGAAAATTGAAGACCTCTTTGATGCCATGTGTGAAGGGTGAGTGAAAAAGGGGTTATTTGGATTATAAGTAGTAATAACTCATGTCTAAAAGAATCCTAATGATTAGGGACACCTAAAATGCATGTTGGGGATTTTTTATAACCCCTCCCTCTTAGTTCAATCATCTCTCATATCCCTAGTCTATTGTGGGATGTTCAAAGAGAGCTAAATGATGAAGGCAGTTTTTATGCAAGCAAATGAGGAGTTATATGCCACATTTTAGGAGTTTCATGTTTTGAGGGACATTTATCCAAGTATAATTTTTGTGGTTTATTATATATTCCTCTCTCCTACATATTTTAATCCTTTTGTTAGCTTGACACATGTCCTAGTGACTTTTGGACTTCATTCTTCTCACTTCTCTCCCAAATTCTATAAGTAGTAGCCATTTTGTCTCTTGTAGACTAATATCACAGAATATATGGAAAGTCCCTACCAAAATGACATTGTATTTTGAATTTAAACAATAAATGAAAGTTTTGTTTTGATTTTATGAACACTTAACTAAGTGTGCAAAGTGATGTAGGGTGATGTTAAGTGATAACCTTCTATCCTTACTTCTCCTTATCCTCTCATGTTTATGCAAGATTTCATATTATAACAGGTCATATAGAGTGTATCTAGTGTGTTAGGATCCTTTAAAGTGTAAAATTATTCTTAGAGTGTGCAATCTACCCACAAATTCACTTATCTTATGTTGTCTCATGCATATCACCTCTATATTGAAACACTTATGTTAGAATCTCTTAAGACTATGAAGTTGATTTGTAGATCTTGTTTCATTATGATATAAGTACAATGGTCTTGTGAAAACAATTATGGTGTATAAACCCCTTATATTAGTTTAACTTCATGCAAACTTCTATCTATTTTCCCACAAGCAACTAGTTAAGTAGGTGATAAGCATTTCAAGGTATATTCAAGGAGTTAGCCTTTAAACCTAGAGGTCTACTTCTGCTATAGGTAAACCCACATACCTAGAAGTATTCCCATGTTGCCCAAATATAGAGGAGGATTTAACACCCTCCTCTAAGGTGAAATATTTGGTGACAACAAATACTAATATAATATTTATTTCTACATTTATCTAGATATAACACTTTAGGCCTTGTCCCATATGTTAGATACATACTTTGAATGATATGTATCTTACTACGAGGACATACCTTTTCACATATGCTATGATATTTAATGATTATATCTTGATACACATGATACAATTAAATTTTGTTTTTAGATGAGTGACTTTTAAAACATAACCCTCACCTCAAAATGGGGTCATTTCATTGGGATTTTTATACATGAGATAGACCTCTATGATTAGAAATCAATTTTGGGTACATGATACAATTTTAGAGAATTTAGAATCAATCAAAATGAATTATTTGTAAAAATTATGGGGGATATACCATGCATATGCATTCACATTATAGAAATAGATTACAAATTTATACATTTTGAGTACTTATGTATGGGCATATACACATAAGCTTCAAATAGAAATTATGAAAGTTACATCTACATGTTAGATTGGTCATGTTCACACTGGTTATGGTTTGAGTTATTTCCGAACCAGTTTTGTCTTTAGTGTGTTCACACCCACATACAAATTTAAGCTTGACTTGGAGTTTGTTATATTTTTTGGATTGTTTTGCTTGTGTGTAGAAATAATATTTTGTTGTGCTTTTAACAATCCACCTATATTCATGTTGTTTACAACAACCAAGCGGTTGTTTTCAAAACAACTCGTTTGCCTATTTATTAGGTGATCTTTGTAATTCTCTTTAGTTCTTGAGAGAGAAATATGCATGTTGTATTTTTTTATTGAGGAAATAATGAAGACACTAGATTATGCATAATATTTGTCTAATTATTATGCGCATAATGTTTTGTTTCTCTATGATAATGGTGTGCAAGAGTGATCCTATAGTTGCATGAATGCATATTGCATTCCATCATGGTATCATATTAGGACCATACATCCATTACTCAGCTTGATTGAATCCATTAATCAATCAGATTTGGAACATTATAGTTGTAAATTTTGAATTTCCTTATTGAACACATATATTTGAAAGAGTTGCAGTGGCATCAAGGATTTATAATTTTTTAATTTAAAAGTTGTTTTGTACCATATGAGCCATATATTTTATTGGAATGACATTATAATCATTGAATACTTTTTATTGAAAAATTAGCAAAGTGCATTTTCGATTCCTTTAATGCCCATCCTAGTTTACACCAATGACTTACTATTTATAATTTGATATTTGATGTAGATACTAAGTTTTTTTTCCTACCTCACGACCCATCAAATAACCAATAAAACATTGCATAATCCATTTACCATCATTTATCTATTCATATATTACATAGTGACATGGCTCAAAAGGTTATACATATTTCACATCTTGCTCAACCATCTGACAAAATTACATAATTGGAAAGGTCTTTATATCAACCTCACTAGTTTTTTAGATGCTCGACCTTAGTTATCTTATACAAAAATATTTTTTATATACATTATACCATCTTAGCTATGTTTAACTCCTACACTGACATTGTGATCCCGAATACACTCTGGTTTGGTTTGATCTCCTCAACATACTCACTATGGATATTGTTTGATAATAATTAATATCTATGGTAGGTGTACAACTCTTTTGTGGGTTACTTACCAAAGATAACACCAATTAACAAACTCTCACCACATCTTCCAAGCCTCTCACCTCTATTTCATCCATCCAATTATATAGTCAGTATAAACTCTATTTGCAGTTTTTTAGTTTGGTTTAACATTCACCTTGGCTGAGATATTCACTTTATCCTCTCACCAGTCCATGTTGTTGGGTGAATATTTTGTCAATCAGCTAACTGATGAGCAAAATAGGTCTCTTAAACCATAGCATAGGCAAATTGGTTAGCCAGATGTGCAAGTTTACTACATCAAAAGGGGACAAATCTCTCCTCTCATCAAGGGGAGGTTCCCTATAAATATGCAAGAACTATATACAATATATAAGCATAAAATAACACTTAGGGGTAGGATAAACTATACATCTCTCTTTTTTCAAAGATGATGTTCATAAATCAAAATATAAATCCTAATGAAATGATAGAGGACACTCCTCTTCTTTTAGAAGTGTTGTTCAGCAGACAAAAGGAACCTTTCAAGTGGTGACAAGTAACTATAACAGGGTGTAGTAACACAGTAGGATGAAATGTAGCACAAAGTCTCCAACTCAACTACCAAAGAGTGAAATATGAAGGATGATGAGGGCACAAAGTTATCCCAAAGTCCTTTACATAGAAACAAAATACGAAGGATAATGAGGGCACAAAGTCATCCCAATATCTTTTACACAAGAATAGAAAGAAAACACACTAAAGGCAATTGTGGGGGCACAAAGTCTCTCCACAACTGGCTTCAGGACACCTTCTTGATTATTTTCACTAATTCTACTTATTCATTTAAATGGAAAAAAAATGTATTAATAAAATAGACATAAGAACAATTTCCTCAACAACCAAGCTATTTCAGCACAAAGTATAAAAAGTCACTTGTTTTCTTATTCAAATAATGAAATATGATCAACAATCTGAGCTCAAAGTCTTAGTAATGCCTTTCAATTTGAGTAGAGTTTTTGTTTCTGATAATAGAGAGATATATATCTTCAAAACAATAAGAGAGAGTCCAATATATAGTGCTCCAAGAAAGACTTGAGCATGCTTGGTTGGGATAGCTTCCACCCACTTGCTGAAGTAGTCAGTTGCTATAAGGACATAATCATTTCTAGCACTTGAAGATGGGTTTATAGCACTAATGAAATCAATTCCCCATTGCTGAAATGGCTCTTCTATCACCACTGGCTTGAGAGGTAGGGCAGCCAACTTGGGTCTTCCAACAAACTACTGGCATAGTTCACATTTCCTTACCCACTTATATGCATCTTGAAAAAGAGTTGGCCAATAATACCTAGCTTATAGAATTTTATGGGTAGTCACAGGAGCAAAAAAATGTCCTCCATAGGCGAGATTATGGAAGGATTTCAAAATTTGGCTTTATTAATCCTTGTCCACATAGCGAAGGAACATTCCATCAAGGCTCCTCTTGTACAGGCCATTGTCCCAAAGGACAAAATTGGCAACGTTCAACTCGATAGTCCTCCTTTCTTTGTAAGATAGGTGAGAAAAACACTCACCATAAGTAAGGAAATGAGCAATACTGAATACCACTCATTAGTGGTGGAGACAAAGAGGAGTGTCAGTGTGTCTTCCACCTCTACTTCTTCATACTCTATTTCTTCTAGTTGGTTATCAGTAATTAATTGGCATAGGCCTTTTCCCTGTACCAGCTTTGTTGGCTTGTGTTGGGTAATCCAGAACAACAAGCAGCTCTGATTCCACTTGTTAGGATCTTGCTCCTCCAATAAGAGCACAATATGATTACCTTGTATAAGCAACTAAACACGGAATTATACCAAATTGAATAAGTAACTAGAATTCACACATAGCACAGAATATGAGAGACAATACACACACTTGTATTAATACTCATACAGAAAGAAAATACAATAAAGAAGATGCCACTTCTTCTCCACACCTCTCAGAGGATTCTCACACCTCAAGTGTTTAGCTATTCTCAATCAAGAGTTCACTCTCTTACCAAAATAGTCCCAACACACAACTCACACATAGAATTGGTGTTCACCTCTCCAATTAGTCAGTATCCACTACTGCCAGTACCCAAGTACTCTATGTACTTCAAGTAGATCTCCCATGAACCTGTAATAACCTGCAACTCAACAGACCTTACTTACCATGTAGATCTTCTGTGATCTTACACTTGTGGAAGGAACTTCCTTGCCTTCCTTGCTTTGCACTCTGAAGAATCTCCTCCTTGAATCCTTGATCCTTACTTACAATACATGCCCATGGGTCTCTTAAATAGGATCCCATGCATACAATAATTAGACACCTAATTACAATAATTAGAAATGCAGCTCAAGGCTATAATTAGCCCTTTACATGCAAACACTTAGTTTGTTAACAAATTATTCGTGAATTGGCAGTTTTGGAACCGTACAGGCGACTGACGTCAATCCTTGTCTGCCTGGAGGTGACCGACATCGGCCGACCTCTTATCGATGTCAGTTGCCTTCAGTTCACACATGCTGAGGTCAGTTGGCTTCTGCACCATACTCTATCGATGCTAGTCTCCCTGGAACTCAGCAACCTCCTCCATGTTTGCATTGGTTGAAGCTTTTAGCTCCACAACCTAACAATCTCCCACTTGGAGATAAATAGCTGCAACTATACCTGTACTCCATCTAATTTATTTCCTAACTTGTATCCCTCTTCAAGTTGAATCTTGAAGACCAACCACCACAACACCTATGGTGAACCTCCTGTCATCCAAGTAACCTGCCGCATCCGCATCTACAAACACATGTAGAAAAGAACTTGACCCTACATAGCAAGTGCACCTACTGCTGATCCCTCTCAAATACCTGAGAATCCACTGAACTGCCCTCCAATGCTTCTTTCCTAGATTGGATCCAAACTTTCTGATAGCTCCCACTGCTTGGGAAAAACCCAGGTTTAGTACACATGTACTCAACCTCATTATGTGAATCAAGACACTATTCATAGAACTGTCCAAACATCGGTGTGCTAACTGGTTTCACACAATCATCCTAAAACAAAATCAACCTGTGACCTTCCATGTCCCTAGAACACACTCATGCCAAAGAATCTTGCTGCTCCTAGATTCCTCATGACATACTTCTAAACTAGCTTTACCTTTAGTTCAGCAACTCCTTGCATATGTGACTCTACAAAAAGCACACAATACAATAATAGGATAATGTAGCTAATATTATCCAACCTGGTAAAGAGAAACACAATGGTCAAACCTCTATTGTCCTACAGCTTACTCAAGACCATATACTCTGGCCTACTGTCTCACATGTCCATTTTCACTCTTCTTTATCCTTAAAATCCATTCGTCTCTCAGTGCTTTCTTCCAGCTGGCAACTCCACCAAAAACTCCTGTTTGGTTCTTCTCCAAGGAATCACATTCCTCATCCATGCCAAGCTCCCACTGTTTCCTGGATCTACCTGCTCTACTTCTTTAACAACTTCCTAGTTCTTGACCATCAGTGAGCAACAAGTAATGTAAAGAAGGGAAATGATGAATTTAAGACTTACCACTTCAGTCTTCCATATGGGCACTTGAGACTCCTTGATAGCTTGTTGTCCGCCTAAAATATGTCTTAGTGATCGATGCTAGTCACATCTCAGTCTGCACCCGACCGAAGTCGGTTCCATGCGATTGCCAAACTGCCGACGTCAGTTTCCCTGGCCGACACCAATTTTTACCTACCCTGAGTCACCAACAATGGTCTGTACATAGTTTACATCGATCCCTATCTAGACACCGACATCGGTTTTCTAATCGCCGTCAGTTTTTGTGTTTTGCTTGTGAGAAATGACTTTTTCCTGCGAGCTCTTTTTGGAACAAAACCTTATCCAAATTAACCTTGCTCTGCTCAAAATTCCTCAGCCCCTGTGACTGATACCTGTCTGTCATCTTCTCCTTGAAAACCAAGGCTTTCCTATTCTTGTTACTAACATCAGATTTCTCAAGAAATGTAACTTTCTTCTTCTGCATACAGAAATATTGATCCATGCTTCTCAAATCTGAAAGCATACCCTTTGACTTAAGAACATGCATCTCCTTCTTATCCATGTGACCAAGCCTATTAGGCCACAGTTCCGAATCTACAGCTGAAGTAGATAACCCAAAAAGAGAATCAGTAATACAAGTAGATAGATAAAGCGTACCTACTTTCTTACCTCTAGCTACAATAAGTGCACCCTTGGTAACCTTCCAAGAGTCTGCTGTGAGAGTTAATGTGCAACCCTCTTCACCCAACTTTCCAACCGAAATCAAATTCCACTCCAGGAATGGGATATGCATGACCTCCTTCAACACCCATGTGTTGCCTGTCTGCAATTTCAGCTTCACTTTTTCTTTGTCAATCATCTGACAAGGCTTACCATCCCCTAAATAAATTTCTCCAAAGTCTCCCTGGACATACTCATGAAAAAATTCCCTATTTGGGGATGCATGAAAAGAGGCACCAGAATCTAAAATCCAAGATTCTACTTTATCCAAAGAACATACCAGAGCATCCTATGAAACATATTCTGCAACATCTGCTTCTTCTTCATGTCCTTCATGTTGATCTACAACTGATCTGCAATCTCTCTTTAAGTGCCCTTGCTTTCCACACTTCCAGCAGGTTATTTTGCCATACCTGGATTTGGATCTCCTGCCTATCTTCAACTTTGATCTCCCATGCTCGATCTTCTCTCTTTGCCTTCCTCTACCTTCAACACTCAAAGCAATCCCTGATGATTCACTTGTGCTTTTCCTGCGAATCTCTTCATTCAAGATCACACTCACAACATCATCTACTTTTAAGATTTTTGAAGCAGACGCAGTATTGCTAACCGCCATTACCAAACTCTCCTAGCTTTCAGGTAATGAGCACAAGATTAAGAGAGCCTTAATTTCATAATCAAAATCAATATTGACTGAACTTAACTGGTTTACCAAACCATGGAAATCACTAAGATTACTATGTACAGATCCACCATCCAACATTTGCAAATTAAATAATTGCTTCATAAGAAATACCTTATTCGAAGCGGAGGGTTTTTCATATAAATTTGCCAAAGATTCCATCAACTCTACCATTGTCTTACACTGTGATAAGTTAGAAATCACAGATGATGTAAGACTCAATCTTATAGATCCCAGAGCCTTCTGATCAAGAATGTTCCATTCTTCATCCTTCATATCTGTGGGCTTGCATGCAAACCCACCCAATGGTAAGTATAAATCTTTCTGATACAGACAATCTTCTATCTGCATTCTCCATAATTGGTAGTTCTTGCCATTAAACTTCTCCATTCGTAGCTTACTTTTATCTGCCATTTCTATACTCCCACTCAAAAAGAAACCCTTGTGAGTAACCTATAATCAACACTCTAACTAGATCTCACACAACCTGTTAGTAAACCCAACCTGGCTCTAATACCACTTGTTGGGTAATCCAGAACAACAAACAGCTCTGATTCCACTTGTTAGGATCTTGCTCCTCCAATAAGAGCACAATATGATTACCTTGTATAAGTAACTAAACATGGAATTATACCAGATTGAATAAGTAACTAGAATTTACACATAGCACAAAATATGAGAGACAATACACACACTTGTATTAATACTCATACAAAAAGAAAATACAATAAAGAAGATGTCACTTCTTCTCCACACCTCTCAGAGGATTCCCACACCTCAAGTGTTTAGCTATTCTCAATCAAGAGTTCACTCTCTTACCAAAATAGTCCCAACACACAACTCACACACAGAATTGGTATTCACCTCTCCAACTAGTTAGTATCCACTACTGCCAGTACCCAAGTACTCTATGTACTTCAAGTAGATATCCCATGAACCTGCAATAACCTGGAACTCAACAGACCTTACTTACCATGTAGATCTTCTGTGATCTTACACTTGTGGAAGGAACTTCCTTGCCTTCCTTGCTTTACACTCTGAAGAATCTCTTCCTTGAATCCTTGATCCTTACTTACAATACATGCCCATGGGTCTCTTAAATAGGATCCCATGCATACAATAATTATACACCTAATTACAATAATTAGAAACATAGCTCGAGGCTATAATTAGCCCTTTACATGTAAACACTCAGTTCGTTAACGAACCATTCGTGAACTGGCAGTTCTAGAACCGCACAGGCGATCGACGTCGATCCCTGTCTGCCTAGAGGTGACCGACATCGGCTGACCTCCTACCGATGTCGGTTACCTTTAGTTCACACATGATAAGTTCGGGTGGCTTTTGCACCATACTCTGTCGATGCCGGTCTCCCTGGAACTCAGCAACCTCCTCCATGTTTGCATTGGTTGAAGCTTTTAGCTCCACAACCTAACAGCTTGATGACTAGATCAAACTCCCAGATCTTTGCAATCTAATTACCTCTTTTCATCCCAAACTCCTATTGAGTTAGTATAAATTTGACTGTGGTATTAGGAACTAAGGTGGTAGTGTGAGAATTTAAGATGTAAAAGTGGAAATGCTTGAATACCTTCACCACTGCATAAGCATGCTTCTCCATATTCGAGTACTTTAGCTCATGAGCTTTAAGAGGACAGATCATGAAAGAAATGGGAGATTCCATACCTTTTTTATTCTATTAAACCAAAATTGCTAAAAGCATGTGTTCATAAGCATAATTGTATATGATGAACTCTTTGTTGTAGTCTGGACAAACCAAAACTGGGGCATGGGCAATGGCAGTCTTGATATCTTCAAATGCTAACTTGCCTTCTTCAGTCCAGCTAAAGGTGGCCTTTCCCTTCATCATGTTCACAATGTGTCAAGTCTTCTCAACAAACTCAGGGATGAACCTTCGTAAGAAATTCACCTTTCTAAAGAAAGAGTGAACAACAGTCTTACTTGTAGGTAAGGTAAGCTCTTGGATAGACTTGACTTTGTCTGAGTCAATATTTATGCCTTCTTTAGACACAATGTGTCTGAGAAGTTTTCCCTCTATTACTTCAAAAATATATTTCTTGGGGTTCAAGGAAATACCATTCTAGTAATAGCACTCCAACACTTGTTACAAGTGGCATATATGATCTGGGCGATGTTTAGAAAAGACGGTCAAGTCATTAAGATAAACTACAATGAATTTACCCATCCTTGAAAGTAAGGTCCATTGATCTTTGAAAGGTGGCACTAGCATTTATCAAGCCAAAAGGCATCCTTCTATATGCAAACATGCCCCAAGGTGTGGTGAAGGCAGTCTTGTGTTGGTCTACTTTACTAACTTCAACTTGATTATATCCTAAGAAGTTGTCTAGCATTGATAACATCTCTCAGCCAGTCACTATCTGAAGCACTTAATCTATTATGGGTAAACGATAGTTTTTATTTAAAGATGACTGATTCAGATTTCTAAAATCCACACAGATGCAAATTTTGCCATTCTTCTTCCTCACAGGGACTATGTTGGCAATCCATGTGGAATGATGGATTGGGAAAATTATCCTAGCATTCAACATTTTTTGTATCTCAGACAAAATAGTACCTGATATATTTGGATTATACTGTTGAGATTTTTGCTTGTAAGGCACTGAATCATCCTTGAGAGGAATTTCATGGTGAATTTCTTCAGGCTTGAGCAACTTCAGATCATCATAAGAATACGCCAAAACATTCATGTAATGGTGAAGTAGGTCAGTAAATTTGAGTTTCTCTTCTAGAGTACAACACTTCCCAATGTTCACCATCCTAGGATTTTTCTTTGGTACCCAAATTTATTTGATCAAATCCCTAGGAGGAGTTTGAATCCATTTGTTGTTATTTGATGAACCTATCGTGCTTGTCAAATAGTTTCTCAAGAGAAACCAGTCCTTTGGGGATCTTATTCCCTTTTAGCTGTAGGAATTCTTCACTTGCATCTGAATTCATTTCAGGAGTTGATTCAAGTTTTTGGAGCTTACTGCCTTCAAAGTGAAGATGTTTGAAGCAGTCTTTTTATTCCAGAAAGGTGATTATTTGGTTGTCACCATTGAACACTTGCCAATGATTGGCATTATTGAGAACACTTAGTTGAAAGACCAATTCAATAGTGTATTTGTTTCCTTTAAAGTCTAGGTGAAGAACTAAGAGAGTTGCTAAAATAGCCATTGCATCAGCTTAGTCATTGAATTCTCTAAGAATGGCAGATCTGTTGAAAGCATCAAAGCTTTAAAGTTGATCTTAGACTAGATTTTGGTAATGGCATAATCTCTCATTTTTGGTTTGATGCAAGTTCCTTACCTAACAAACCACTAGTTTAGCATCTCTTTTGGCATTGAGTTTGATGCCTTTATCTCGAGCAACCTTTAATCCAAGCAATAGAGATTCATACTCAACTGTGTTGTTGGTGTTGCTGAACTGTAACTTGTATGAAGAAGGAAAAATATCTCTTTGAGGAGATATCAACACAATCCCAGCTCTTGAGCTAGTAGAAGAATTGTTGCCATTAAATTCTAGGATCCAAACATCATTAGAAATTGATCTTTCTTTAGATTTATCCTTACTTGGAAGGGGGAATTCTTCTGTGCTTGCAATGTGCTCTCTCACATCTTTTGTTGTTCTGTCTGAACCAATTTTCAAACTACCATGTTCAGAAGTTTCATCAGTTAAAACATGAGTATCCTTTGTGGTCAAGAAATAGTTACCCATATTTAAAGATTCAAATAGAATTTGAGCTTCAGGGGCTGATGTCTGAGTGACAACATATTTTGATTCATTTTTAGGAAGCAACCTTTGCATGATGCCTTTGACAGGGATCCTCACTTCAGATAGGTCCATGTTCAATTCTCCCTCAACATCTTTACATAAATTTTACCTTAGAAAAATGTTGTATGAGGCTGAGACGTCAGCCACTAGGACTGTCATCTTGATTCTTTTGTCTAGGAATACCGTAAATGCAAATTAGGCATCCTTGATTTATCTCAGTAGAGGTACTTGTTTATTCTCCATAGAGAAATATCTCTCAAAGGTTTTGGTCAATGTGAGTCCAAGAGATTTTGCCACTTTGGCAGGCATGACATTGTCTAAAGCTCCAGAATCAATGGTATAATTGCTCATTTTTTGACCATTTATCAATAGGGAAACATAAAAAGGCTCTATTTTCCCAAGGGTAATTGGAGGAGTAATGACAAGATTGTTTGGAATGGGCTTATTCCTTGGGGGATCATGAGTTACCTTTTTAACATCTTGTCCTATAGGGATAGCTTTATTCTTCACACACTGAAATAGCCTATCCAATTACTCGGGATTGGATTGCAAAAATTCAAATTTAGACATTTGAATTTTGGTCTTCTTTACATGGTCGATTATGTCAAATGACTAAAATGGGAATAGGAACAGAGGAAGGTAGTTCATCTTTTTGGTTTTTAGGAGGGGGAGGACTGGTCTATGGAATTGAAGTTGGAGATGGAGGAATGTTTGATGTACTTACCTTTTTATTACTCACTAGGTCCTTTGGCTGGAAAGGCAGATAAGTTCCTCATTTGGAAATTGAAATTATAGGCTGAGAACCTTCCCCTATTTTTTCTTTATCAGCTTGCTGGGCTGACTAGTTCTTGGACTAGGTGAATATAACATATGATCCATCAACTGCTTCACCTTTACCTCTGGGTTCATCCTGGTAATTTAGGAAAACAATGTTGGAGTTGCCAGCTGACTCTTCTTGATCTTATACAAGGAGATCCACATCATTTTCTTGGTTTAATTCAGGCTGGAAAGAGAAATTAAATTCTATTTTAGATATCCAACTACTGACTTGGTTGGGTTTGCTTCAATGGTGAGTTTCCCTTATGGGGGAGAAAGATGATTTGGCTGTCCTTGATTTCTAGTAGCATTGCCTTGGTATGACTGATTGGGGAATGTCCTTCTTGGCATATCTCCGTATGAAAGAGCTAAAAATATCCCTTGTGCCATTTGCTCCCTGAGAGTTAGCAACTCATTTTCTAATTTTTGTACCATTGGATCAGTGGTACTTATAGATGGATATTCAGAAGATGAAGAGTATTTACTTTTATTAGGATCTCTCCTTATCTTTTCTACCAAGATAAGTTCATCTTCCACTTCAGTGGCCAAATCTTGAGCTAAAATAAGGTCTATTTGGCCAACACATCTTAGCAAAAAACTCACTTTAGATAGTTATGTGTTGATGAAGAAACATTTGAGGTTTTCAGGTGTAGGCTGAGTAATTACAAGAATCTTGTTCCTCAGCTTGTCAAACTTGGCCATGAAATCCCTCATTGGTTCATGAGGCTCCTTTTTCATTTGTGTGAGTTGAGCTAGTAGGGCATGTGCATCTTTTGCAGGCATGAATCTGGCTTCAAACTTGGCTTTGAGGGTGTTCCAGTCAGTCACAGTTTGGGCCTGCAGATGATAGAACCAGTCTGCAATATCATCTTATAAATTTTTCATGAACATCCTGACTATTACATCCTCATACTCCACACCTATTATGACATAAGCTATGCTAAAGGCTGCAATATGTTCATCAAGATGAACTTTCCCATAACCATCGAATTTGGGGAAATTTTTTCTTGAACTGCATGGGAGCTCATGTAGAGGTGGAGTTAAATTGAGTGGGCCAAATGAGTTACCACAAGGACCTTGAACTGCCATTGTATGACTATGTAAAGGTGGGATAACAAATCTCAGAGGGGTAAATATTGACAAAGCTTTATTAATAACAAAAATGGAGGCTTTACTTGGTAATGAAGACTTAACTTTAGTAGGAAGAAAGCTCCTAGTTCGTTGGAGGTGAGATGGTGAAGGAAACAAATAAAAATTACTTTGCTATATCAACTCAAATACAAGGTCAACAATACCTTTAACCCTTTGGCTTCATGTATAGCATGGATCTGCTAGATTGTAAAATAAAAATGGGAAAGAACTGGCCCTACTTTAGCTTGAAGCTTGAGGCTTCAAACTGCGCATTCTATCCCAGTTGGCATTAAGGAAGAGGGAGATGGTAAGGCTATAATGATAATGGATAAGACATAGAAAGGAGTCACCAAAGTCTATAATGGATAAGGGTAGGGACTGCTTCAATCTAAAACTTGAGGCTTTAGACTGCATGTAACATCCCCAGCAGAGTTGCTAAAAATTGTTGGGTGAATATTTTGTCAATTAGCTAATTAATGAGCAAAATAGGTCTCTTCAACCATAGCATAAGTAAATTGGTCAGCCAGATGTGTAGGTTTACAACATCAAAAGGGGACAAATCTCTCCTCTCATCAAGGGGAGGTTCCCTATAAATATGCAGGAATTATATACTATATATATAAGCAGAAAATAACACTTAGGGGTAGGATAAACCATCCATCTCTCTTTTTTCAGAGATGATGTTCATAAATCAAAAGATAAATCCTAATGAAATGATAGAATACACTCCTCTTCTTTTAGAAGTGTTGTTCAGTAGACAAAAGGAACCTTTCAGGTGGTGATAAGTAACTGTAACAGGGCGTAGTAACACAACAGGATGAAATGTCGCACAAAGTCTCCAACTCAACTGCCAAAGAGTGAAATACGAAGGATGATGAGGGCACAAAGTCATCCCAAAGTCCTTTACATAGAAATAGAATATGAAGGATAATGAGGGCACAAAGTCATCCCAAGATCCTTTACATAGGAATAGAAAGAAAACACACTAAAGGCAATTGTGGGGGCACAAAGTCTCTCCATAGCTGGCTTCAAGACACCTTCCTGATTATTTTCACTAATTCTACTTATTCAATTAAATGGAAAAAAAATGTATTAAGGAAATAGACATAAGAACAATTTCCTCAATAACCAAGCTATTTCAGCACAAAGTCTGAAAAGTCACTTGTTTTCTTATTTAAATAATGAAATATGATCAACAATCTGAGCTCAAAGTCTCAGTAATGCCTTTCAATTTGGGTAGAGTTTTTGTTTCTGATAATAGAGAGATATATCTCTTCAAAACAATAAGAGAGAGTCTAATATATAGTGCTCCAAGAAAGACTTGAGCATTTTATTTCACAAAAATGTGTTACGATGCATTCAATGCCTTTAATGCATTTTAAATTATGTCCATGGGGTATGCTGGAATCAAGCATTGATTTTTAATATGGGCTACTTGATGTGTTTCCTTGTGTCCACAGCTTTTCACTCTACTCAATGCAGGAAAATAGGTTGTGCCATTAAATATTTGCACTCTCTGATGTCCACCTAGTGGACTGCTTCACCTTCTACAAACATATCCCATGTGCAAATATTTTTGATCCTTCTTCATTATTCCCCCTTTCTTGGCTGTATTTTGCCCTTATCTATGTGATTTGAGCTCTCAGGATACCTCTTTGGCCGGTCACTGAATTCATTCACAGGGCCTGTGCTTAAGCTTGCAAGGATCAACAACTGTTTCATTACTGTAAATTTGACATGTTTGAGTCTGTCATTGTTTGAAAGCCAATGGCTAATTGGTTTCCCTAAATTTGATGGCTGCAAGCCCATCATCCTCCTTACCCATTCCTTCATGTCTTTCCCATTTGCTCTGGCTGCTTTCTATTGATCTCAATAAGTGACACACGGCACATTCTATTGTGAAAAAGGTGAGGACACGTGGCAGCATCTGCTTAACTTATAGAGGCTTTAGATGTCTTTTGAGAATCCTGTAGAGGATGACACGTGGTGGCTTCCACTAAGATCATAGAAACACTATAGAAACATTTGGGACTCTTTTGGATTCATGTAGATGATGACACGTGGCACATTTTGCTTGAGTTTAACCACTCACCTGGGACCTACCACAGTCCTTACTCAATAAAAGGAAGAAGCTATAGATGTTGCCACTTGGCCGCTTCCACTGAGCTTTATAGATGACACATGGCATGTTTCACTATTTTAAGAGTTACTAGAAACTATGTCCCTGTAGACGACATGTGGTAGCTTTTATTACACTATGTAAATGACACATGGTAGCTTCCACTACACTTTTTAAGGGATATGTGGCAGCTTTTGCTGCAACTTGAGGTTTGATCTTTCTCAGAAGGAACTTTTCCTTCGGGGTCTTTGAGAAATGGTCCACTTTCCCTAGCGAGAGCCTCCCACAAGGGTACCTACTCTTAAGGATCTTTCAGGTAGCCTTCAGGGTTTTATTTCCTTGACAGGTTTTTTCTTTCTTCTATAGACTTTTCCTTCGGACAAAAAGTCTAAAGGAATTCTTTCAGATAATTTTTCTGAAGGAAATCTTCCTTCGCTTTGCCTCTACTTTTCATTGGGATTTCTATTGGGCTTTCTTCTCAGGTGAATTCCTTCAGACAAAAAGTCTGAAGGATTTTTGACTTAGTCAATTTTCCATGTTCTTTTCCTGAAAGAGAACTATGCCCTCTGCAAGGACTATTCAAGCCCAAAAATATCCTTTAGACTTTTGCAATGGTCCATTTGCTCCTCGCCTACCCTCCACAAGGGTTGTTTGTCCTTGGTTCACTTTTCTAAAGAAATTATCTTCGTTCACTTTTGCTCGTTTCCCTCTGCAAGGGCACTCAGCTTGGTTCACTACCCTCCACAAGGGCACTTTTTCCATTGGCTTTGGGGCAGCCCCTTGAACCTGCCAATTAAACCGACCGATTGAACCAACTTTGGTTCAACGGTTCAATGGTTCAATCAGTTCAATCTCTTGTGTTCCATTCATTCACTTGATTGCTTGAACAAAATGCTTTGAGCCAAATCATGTTGAACCATAGGGCCATTAAACTTGCTAAACCTTTGAACCTATTGAACCTTTGAACCAAAGTGGTTCAATGGTTTAACGATTCACTAGTTCAAGCCTTCTTCTCTTTGATAAGTGTTTTGGAGCCGTTGAACCTTGAAGCAATTAAACTTTGAACCTTTGTCGAAGTGTTTAACTCTTTTTGATGATGTTGAACCTTTGAACCCATTGAACCCGTTGAACCAAAATGGTTCAAGGTTCAATAGTTTAATGGTTCAATGGTTCAAACACTACATAGAAGCTTTCCAATGAACTCTTTTGGTTGAACCAAGGCATTGAACCAATCCTAAAAATGACTAAGTGTTGGAAACTTGTTATTTTGATTGAACTTGCCTGTAGAAGCCTTTGAACCTATTGAACCTATTGATTTTAAGCATGTTGAGTCCGTAGAAACATATCTATAGAGTTCGTAGATTTAAGGCTGTAGAGTCCATAGATTTGAGCCTGTAGAGTCTTTAGAAATTGGCGGAGTCTGTAGAAATGAAGAATTTGAATGCTCAGAATAATTTTTGAGAAGGGGAGAGAGGATTTTGCTCTTTTGGACCAAAATAGTTCAAATGTTGTCCCAAATATGAGTGATATTTTTGGGGGACAACACATGCGATGATGGTCTCCTCACCTTGCACAAATAAAAGTTGTTTTGATTTTATTTTTTCTCAAAATTCATATAGATTTTTATGCAATCATATTTTAAAGTTTGAATTTGGTGCAAATTTTTTTTAAGGGTCAAAATTGTTGTAAGTGGGAACCATAATCATGATGGGTGGGGGACATCACTTAGTGGTGTTTATTTAATTAGAGGGAGTTTATTTATTAGAGTGGGAGGCATTTTAAAGTGGTAAATTTAAGATAGGGGTACATTTATTATTTTTTAGGTTGACACCTTCTATATCATTAGATGAAGACTAGAGGATGAGGTCTGGTCTAACAGAAGGTTAGACCCCCTCATAGGTTAAACAAACATGTTTCATACTCTCACATTATTTAGAGGTCAACTTTATTGTACTTGTCCCACATTGTACTCCTTTCACTTGTGAACATACTTTTAGTTGTGACTAACATCCCATTTTTGTTGTGCATTGTATTTTTTGAGCCATGTGTTGTACTCACAATGATGCATTTTTTGCTGGTAATCAATGTCTTTTGTAAAGGCTCTCTTTTGTTCATTTTTTTTGCTATTTTATGACACTATAGGTTTTTTATATCTTCAAGTATGGATTCCCATATGTTTGATCCCATTAGTTCTTCAAACTACACCACTTGGAAAACCAAAATGTAGATGCACTTGCAGATGAAGGGATTATGGAGAGTTGTTATTGGTGAATTTCCTATATTCATAGATGAGGATAATATTGTATGGCTTGTATCCTTACAAAAGGAAGTAATTTCATTTATTTGCCTCCATGTTTATAATAGTTTGTAAACTCATATTAAGCATGCCACATTACCTAAAGGAGATTGAGACATTCTTTTAGTATTGTTTGATGAGGTCACTTCACCTCCACATGTTCTTCTTCATTCTCCTTCCTCTCATAGTGAAGATTTTGTTGGTGACATTATTTCTCCATCTTATCCTATTTTTAAGGATGAAATTTTTGGCGGTGATTTTCATGAGGACTCTTTGGCATCTCTTTCTCCTCCTATCAATTTTTGTCCTTTTTCCATTATTAGTGAGGACACATTTTCTGAAGATGAGACACTTGTACCACCTCTTCCTACTGCTCATGATGTAGATTTTATTATTGGTGGTTACTTGTGTCATATCCTGATTTCACCCTATAAATAATAACCTATAAATCTATGGATTAGTATGGTTAATATTTGATTACTATTGCTTTGATTTTGAGCTTATGACATATACCATGGGACAATAACATTATTGATTAGAGTACATATTGTGACAACTATATGATATATTTTGTTTCATTATTGATATGTATATGTTAGTTTTTAGGTCATTGGTGATAAATCAGACTAACTACTTGTTGACAATTTTGACCCCATAGGTCAAATCGTAACCCTTATCATTTGAAACTTGCATACCATGCCTTTTGTATAAGTATCAGGAATTGGTCTTTGCAATTTTTCCAAAGGGGTCATCTTCAACAAATCCAAAGGAATTGGGATTTTATAAAAGTCTAAAGGAATTGACATTTTCAAAAATCCCAAAATGCCTTTTCAACTTTTCCAAAGAAGGGACTAGTTCAAAATTTTGGAAAGGCATCTCCAAAAGGTTGAAAGATACAATTCTTTTGAAAAAAAACTCATTCAAGAATTCCAAAGGGTTCTTTTTCCTTCATAAAAGACACTTTCAAAAATTTTGAAAGGCTCTTTTGATTTGGGAAAAATTTGTTTTCACAAAATTTGAAGTGTTCATTTTTTCAGAGAGGACCATTTCAATTTTTTCAAAAGGTACTTTTCATAAGAAATGGTCCTTGTTAAAAAGTCTGAAAGGTCCTTTACAACTTTTTTGAAGGGCAAGAGGACCATTCCATTTTTTTTTAAGGGATACTTTCAATTTTGCCAAAGGGTCTATTGCAAAAATTTGAAAGGACTTTTCAAACTTCCGAATGGTGCATTTTAGAAAAGCCAAAGGGTATCTACCCTTCAAAAAAAAGCATTTTAATAAAGTCAAAGAGCCATTTACATGAATTCCTTCAAAAAAAAATTCTAAAATAAAAGATCATAAAGAGAAAAGCTTTAGATAAATTGTCCAAAGGGACAGTTCGAAGAAAAGGTTAAAAGAAAGAAAATCTGAGAGGAGGTCTTTACAAAGACCCCAAATAAAAAGCCCACAATAATTGGCCAAAATAGAGAAGGGTAAAAGAAATAGAAAGTTACCCAGTGAAAATATGAAAGACCAATTATTCAGGGACAAGTGGCAAAAGCACATTCAACTAGTGGGATTTCAACAACCAATTGGTAGAAGAGAATGAGGACTTCTCCTTTTGACTCCTATGACGTAGTTCACAACTCACATGCAGAACATGTAGAGTGACCCAAGCTCAATTAGACACGTCAAACATAGTATGAACATGAAAAAAACTAATAAATATATTGTTTTTCTAGTTATAAGAAGATTTACAGCTCAAGACTATAGTAAGGAGCACACCGAGTTTTTAATGCAATAATCAAATTATTCAGACTTGGAAAAGACATGCAGCTACCTTCAAGCATGGATCTCCAAGTTCCAAAAGGGAGATTTGAATACATGAAGGGCTCAAAGTGTTTAACATTGGATGGTTGTTCAAGGAGAGCTTAACATAAAATTTCATGCATACACTCTTGTTTATCTTGTTAATCAAAACCTTTTCAAACACTTCCAACTCGGCTTCAAGTGGAGTTTCTCTTTGAAGATTTGGTGTAGATTTCATGAATGGAGAAGATTAGTCTAAGATGGGCCCACCATCTAGACTTTTATACCAACCTTGAATATCTATGCACATTTGAAGAATTTAATCATTATTTTAAATAAGAATTATGAAATGGGCTCATCATCATTTTTAACACCAAAGAGTTTTTCATGCAAGGCATAAGACAAAAAGATATTATTTGAAGGCTTGGTTATCTTGGCATAGTTGAAGTTGGACTTGGGGTGATGTGGGATTTGATCTTATCTTCTATTTTCAGTGCCAATCTCTTGGATTTTGTATGCTTTTTTCTATATAAGTTGGCTTTTTTAGCCATTTAGAGAATCCCTCTTTTGGCAAGATTAGACTCTACCAAAATTTGAGTTTTGTAACCTTTTTAGATGAATAAAAGGACTATTTTCAAATTCTAGGATGTTGGTATAGTGTATTTATGTCATTGATATGCATGTGATAGAATTTTTTTTCCTTGTCAAGTCCTGATTCTTACCTATTTACTAGTTGATTAGATTATGCAGGTTATGTTTTATGTTTGATGTCTTTTAAATGAAGTTATAACAGATGTAAGTAGCTGGTTAGTGCCTTGAATCAAGCATGTTCCATCATTTTCCTCAAAGTTTAATCACCAAATAGAACCTTTTCATGAAATACTGATGCATAACAGTCAATTGGAATTGAAATTTCAATCTTTTTCTTGTCTAATCAGTGTTTTTAGGAGCTCAAATTAAGTAGATGAACCAAAATTTAGGTCTGTCACCATTATTAGATAGGATTTTTCCTTTAGTTTTATTTCATCTCTTTTTTTAATAGTTTGTAACGTAGAGTAGAGATCCTAATTGATACACCAAAGGGAGCTAGCCCTTAGATTCTAGAGATTCAATCTGCTAATTAAGCCACCCACAACCTAGGATTGTTTCCATGTTTCAATAGATTGTAAAAGCCTAAAAATACCTTCACAAGGGTGTGAGTCTAATTGAAAATAGTTTTTGGCATGCCCTAATGGGACATCAAAGAAATTATTTTCATATCTAAAGAATTTTGAAGCTAAGGAGAAGCAGTTGTAGCAAACGAGAATATTCATCTTCATCACAAGCTAAAGATTCTTCAGGTTGCAAGATTCATACCACCATTCAGGCAATCCTTTCATGCCATAAAGCTTACCACAAGGTTAGCTAGTAAAGGTATTCATTTTGAATTTATATCATATAAGAGATCAATGTTTAGGAGGGTAAATCTATATCCTCAAAATAAATATTTGTCCCTTGGTTATCCTATTGTTTTAGGCACTACAATCCCCACTATCTAAATGGCCATCAGAAACTAGGTGTTTGTTCCATTCAATAGAGATATCCCACTTGAATCTAGCCCATAGTTTGATGATATTCTTGTATCTACCATTAAGAGCATCCCATTCTTCTCAAGAGAAAACCAAATAACCCCTATTGAGCATATCCAAGATGTAGCTAATCTATGTTCAATCCATAATGTTGTTGAGGATAATGTTGCTCTTAGATTGTTTGATGCTTCCTTCAAAAGAAAATCATTACAATGGTATAGTAAACCTCCCACTAAACTCCATTTCTACTTGGGATGAATTGGGTACAGCCTTAGTCAAGTAATTTGAGGACATATTTGATCACCTATGTTTAGTTGAGCAATTAACTGCCATAAATAGAGCTCTTCATGAGTTCATGTTTGATTTTAACCTTAGATTCCAAATGACATGGACCAGAATACATGTGTTGATTAGGCCATCCCCTGAATATGCATTTATATACTATTTGAAAGCCCTTAACTCTGACAATGGTGTGATGATACAGTCAATGGGTGGTACTACCTTGCCAGATGCTTATGAGGTTGCAATAAGGGCAAGAGAATAGTTTGATACAAGTTGGTAAGCTTTCTCCAAGACCTCTACATGCCTATATTTATAGAAATAAATTCCATACCAACCCTTCAAATTCCTTAGATCCCATCCTTAGCTCCTATTCCATCACCTCAAGCTCAAATTATAGCCCCTACTAGTCAAGCTAGTGAGATAAGAGAGTTGAAAAGCTTGTTACAATCCTTTAGGAATGAAATAGTGTAACTCAAAAGAAAATAATATCAAGCTAATAGGACCTATCAATAATAAAATCAGACCACCTATCAACCCTTCAAAGATCAAAGGCCTCCTTATCAAGGTTTCAGAGAGAATAGTCTACCTTATCAAATACAAGGATCCATAACTCCAACTAAGCCATATGATGCCCTTGTTCCTAATGATCCTTCCAATTCAAAGGCCATTTTTCCCACCCCACCTCAAAACAACTTGATGTAGGATTCAGATTGGCAGTCTTCAAATCTCAATGATGTTCAAAACCAAGCCTTGGTGTCACAAAACATCACTATACCACAAATGACACAAGAAGAGTTTTATTTTCAAGGAGGTCAGTACCAAGATACAAGTTTTGCATAACAAGGAGAGAATAAATAAGTTCAAGGGTATCTTGATGCCATTAATGTAAATTGGAAAATGGATGATCATGTTGCTTTTACTCAGGGTGTTGAAACTAACAATACAAGTGGTCAAGTTGTAGTTATAACTAGAGATAAAAGAAGAGCCATTGATGAGCTAAAAGAGGTGAAAAATGCTTCAATTACTCCTAATTTTTTTATAAGAAAATAAAATAACAACTTGCTATCCCCATAACTCAAAAAAATTAGAATATAGAGGTTAGTAAAGTTCATCGAATACCTCTAGTTTGTGAATAACCAATTCTTCAGAAAGTGCAACCTAAGGATGGTGGATCTGAATTTATAATAGTGGATCAGATGAAAAATTATAATATAAAAATTATAATTTGGGATTCTCTTTCCATTCCAGGACAAAAATATATGCTCATCCAAGAGCTTTTAGCTCTTTAATTGTCTCCAAAACTGGTTGACAAAGGAGTTATCTTAACTAATTTAGATTAACCAACTAAGTAACAAGTAAAAAAAGTAAATAAGATGGAAAAGATAGAACTAAGGTAAAAACAAATAAAACTCCTCCTTTCTACCTTTCTTTGATAGTAGGTGATACTTTGGTTCATAACTGTATGGTGGATAGTGGAGCTAGTAGTATAGTCATGTATAAACCAATTGCGAACAAGCTTGGCCTTGTTTATGATCCAAACACTAAGGGGGTATTGTAATTGGATGGGTGAACAAAAAATATGGTAGGCATCATTAGAGATATGAAATTGATATTACATGCTTGTCCTAATGTCACTATTTATCAAGATGTTGTTGTGGTAGATTTGCCTCCTTACTTTGTTATGTGCCTTTCAAGGGACTTTACCTCAAAGATTGGGAGATATTTATCAGCTGATTAGAATTATTTGTTGTTTATAACTAGGTATGGTACCAAGTTAATGATTCATTTTGAACCTATTGTATGTTTTCATATGGAGCCATATACGCTAAGTGTTGTGAACATTGACTGTATCATCTTGGATGATGTGTTAGAAACTAGTGAAGTAGAAAATAGATCACCTTTGGATGGATTTATAGATTTGTTTCTTGATGAGTGGGATTACAATTTACATGAGCATGATCTTTATAAGCTAATTAAATAAGGACTTGGTGTATATTGCCTTCATGAGAATGATATACCAATTCTAGCCATGGTTAAGGATGATGAATCTAGTGAAGGTTTATGGCAATTATAGTTTGATCGATCAAGGAATAAACATGGATCAAAGCTAGAATAATGTTAGTTTATTAAAAAAATCAAAGGTATTTCTATACTATTAAATTTTAGTTTAGTTGTTCAAACAATGTAGTTAAGTATGGAGCACTAGTTCATGGTTTATAGTGAGCTAGGCAGATGAAAGTCAACACCTTGCAAGTTTTTTGTGATAGTGAACTTCTAGTTCACCAAGTAACATGTTTGAATGTATGTAAAAATTTGTTGCTTAAATATTACAAATATAGAATATGGGACTTATTTAAATATTTTCAAGCTTTTAACATTTAGGCAATACCAAGAGGCAATAATAAACATGAAGATAGGTTGGTTGCCATTGGGTCACAATTTAGTATCCTAGCTGATATAAAAAGTAAGAAAATTAAGTTACATATAAAGGTGGTTGTAAGGCCTTCTGTTCCAGATAATCATGAGAATTGGCAAGTGTTTGAAGATGACAATCAAATTATGAGATTCTTGTAAGAGGAGGCTGAGTTTTCTTCAAGAAACCAATCAAATTACCTACAACAATATGGTGATTAGATTGTGCAACTAAAAAACAAATAAGTTGCCCAAGGGATTGGTCACACTTGAAAAAAATTTCAATGGTGATGATGAGTTAAGGAAAAGTCATCCTTGTCAACAAAATAAGAGTACTATGTCAATGTAGAGATTGCAGCTGGTAAGATTTCGAAGTTGGGTAAGGTATGTACTCCACAAAAAGAAGCTTTCATTGAGTTATGCATAAATTTTACTAACATATTTGCATAGAAATATAGTGATATCAAGGGATTTGATCCAAGTTTAGCTCAACACACCATTGAGTTAGAGATTAAAACTAAACTAATAAGACAAAGACAAAGGCCCATTAATCTTAAGATTGAGCCTTTGATGAGAGCTGAGCTTCACAAGATCACAGAGTCATCTATTATATTTTCAATCAAGCACTCAACTTGGGTGGGGAATCTTGTTCTGGTATGGAATAAGAATGGTGAGATTAGATCATGTGTTGACTTCCATGATTTGAACAAGGCTTCACTTAAAGATCACTATCCATTGCCATCAATGGAATAAATTTTACATCTTGTTGCAGGTTCAGAGAGATTTTTTTTGTTAGATGGATATAGTGTCTACAATAAAATTTTCATCAAAGAAGAGGACCAATTTAAGACAGCCTTCACAACCAAGTGGGGGATATTTGCATACAGAAAGATGCCATTTAGTTTATCTAATGCTGGAGCAACTTTTTAAAGAGCCATGGATATGGCATTCCAAGGCCTTCTTAACAAGTTTGTACTTATTTATTTGGATGATAAAACAATGTTTTCAAAGAGTACAAAAGATCACATGGTTCATCTCAAGCAAGTGTTCAAAATGTGTAGGCAATTTGGGTTATTTTTAAACCCCAAAACATGTGTCTTCTCAGTTTATGAAGGTAAGCTTCTTGGATATGTTGTTTCAAATAATGGTTTAAGCATAGATTTTGAAAGGGTAGACTTCATTCTTGCACATTCCTTACCTAAGCAAAAAAAGGCTATGCAAAGCTTCTTTGGAAAAATCAACTTCATAAGGAGATATATTTCAGATTTTGCCATTTTAACTAAGCCACTTACAGCCATGCTAAAGAAGAATCAGAGCTTTAGATGGTTTAAAGAAGGAATAAATTTTTTTGAAGATATTAATAAGGTCATAGCTAGTGATCCTACATTTATAAATCCTATATTTCACAAAAGATTTCATTTTGTATAATTATGCTAACATGGACACCATTTCAGACATTCTTATGTAACAAAATTATAAGGCTCTGGAGCAAGCCAATAACTTTCTTTAGTCAAGGCTTGGAAGAGTATTAAACAAGGTAATTTTTTGTTGAAAAACATGTGCTTTCAGTTACAAGGTCTCTTAAAATTTTTAGATACTTATTGTCCTAACAATAAAATACACCTAATGGTTCCCAATCTAAGCATCAGGGAGTTCCTTTTGAATACAAGGATATAAATGAGAAGAGAGCTGGTATGGATAACCAAGGTAATGAAGTATGATATTGAAATTAAGGTCACAAAGTTGATTAGAGGTAAAGGACTTTGTGAGGATCTAGCTCAAGACTTGCAAGAGACTAATGAGGTTGTTTTGGTGTCAAATGATGAATAGGTTGTAGTTGGTCATACCTCACCTTCCATCTAGTTTCATGACTTGGTAAGATATCTCCAAGATGGTAATTATCCCTCTCATCTAAGTGAATTAAATAGATATGATATTTCAGGTTGCAATCAATTCCATTTCTACTTATTGATGGTGTTTTAGTTCAAGAAAGATATCAATGGCATGTTGCTAATGTGTATAGATCCAAGCCAAACTCAGAGATTGCTTGAAGAATTCTATGATAGACATGGTGGAGGAAATTTTTTATATAAGAACTACAACCCTTAAGTTCATGAGAGGTGGGCACTATTGGCTTAGCTTATTTAGTGATTACCATGCATGGGTAAGGAAGTGCAAATAGTGTGCTATGTTTGTGGAAAAAGTGAAACTTGTAGCTTTACCTCTTCAACCAATTGCATGGTGGATCAAGCCTTTATCCAATGGGGATTTGTAATTGATTGGTCTCATAAATCCTCCTTCAAGTTCAAGACATAAATAGATTCTAACTGTTACAGATTATTTCACATGCATTGGATAGAAGCAGTGGCATTGAAAGAAGCAAATCAGACTAATTTTCTAGATTTATATGAAGGTTTGCTTATTAGATTTAGAGTTCTCTTCAACCATTATTTCTAATAATGCAATAAATTTTGTGAGGAACTAGGATCAGCCAATGGGTTGTTCAACATAGAATTTATCTTAGCACTTCATCAAACTATTATCCACAAGGCAATAACCTTGATAAATCTATGAATAAGAAGCTATTGAAGATCATAAGAAGGACTCTTGAAGACAATCAGAGGTCATGGCATCTCAAGTTGAATTTAGCTCTGTGGGCTAATAGGATCACTTACAAAAGGCTAATAACCAACTCTCCTTACAAGCTAGTAAATGGTAAGGAAGTGAGGATACCTATTTCTCTTGAGTTTCTTGCTTTAGAACTAATGCATCAGCTTGAATTGTTGGAGAATGAGCCTATGGAGATTAGGTATGCTGAGCTTATGGAGTTAGAAGAGATAAAAAATTAGTCCATGCTAGCCATGGAAATTCATCAAGCACAAGTGAAGAGAGCTTTTGACAAAAAAGCTTCTTCACGAAGTTTCAAAGAAGGAGATTTGGTACACAAATGGGATGCCGATAGAGATAAACTAGGAAGGCACACAAATTTTGATTCCCTTTAGAGTGGCCCATACACAATCTCCAGCTATAAATCCCACAATGCCTTCTAACTTGCAAAGATGGATGGCGAGGAGCTTCCAATCCCAATCAATAGATACATATAAAACATTGCTACTAAAGAGCTTGGCTCCTTGTACATGGTTTATTTGTTTTTCTCTAAGTGTTGTTCAAGCACATTAGTTTTGTTTTGTTTTGTCCCAAATAAGTGCTTTGTTTGCACTTTTACTTTGTCTAGTTAGTTTTCATATTTTGTGTGTTTCCCTTCTTATTTTAGAGGATGAAGGTTATCTTTTCTAGGTCAAAATAGAATTTGCAGTCATAGATTAGATTTGCCATTGTTTTATGAATTCAAATATCATGTATATGGTCTAAGTTCTCAAGCATAGCAGGCATGATTTCTAGTTGATTCATCAAAATATTGACAATTTTATCCCCATAGGTCAAATCATAACCCTTATCATTTGAAACTTGCATAACCATGCCTTTTGTCTAAGCGTCAGGAATTGGTCTTTGCAATTTGCTTGAAGGGGTCATCTTCAATAAATTTGAAGGAACTGGGATTTTCTAAAACTCTGAAGGAATTGACATTTTCAAAAATATTGAAAGGCCTTTTCAACTTTTTCAAAGAAGGTACCAGTTCAAAATTTTGGAAAGGCATCTCCAAAAGGTCAAAGGTACAATTCTTTTAGAAAAAGGGCTCATTCAATAATTCCAAAGGGTTATTTTTCCTTCACAAAAGACACTTTCAAAAGGTTTGAAGGGATCTTTTCCTTTGATAAAGTCTATTTTCACAAAATCCAAATGGATCATTTTTTCAAAGAGGACCATTCCAATTTTTTTGAAAGGTACTGTTTGCAAGAAATGGTCCTTGTTAAAAAGTCTGAAAGGTCATTTACAACTTTTCTAAAGGGTTATTTTCCTTCAGGAAAGTCCTTTACAACTTTTCTAAGTGGCAAGAGGACTATTCCATTTATTCGAATGAATACTTTCAATTTTGCTGAAGGGTCTATTTTAGAAATCCGAAAGAACTTTTCAAACATCTGAACGGTGCATTTCAGAAAAGCTGAAGGGTATTTGCCCTTCAAAAAAAGGGCATTTTCATAAAGCTGAAGAGGCATTTACATGAATTCCTTCAAACAAATTGTCCAAAGAAAAAGTGCATAAAGAGAAAAGCTTTGAACAAATTGTCCGAAGGAAAGAAAGAAACAATTCTTTCGAGTAAATTGCCCAAAAGAAAGAAATGTCTTATAGTTAAGCCATGAACATTTTTTTCAAAGAAAAGGCTGAAAGAAAGAAAAGCTAAGAGGACTTTACAAAGATAAGGGTAAAGGAAATATAAAGTTACCTAGTGCAAATCTGAAGGATTAATTATTCAAGGACAAGTGGCATAAGCACATTCAACTAGTGGGATTTTTATAGCCAATCAATATAATACAATGAGGACTTCTCCTTTTGACTCTTATGACGTAGTTCATAGCTCACATGCAGAACATGCAGAGTGATCCTAAGCTCTATTAGATGCATTCAATATAGCACAAACATGCAAAATACTAATAAAGATATTATTTTTCTAGCTATAAGAAGATTTATAGCTCTGAGACTACAGTAAGGAGCACGTTGAATTTTTAATATAATAATCAAATTATTCAGACTTGGAAAAGATATGCAGTCACCTTCAAGCATGACTCTCTTAGTTATCAAAAAGGAGACTTGAATGCATGAAGGGATCAAAGAGTTTAACATTAGATGGTTGTTTAAGAAGAGCTTAATATAGAATTGCATGCATGCACTCGTGTTTATCTTGTTAATCAAAACCTTTTCAAACACTTCTAACATAGCTTCAAGTGGAGTTTCTCTTTGAAGATTTGGCATAGCTTTCATGCATGGAGTAGATTAATACAAGATGGGCCCACCATCTAGATTTCTATGCCAACCTTAAATATCCATGCACATTTGAATACATTTAATCTTTATTTTAAATAAGGATTATGAAATGGGCTCACCATCATTTTCAATGCCAAAGAGTTTTTCATGCAAGGCATAAGACAAAAAGATATTATTTAAAAGCTTGGTTATCTTTACATAGTTGGAGTTGGACTTGGGGTGATGTGGGAGTTGATATCCTCTTCTATTTTTAGCCTCAATATCTTGGTTTTTATATGCTTTTTCTATACAAGTTGGCTTTTTCTACCATTTGGAGAATCCCTCTTTTGGTAAGATCAGACTCTGTCAAAATTTGAGTTTTGTAACCTTTTAAGATAAATAGAAAGACTATTTTTAGTTTCTAAGATGCTAGTATAGTGTACTTATGTTTGTGATTTGCATATGTGATAAAAAATTTCTTCCTTATCAAGTCTTGATTCTTACTTATTTACTAGTTTATTAGATTATGCAAGTCATGTTCTGTGTTTGATTTCTTTTGGCTGAAGTTACAACAGATGTAAGTGGCTAGTTAGTGCCTTGACTCAGGCCTATTACTTTATTTCTATCAAGCTTTGATCATAAAATAAAACTTTTTCATGAAATATTGATGCATAGGAGTCAATTAAAATTGAAAATTTAATCTTTTTCTTATCTAATTAGTGTTTTTAGGAGCTCAAATTGAGTGGATAAACCAAAATTTAGGTGTATCACCATCATTAGATAGGATTTTTCCTTTAGTTTTCTTTCTTCCCTTTTTCCAGTAGTTTTTAGCATAGACTAGAGATCCTAATTGATACACCAAAGGAAGCTAGCCCTTAGAATCTAGATATTCAATCCACTGATTAAGCCACCCACAACCTAGGATTGTTTCCATGTTTTAGTGGACTGTGAAGGCTTTAAACTACCTTCACAAGGGTGTGATTCTGATCGACAACACATCCTACTTATTATGAGGTGGATGTAGGATATGTCCTACTCTCAGAGCTGATGAGGGAGAACGTCATCAAAGAGGATTGTCTAGATGGAGCAGTTGGGGGAATATCAGTAGAAAATGCTAGTGACCCTATACACATGCATAGTAGATTCTAAATGATATCTAAATAAAAATGTTAGTGCCTATTAATTTTAATTATATTTGTGGGTGTGAAATTAGTTTTAGTATGCATTTGATTTCTTTAGCCTAATTGACTTGATTTTTGAATTTTAAATCCAAAAAATAAACATTAGTGCTAATAAATATAATTATTGTGAAAATAATTATCTTTCAAATAAAAAATTAATTAATGACATAATTATCAATTTTTGAAATAGATAATTAATTTGGTAAAGATTATTTTCTTAAAATAAGAATTATGCATGAAATCTATTTGAAAATTAAGAAAATGGATTTTATTATTATTTTAGTTAAAATTTGCATGTTTTCAATAAAATGAAGATATAAATTGATCATTGCATCAACTTAAGTTTATAAGGAGAGAACTTAAAAAGATGGTGTAGTGATTTAAAAAGCAAATTTTATATTTAATGAAGATAAATTTAGAATTATTAGATTGACATGCATGGGATAATGGGAATAGAAGGGTCATCATGAAAGGGTAGAGTACAAAAGTTTACAAGGAGAGGGAAATTTATAAATATTGGAATTTTTTTGAGAATTAAACACACAAAAACATGGATAGATGAAAATAAGAAGCAAAGAAGCCAAGGATTTAAAGGAGAAAGGAGGGAAAGCACGAAAAGGCATATTTACCAGTTAGGATTCGTAATGGGTTACCTTTATTTTTTGTGTAGTAAACTTTAGATCTGAGTAGTAGTTTGCTTTAGAAAACCTATATATAAAAGTTATAATGTTTTTTAAATTCCAATGGCTTTATATGTATATGTATATGTATATGTATATGTATATGTATATGTATATGTATATATATATATATATATATATATATATATATATATATATATATATATATATATATATATATATATATATATATATATATATAGGTATATGTATATATATGTATATGTGTATATGTATATATGTATATATATGTATGTATATATATGTATATGTATATGTATATGTATATGTATATGTATATGTGTATATGTGTATATGTGTATGTATATATGTATATATATGTATGTATATATATGTATATGTGTGTGTGTGTGTGTGTGTGTGTGTGTGTGTGTGTGTGTGTGTGTATAAAAGATGCACTATTTTCAAATGGTATACTAATTATTGTATTAACCAACATTCAAGTGAAATTCCAGTGTTGAATAATACGAGCCAGCATCTTATTTTATAAAAACATCTTATTCTCTTTGAACTGTGTTGAGACTTTATTAGCTTATGTTCACCATTATATATCAACCTTGTGTACCAATTCTTACTTGCCAGCATTTCAATTCTTTTCTAACCTGCATCGTATATGGATCTATGTTGAATCTATTTAGCCATGTTACCCTTTTTGATATGTTACATATCAATTTGAGAGTGTAGCGTAATAATTTATAAAATCCACATTTTTATACTTAAGCTTGTGTTATATTAAGTAGTGTGTTTTGTTTTAAACCTAGAATATTGTCTCTTTGGTCTGTATCCTTATTAAAGATTGCATCCTAACTATTTTAATCAACATCTTATAGACATTATGCTTGCATCTTCTTTGTGGGTTGGCAGCATTTTCCTTTGCTTAAGAGTTAAAATTATTAAAGGTTGTGTACATCTTTCAAAGTGCCAAGTGTAAAAATAGTAACACCAGTCTTTAAGTTAAAATGCCTTGTCTAAAAACTTAAAATGCCATGTCATGAGAGGCCAAATCACAATATTCAGTGATAAGTAAAAAAATATATAGCTACGTCATACATAAGGGAACACCAATCATTAGGAAAGCTAAGTATTTAAGGTATTCACTGAGTTATATGTAAGAGTATATAAATATGGACAAACTGTATGAATTGCCTAGTCTTTTGGTATGGAATCTAATATTATATAAAAGTATTCACTATAAATGGAACGTCTCATGTAAATTGAAATCATTGCCCTTTAAATAAACATTGAGTTCATCGAATAAATGCTAAATAAGGATATATAAATTCAAGGGCTAAGTTTTAAATGGGAGTCGCTGCATGGTAGTAACCACTATTGATATATTTTTGAAAGTGTTGTATATTTTTATAAAATGCTGAACATTAATTATATGTTGTGTCAAATACTAGAAAGTCATTTTAATTTTGGAAGTCATTAAGCCATGTCTTAGGAGGAAACATCTTTATACATTTGATGTTGATATGTCCTCATTGCAGAATTACAATGCCAAAGTCATTTAGTGAAATGTCATGCCAAACTGAGTAAAGTTTGAGCGTTGAGTTTTAAGAAACTGTAGCATTAAGTTTTTATTATTTGAAACACCAAACTTTATTTGAAACACCATACTTTATATGAAACACCAATATAAAAAGTGGAAATCACCATGCATTTATTATAATCTGCTGAGTTAATTTTTTAACGTTGAACCAATTGAGTAATTTCTGAATATAAAAATGGAAAGATGAGTATATAAATCTCAATGCTGAAAATACCTTGAAAACATTGAATAAATTTAATTGATATTTTTTATGAGTAGTGATGGAAAAATATAAATCGATGTTTTATATTAATAGACTTGCATGCTATTGAGCGCTAAGATAGTAAATTAAATTTGTTGAGTGTAAAAGATAAAATAGCTAGGTCATTTAAATAAAAATAATTATGATCTCTTTAATGCAAGATCAAATGTTTGGTAGAGCTATATTTTACCTCGGATCTGTATGTCATGTTATAATGACTATTTGCATTTCTTTATATTTTGAGTCCTTGAGTTGGAATTTGGATGTGAAATATCCTTGCATAGCTCTTTTGATAATTTTATAAGTTGAATGTATGCTAATGGGTGATCTTGGGTCTATGGTTGTGGATAAGAATCTGTAACCTTGAAACTTTTCATTGTTGTCTTATAATAGTGTTTGATTTACAATAGCTAAATAATTCATGTCTTCTTTCAAAATGATAAATAATTTGGGATGTTAATTTTGTTTAGCGTTATTATTTTGTGTTGTGAGTGGTTGTTCTTGGTGTTATTAGAGATGCTTTTGGTTGCAAAAGCAATACTCAATATATCATGTTGTAGATACTTGTGTGAATCTAATTTAAAGGTGCATTTACATGTTTTTGAAGCTTAGCCAAATAAGGCTATTGAGGTTTCTACTTTTTGTTCACTTTTAGTAAAGCAAATTATAGCATACTACTTCATTTTAGATATTGCTATACTCGAGTGATTTATATCCATATGAGTATTGATGTCAATTTGACTTGTGAAGTATGTTTATAAAGCTAGTTACTGAGTTATTATTTGCGTTATATATTAGTATCTACTTAAAGAGTGTAGATTATGTAATATAAGCCTAAGATATACTTGGATGCATAATCTGTTCTTGGTTGCCTATCTTTTAAGATTATAAGATCTTTAATTTTCAAGAACGTGAGTTTAGTTATGTATAATATGTAATTATAAACTATGATAGTATGGGATATCATAGAGTTTTAAAGTACAACAGTACCCAAATGGTACATAATGTATTGGTTATATCAAGACCCACACTTACATATTTATATATGTATTGGTTGTTACTTGAATAATATATGTTATAATATTTGGTAGGATATCACTTAGGTGTGCATACAATCTTGATAGTGCAAATGAATGTTAAGATATAATTATATGCATTGTATGACTTGTTTGTTATAGTTGTGTGTTATTGAATATGAGTGTATGATTCCATGTTTATATGACTACTTAATATGATTGATTATGGAAAAACTAGTAGTTGTACCTTAGAATCTTAGACTATGATAATATGGGTTACCATAGGGATTGTTGTTTGGATCTTATGTAGAAAATTTGAATTTAAAGTTTAATATGAATGTGAAACATACTCGGGTAATATGAACTGTAGGCATTAATTTATGTTTAAGATAAACAATAATGTATGGTTCATTTATGAGTTGATGAAATAAAAGTATACCTTACTTATTCTTATGTATAACATGTGATGTGATATTAATGCTAGAAGGATAAAATCTGTATGAGTCTTTGAGTTATATAATATATTATATATGCTTATTTGAGAAACTGTATTGATGATACTAATAGTTAGTGATACGAATTCTACTAGCCTAGGTAGTACCAAAAATAGATAATACAATCAAGTGGTGTGTTATGAAATTGATCGATCTAAATGATCGAATGAAAACTTTGGTTAAAGTAATGTTTGATATACATTATTATTTTATATGTTTGATTTGCATGTTATGTGATATCATATTAGAATGGATTTCTTTCTAGTATGCTACATTTGTTTAAAAATCTTATATCACATGGGATACTAACACATCTCACTAAATTCTCTTACCATTCTATCTACCTATATGTGAAGGGAGGGCCATTTCCTAATAGGGTATTGTGTAGGGGATATTTGGTCCATGGTTAGAGAGGTAAAGCGCTCAAATGATGCTCTCCCTCATCCACTGTAATACTACCTAGATATGACACTTAATATTATCAATCATACATGAGTTGGTTTGATTCGAGCTCCAGAGAGCTTGGTATTTAGTTATTGTATTAGGTTTTATTCTTGAAAGAATGTAATTATATTATGTACTAATATAATTGAACAATAATTATTATATTATGAGACCAGTCGTAACTATGTCCTATGGTATTTACTTTCTCTGGAGTTGTATAAGATTTATATTGTATGAAATATTTGAATTAGAATACTATTTTTCTTAGTTATGAGTTAGATATGTTATATAGTTTAATTTTGTGACATGAAAGTTGTATTCATTTTTGGAGACTGTGACTTGTTGAAAAGCCTTGAAAACACAAATGTATTAGAAAATAGTGGCTCATTATTTTTTAGGACATGTCTATGAGAGGCATACATGAGCGTAGTGCATTGTTGTTTGTCTGTTGACTTTGTCCTATCATGTTGTGTACTAGAGATAAAAATATAGGTTTGTTCCTACATGTATGTATCTAACTTATCTCTTTGTAGAGCTTGAATTGATGTGTGGAAGGCCTATAAAATTAAAAATCTAATCATGCACAAGCACACAATGATATCAAATGTAAAATGAGAAAAAATGGGGGAAGTGGGAATGGCCAAGTTATCCTCAGAATACACCTTTTGACTGAGTGTTGCCTACACAGCTCAAAGGGTCACAAGTCAATATAGTTCTCCGTTTAGAGAATATCATATGAATGCAATCATAAATTTTGATTACTATTCTTAAAAAGTGATGTCATCAACCTAAAATAAGTAATGTTAGACTTAGATAAAGACTTTAAAATTGTAGTAGAATTGTAATATAGATCTTCACTAATAAAATAGATGCTTTTGAAATTAGAAATTTAGGTGCCTTGTAAGAGAGTCATAAGTCCTTTCAAGTGTGACCCTTGATGTGATTTTATAAATAAATAGTTTGACTGTTTATAATAATCTACTTATTGATATGCATTGGAAATCCATTAGAAAGTATGTCATTTTTAAAAATTATTCATTAGAGCATGGGAGATGAGTACGTGCTACTAGATAGGTGTGTAATGCACCCTCATCTTCCTGCTACAAACTTGTCCTAAAAGGAAAGAGGATTATGAAATAAAACTAACAATAAATTATCTATTGAATAGGGATGAAAGATGGAGTCTAGAAGACATTTAAGTAATTTCAAGACTTTAAAGGCTTTCATAGAGATTGCAGGCTATCAAAATGAATTTTTTTCCAAACAAGTTTAATATGTCAAGGACAATCATTATCAAGCATTTATTAATTAAATTTTAATGTCTACATTCTCTACACCCTCCTCTCCCCCGATCCCTCCCCTTTATTCTAGTGATATATAAAATTACTAAAGTAAAGGAAAGGCAAAACTAAGTGTGCATACACACTTAGTCTTTGTCATGTAGATATGCATGCCCCCTTGTTGAGGCATGTAGAGAAGTGTTAAACATGCAATGAATTGAGAGTGATCAAGTTTTTATTTGAATAATTAGTGAAGATACTTGAGTTGGAAATATTGCATGCTCAAACCCTCATAAAGTACTATTTAATGCTTGAAGATATGAAAACCAACAAAGTGGTTTGTTAAAGTGCAACCAAAATGTTAATTGTCATTGAGATATCACGTGACTCATTGTTAAACTAAAGATCAGAAGTGAGAACTAGTACATGGCTCACTAAATTGCAACCAAGATGTGGATCTTCACTAATATAATAGTTGGTCCACTTTTAAAATATGAATCACACTAAGTTGTAGATGGATTTAGATTCAAATTATGAATTCTTATAACTTTGAAAAAGAGAAATCTGAATTTTTCAAAGTAGTAGCTTGGACATGAATGCATATAGGGTGTATGTCGAACATACACAATATAAAGGGTTGTATACAAGAAGCAAACAAGTTGAATTATGAAATGAAATGAATAAAACATATAGAGAAAATGAAGTTAACATATTTGGATGATATGTGTCTATGTTCATGTTAGGAAAAAACATATTTATCATGACAAATGTAAAGTATCAGTGAAGAGTAAGCCATTTGTTTTTATTATAACTCAACATGAAAAAGAGGTTGTGGAGGAATACAACCCATAAAAGTTTTCATATATAATGATGAGATGCCCCCAACTAAGAAAGGTTGGTGGGTAAAAGGCTAGCCTAACATCATAATCATGGAAAAGTATGCCTCAACTTGAATTTTGACTAATATATGAATATGTGTTTTTTTGTGATAAAAAACTATATAAGAGGTCCTTGTGATTGTGTTGCATTTAGAAAAAAATATTGAAAATGTATAGGAGCATGCCCATAGTAGAAGGGCAGGTGTATGTTGTGTTATTGTTTGTCTGATGTGAATTTATCTACATTGTTTGTATATAATTTTTTTTGATAAGGATAACTTTATCTGTGTATGATTATTTATTGGTTATGTAAAAATATGTCATATTTCACACTCAAATACCTTGTGAGAGACATTGTGTATTGAAAAGGCAATGAAATATGATACACAAAGAACATAACGATAAATTATACATGCAAAGATGTAATCTAGAAACACGAGAATATGCTTATAGTCTTGATTTTAGATTTTTGAAAATATTTAGATTTTATTGTAATTTTTAGAATATAAAAGGTAACTAGCAATATTTTGAAAATGGAATGAGGATGAAATTTGAATAACCCTCGACAAGATGTTAAATCAAAGCATGGTAAGTAGGAAAGCAAATGAAATTACCCCAATGTATATGTATTTTTAGTGTAGAAGAGATGGCAAGCATGGCCATGTGAACTCATATAAAAGTAGATATATGTGACCATAAAAGTATAAGTGAGAGATAAAGTATGTACAGATGTGCAATAATGATCAAATGAGTTTCCATGAAGGATGTGCATTGAAATTTTAGTAAGGTAATTTTTTTGGATTGTCTGAAGTGGGTTGAAGCAAACAATGGAAAAATTTACCCAAAATTAAAGATAGAGCCAAGGGATATAGAATAAAATTAAATTAGGTGTAGAATAATAACCAACAAAATTAAAGAGAAAATAAGTTATATACAAGTATGTACCATGTGTATCTCCAAGAACCCAAACAAGCCACTAGGGTTTGTTATAGGTGTAATAATCATACACCTATTGGGATGAAGGACATAGGAAGCCACTAGAGGTTTAAGGTATATAGCTTGTTTGGTGGCTTACACAAGGCCAAATATGGGCTTACAAAGCTAGGTTAGGGCTAGTGTGATCAAACTCATAGAAGAGAAGGTATATCTAATTGTTCTAACCATAATAATGCAAATAACTAAAGTAAAGAAATAATATGATTCAAATAGGAAAGCAAAACTATATAAATAAGCACATAATTTTAAAGAAAAATAAAAATTTAGAAGCATGCAAACCAAGGAAATGAAAGATAATTTCATCAAGAAAGACATTTTCAAAAGGAATGCAAATGTATTTCAGAGCCTATACTAAATTCTTTTTAAAAATGAAGCTAATCCTAGCATGTAATATCTAACCCTAGAAATAACACTATAATAAGTTAAAAGAATGATTTCACCTTGTAAGAAAGGTGCCCTCAGATCATGTGCAATAACAATACAAGAAATTACCAACCAAGATTCCATGTTTGATTATAATCAGAGGAAGACTAAGCTACAACAAAAAAATTGTCTAATTTGATGCTAATAATCTAGGAGAGAGAAAGACAGGCAAGAACAATCAAGAACTATAAGAGCCAATCCAAATATAAAAATCAAGTACAATGCCAACTGCTATAACATAAGACTAAGAAATAGTGAAGGTAAGAGTAATTGTGGATAAAAATGGTGAATCTAGTCTAGATAACAAGTGAAAGTGTGGATTTATATCCAATAGGGAGGAGAAACCAGATGTTTCTATCGCTAATTCGCTTTTCAGATCATAAAGAGAGAGAAGAAACTAAAGAGATAATGGTCAAGGCATGGGAGTACCTGGATAAAGACTGCGCACCGTAATCCAGACGCTTGTGAGCACCCCTCTTTGGCTGTGGAGGAATGACACCTGCAAAGAAGAAAACTTGGACAAAAAGGCGTTAGATGGATAGATGGTGGGTTGCCAAGCGAAAGCTTGTTCCCAGAAGTATAAGAACTTCCTTAAGGGAGGTCAACCCACTGTTTTGATAAAAGATAAATGACTGATAAATGACAGAATGCTAAAATAGACTGAAATGATAGCAAACTAAAAGAAAAAAGAAAGCAAAGGCTTACCTGGAAGAAGCTGTCGGCCTGGTTGCAGTCACCGGCATCGGTGGTATCTACCGGCATCGGTTGTCAAAGGTGCCGACATCGTCTATGTTGCCGACGTCGGTCAGGGTAATGGCCGGCGTCGGTCGGGGCAATAGGCAGGGTCTGGTCGAGTGGATGGTCCGGGTTTGGTCTGTGGGCTAGTTTGTGGGCTGGTCTGTTTAAGGATGGTATGTGGACGGCTCTGAGTCTGATTTGAGGCAGTCAGGGGGTCTGTGTAGAGATACAGGAGAGTCAAATGGACAAAGAGGGACAAAGAGATAGAGGAAGCCAATCAAGGAGATAGGAATCCGGGTCTGGGTGACAGTCAGAACTGAGGGAAAGAAGTGCTAAATCTAGTTTAGAAGTGACTAGAAAGCATAAAGAAAATAAACAGAGTACAACATACCTGTGCCTGCTGGTTTCTGTTGTTGTTGTTGCCGCTTGTTGAAGACCTGTTGCTGATGAAGAATCCCTGTTGTTCACTTGCAGAAGCTTGCTGTGTACCTGAGGGAGAGAGTCAGATTGATTGGCAGAGAGGTCAAGTGAAAGGACTGATACAAGGGTCTGATACGAAGGTTCAAGAGTCGGGATGCCAGGGAGAAAATGCAGAGAAGCGAAGAGAGGCCAAGAGGAAGAAAGAACGGTGAAGAAGTCGTTATGAAAGGTGCCGACACCGGCAATATCGCCGACGTCGGCGGCTAAAAGGCCGGAGAAATGCTAAAAATAGCCTTCTATCCGTTTTCCAGCGGCTAGGTCAAATGAATGCGAGGATGAAACGGTCGACGGGGGTTAAATGAGCGAGAGGAGAGGTTGGAATGGGAGTCTAAGGCATTAAATGGCCATGTGGGGAATGAAGGGGATCCAAGGAGGGTATCCTAGGGTGGCGAGGTGGCAAGGAGAGGGAAAAATGGACTTATTTAATTAAAAATAGATGATTATTTTCAATTAATAAGACCTAGGTAGGTTAGGGATAGTCGAAGTGGCAAGGGACCAAGGGGAGAGAGGAAGACCAAGGGTTAGACACTTTTTAGGTGTCTACATTTGCCCCTTTTTGTCTTGTTGGTTGTTCTAGGCGAACTGCAAGACAAAAATAGGAGGTGGTTGCCCCAGGTGAAGGATGATGTGGATTGCCCCGAAGTATGGATGAGGTATTCCCCCTCAAAGCGGGAGTCAAGGGAAGGAAACCTGGAATCGGGTGCTGATTTGATAAAAGGTGGATGAGAAAGATGAAAAGTGAGTGAAAATGCTGCAAAAGTTGTGATTGCGCGTATACCACGTCACGGTACAGGTAGGGTCAAATTGTCGCAGTCAAAAGGGTCGAGGAGTGCCAAAATTGAAGTAACCGGGCCCCAGCATTTAGTCATCTGCTGATCGGGTCACTCAATCTAAGCTGAAGCTCCAAATGGTCGTCGTGTTCCAGGTATCCCAGGCTCAGGAAGTGCTCCCAGAAACATGAAAAAGCCACAAGGAGTAGGGATCAACTGGCTTGCGATCTTATACTTGCGAAGGGTCAAAAATAGTCTGCGCACAATTCTGCTAACCAACCGTGAGGTAGCACACATGCAAAAACAACCAAGGCAACATTGGCTTGGAAGTAGTCGAAGGTTGAAGGAGATACGCATGATCTCCAATGGTCATTGGTCAAGAGGATGGATGGACGAAAGGATGTGGCCGATCTAACCTCAGAAAACGTCATGTGATCTGAGTGCTGCCTACATAGCCCCTGTCGTTCTCCCTAAAAGGGAGGAAGGGTAAAAGAGATTGATTGGTCATGGTCAAAGGCAATGATTGGTCTTGGTCAAAGAAAAATGATTGGTCGTGGTCAAAGTCGTAGAAGGGAAGGTTTGTCCATCAAAGAGACGAACAAACGGGGGTGGTCGAGCTAACCTCAGAAGATGTGGTATCTGAGTGCTGCCTACATAACCCTGGTCATAGGGCCTCAGACCAATGTAGTTCGGACTGTGAGGGTCAAAATGGTCGATGATGAGTTTGGTTGAGTGTCGAAATGATGAGGGGGGAGAGATGTTACAGCCTTTTCCAAATGGTGTATTCTATAACATTGGTCGAGAGTCTTTCATCCCTAGCAAGTTTCCATAGTCGTGATGGATGTATGCTAAAAATGAATGGAGGTTTATTTATGCTTCAGCAAGTATTGGTTTATGCTTAACATAAATTGGGTCGGGTTGATAGTTTCCATGTGTATTGGTGTCCATAGAAACTATGTGAAAAGGACAAGGCGATGCCTGATGAAAATGGCTTGGTAAAAGATGAGTCGACAATTGATGTGGTTAAATGTGACCAAAGTGTAGAGAAAAGGTGAAAGGTAAATTGCTCTTTCATTGACAAGGACCAGAAAGGAAGCATAGATAGGGGGTTAGTAGAACCAAAGCCCCGTTCATGCATTACGTCGTTGACCAGTGTGGTGTTAGAACGGTAATCGAATCACTTTGACATTAAAGTGAGCTCGAAGTCCCTTGAGCAGGTGATAGGAGGAGGAAAGAGGGTAACCCATTTTAAGAGCAGAGGTAACCTTGCCCCTTTTTATAGGAGACCCTGAGACAACTACAAGTCAAGTCCATGACTCATTTTTTTATTTTTTATTTTTTTATTTTTTTTTTTTTTTTGGGCAGGCTGATCGATGCGGGAAGCCTACATAGAGATGTCTTTTAATGTAGTGGTCATGTTGCGAAGCTGATCGATGCGGGAAGCTTCTAAGAAAGGTTGCTGTTTGTAGCAAGATTTAGTCATAGCCATCCTTCGAGGGAGTGGTCCATATTTTTGCTTTGATAATGTTTGAATAGCTGTCCTTCGAGGGATCAGTCTATTAGATACAGCAATGATAGTACAGCTGTCCTTCTAGGGAGCAGTCTGTCTTTTTGATTTGATATTGTGACCTTGGATATGTTTTGACATCTTGATTTTGATTTTTTTATTTTTTTATTTGAGTCACGGACAAGGCTGTAGAAGTTTAAGGACTCCCTTTTATTAGGACAAAGAATCCATGCATCATAAAAAGGTTGTAGAGGACTTGTTAAAGGGAAATAGGGTTGAAAGGAATGAGGATTAAGAGGACGAGGATTGCTCAAGGGACGAGCTCAAGTTACGTGTCAAGTAGGCGAGTACTCGACTAACAGAAGAAAGGTCGAAGATGCAAGACATAAGAAGGGGTTTAAGGTCTAATAAGACCCTGGGCCATGCTTGTGCGTTAAGGTCCAAGTCAATTAGGAGCAAACTTGCCCCATGTGCCTCTTTCCAGATTGGTCAGGTGTTGATTGATGAGTGGATGTGAAGTTGGTTGACATTGTCGTTGGTTGGTTGAAAAAGGTTGAATGTTTGGTCGAGAGGTCTGGTTGATTGATATTTGGTTGAAGTTGGGTTGAGATTAGTCGAATAATTGGTCGGGGGTTGGGTCGATGGACACTTGGTCGAGATTTAAGATTAAATAAGTGATTGATATGTGGTAGAGACTGGGTTGAAAAGTTGGTCGAGGTTTGGATGAAGGATGAATTCCCCCAGCAGGTAGGGAGAATGTTTGAAAGATTGGTTAAGGTCAGTTGAGGTTTAGTGGTCAGATGGACGGTGTTAATGTCGAATAAGGGGGTCAAAGGCGGCAAAGGGACCACAGTCTGGCGTGGGGATCCTGATTTAGGTGATGAGATTGGAGAGGCATGAGTCGGGGTTGATGTTTTGTTGAAGAGGTGGTCAAGAGGATCCTTGATGAGAAGGGAATCCTTTTTCCGGTGTTGACGTATGACAGCTTTAAGAGCGCAACAACGCTCAGTGTCATGTCCCGGAGTGTGATGATAGTGGCAGAACTTAGAGTTGTCGAACCAAGATGGCCTTGATCCGAGAGGTGATGGGTGAGGCGGTGTTGAAGGTTTATTGATGACGTGGTTGAAAAGAGAGGTGTCATTCTCCAAACATCGGCGAATGGCAACCTTGAGGGCACAACAATGTTCCATGTCATGTCCAGGCATGCGATGATACGCACAAATGCAAGTGTGGTCGGACCAAGGTGGTTTAGGTCTGAGAGATTGATATTGTCTAAAAGGTGGGAGGTCGATACGAGAGGACTGCAACAATTGCCGTAAGAGCAAGGCATATGAACCTGCTAACGGGTCGGGATGTTTTATTGCAGTGAGGGTTGGTGACGTTGGTTTGGGAGGTGAAAGAGGCATAGGTCGAGGGTTTGGAGGAGATGTATGTCTGATGGGTTGAAAGATTAATGGAGGCGATGTGCCTCTGTGAAGGATGGGAGTGGGAAGCACTCCTATTAAAGTGGACGGATGCGGGCCTAAGATTGAAGGTAATGACGAAGGTGGAGGAGGAGTTCTCCGATGAGGTCTAGTAGCTTTCGTGTGTTTGGGTCGAGGGCCACCGTTGTGCGAGGCGAGGTTAGATGTAGGTTTGGGTTTGGATGTGGACGAAGGTGAGTGAGATGTAGGAATCTCACGCAAAGGACAAGAGGAAACCGTGACTGGGTCTTCCTCGATTGAAATGGGTGGAGAGACTGGTTCTTCTCTTGGTGGAGAAGAAATAAGAGAGGGCGGCTCCTCAAGTGGGCAGAGGGCATGGATGATCGTGCCTTCTACTTGTAGTTGAGGAGTAGGCAAGGTAGGGTCTTCGGATGGAGGTGGGCTTAATGGCGTTGATGTGGTCAAAGCGTCCTCCAATACAAGAGAGGTAGATGGAGGACTAGTAGGAGAAGAAGGTTCTTCGTCCTTTAATGGAAGAGGTTGGTCAAGGACAAGAGGCAAGATAGTGCTAATCGTGTGAATGTCATGGTCTTGAGGGTCATTGGTCAAAGTCTGGACGTTGTTTTGAGTAAGCGGATGATTTGGAAAAGGGTGTTTGAAAATGTCGATATGTTGGTTAGGAGGGGCGTTCGGGTTATCTAAAATAAGATCCCCCTTGTCGATCATGTCTTGGACGATGTTTTTGAAAGTTCGACAGTTGTCAATGTCATGGCCTTGGACGCGATGAAAGGGACAGAAGTCAGCCTCCCTATACCATGTAGGGATGGCTTTTGAAGGGTCAAATTGAGGTGGTCAGATTGGAGGGAGATTGAGGACCCCCTGCTTGAGTAGTTTTTCCAAAACGGAAGCGTATGGTTCTCCAAGTGGAGTGTAAGAACGCTGAATGTACCATTGTTGGAATTGTTTGGTGATGCTTGGAGATGTCGAAGGTTGAGAGTAATTAGTTGACGTCGAGGATGGTGATCTAACGACCACAGTGTTGGCCACTCCTTTAGATTCAGAATTGGCAGAAGAAGAAGGTCTGGAAGAAGAATGGCCATTGGTTTTAGCGTTGGTATGACGCAATTTGACCTTATCTTCTTCAAGGGCGCGGAGTTCGAGCTTTTGAGCCATGATGAAAGCTTCGTCAAAAGTGCGGAATGTCTGAATCCGTAAGGTAGAAGAGATGTGTCTGGCACATGCTCGAGAGAAGAGCTCGATGAGCTCAGGTTGAGGCAAAGAGAAGGAGAGCTGGTTAATCAGGCCCCTCCAACGAGCGACAAAATTGACTACAGATTCGTCATCAAATTGCCTGATGGAGTAAAGGTCTGTGATTGAGACTTGTTTGGTGATGTTGATTGAGAAATGGTCAAGAAATAGTTGGGCGAGTTGAATGAATGAAAAGATAGAGTGTCTGGCAAGAGAACTATACCAGTCAAGGGCTGGGCCAGAAAGCGACATAGGGAACGTGCGTAAAAGCAACACATCCTCATGGGCAATAATATAACAGGCATGTCTAAATGCCCGTAGATGTTGTTGTGGGTCTTCCTTACTCTAAAAGTGAGTGAATTTAGGAAGCTCCCATTGGTTAGGGTATGGTCGAATAGGGACGGAAGGATGGATGGGCTCGTTGCAAATTTGCTCATATGACAAAGTATTGCTTGAACCAGAAATAGAGGTCTCGAGACTGGACATTTTATCCATCAGCATCTTAATAAGATCTGCTGACGGATTGGCGGGTTGAGTGCCCCCTAAGTTGTAGGGCGCTTGGAAGAGGCTAGAGGAGGCGTGCGACGTAGTTGGTTGCGCTTGTAAGGGCGCAATGTATGGATGACTAGTCGCAGGGACAGAAGTAGAGGCTAAAGGTGGTTGTGTTACGAAGGTCGAAGGTATAGGTTGACTGGGCACCGCCAAAGGTGGTTGAATGGCGGCACTGGTAGAAATATAGGTTGGCACTCCTACATTTGTGGGTGCAAGAGTGCGAGGGGTCGAGACAATCAAGTTCTGATATGATGTAGAACTTGGTTGAATTGCAGGTGGTTGAGGGGGTAATGGAACCCCGATGGAGGTCGGTCTAAAAATAGACGGGGAGGCCAAACTTTGCATATTGGCCATGGTTGGGTTAATAGTTGAGGTGAAAGGCTGAGTCATAAAGGGTTGGGTGGCAAATGGCGTGGATGTCGCCGCCACGTCACCCGAAAGGTCTCGCGTTGGGTTTCTCGCGAGATAGTTTTGGAGGGCTGCGGCATTGAGGTCCAAGAATCTCTTGAAATCTTGGTCCCCTTCAGGGATGATGGGAATTTGAGTCGGGGTCGGGGTCGGGGTCGGTCCTGTAGGAGTTCTTTCAGTCTCCGAGTGGAACTCCATGATAGGACTGGTTAGGGACGGGGTAGACGGAAGTGGTTGTTAGCTAAAGTGGTTAAGAAGAGAGTCCTGGTTCCAGAAACTATGTTCTTGCAGTCTCAGAAAACCAGAATGTGGTTTTTGATAGAGAATGGATAGGTTTTAGGCTGCTGGTTTTGAAAAAAAAGGACAGTGACAGAGACCGACGTCGGTTGAAAAACCGATGTCGGTAAGAAGATAGCCGATGTCGGTCAGATAACTGATGCCAGTAAGAGAGGAAAGCCGACGTCGGTGACAGAACCGATGCCGGTGACTGTGTCTTCCAGAGAACAAAAAGATTTTGAGATTCTTTGGAAAAACAATGAAGAAAGCGTCCTCACTCACTCAAACAAACAGATGAGAAGAGAAGAACAGAGAGAGACAGACAAGCCTAAGCAATAAATCCTAGAAATTAACCTTAGAATCTTGTGGCTTATGCCTTAGATGAATGTTTGGGGAGATTGGTTGTAAGAAGGGTCCTAGAAGAAGGCGGTCTAGAGCTGGTTTCGGGTCTTGTTTTAGGTGCTCAAAAATCTGTGTTAGGTTTGGTACGTGGCCTGGTGCTAAGGAGCAAGCTCCCCTCACTTCACGATTCCAGTGGTTAGCTGGTCTCGCTTAGCCAAGATATACCTCGCCTAGAGTTTATCCTCCGCCAGAGAACGGAGTGGGCTTCCCCCTTGGTGATGAAATCCAAGTAGGGTCACCGGGATGGGTAAGGTATCCGCTGGGGGATGAAATCCCAGTCGGGCCTTGTCTCAAGTAAGTTTTATGTGCGTTTTAGTGCATGTGGTCTGGTAGTGTAACATCAAGTGTCTACGATTTATTCAATATGCGGATTTAAGTTACTAGATGTGGACTAAGAAGATGCACAAGCAGAAATGAAAGTGCAATACGTTTTAAGCCCAAGTCGAAAATGTGAGATTTGTTATGAAGACAAGTTTGAGAAAGGGTTAAGAGTATGATGTTTAGACTAGTCTAGAATGTGCAAGAAAGAAAAGAAAGATTCTTTTTAAATTCCTGCTTATAGTGTCATTGAGAAAAAAAGAAGGAGGAGAAAAGGTAAGAACCTAATGCTCCTAAATGAATGAAGAAGAAAAGGAACCCAGGAGGAACCTAGGGTCCCACCGGGCGTGCCAGAATGTTTCTATCACTAATTCGCTTTTCAGATCATAAAGAGAGAGAAGAAACTAAAGAGATAATGGTCAAGGCATGGCAGTACCTGGATAAAGACTGCGCACCGTAATCCAGACGCTTGTGAGCACCCCTCTTTGGCTGTGGAGGAATGACACCTGCAAAGAAGAAAACTTGGACAAAAAGGCGTTAGATGGATAGATGGTGGGTTGCCAAGCGAAAGCTTGTTCCCAGAAGTATAAGAACTTCCTTAAGGGAGGTCAACCCACTGTTTTGATAAAAGATAAATGACTGATAAATGACAGAATGCTAAAATAGACTGAAATGATAGCAAACTGAAAGAAAAAAGAAAGCAAAGGCTTACCTGGAACAAGTTGTCGGCCTGGTTGCAGTCACCGACGTCGGTGGTATCTACCAGCGTCGGTTGTCAAAGGTGCCGATGTCGTCTATGTTGCCGACGTCGGTCGGGGTAATGGCCGGCGTCGGTCGGGGCAATAGGCAGGGTCTGGTCGAGTGGATGGTCCGGGTTTGGTCTGTGGGCTGGTCTGTGGGCTGGTCTGTTTAAGGATGGTCTGTGGACGGCTCTGAGTCTGATTTGAGGCAGTCAGGGGGTCTGTGCAGAGATACAGGAGAGTCAAATGGACAGAGAGGGACAAAGAGATAGAGGAAGCCAATCAAGGAGATAGGAATCCAGGTCTGGGTGACAGTCAGAACTGAGGGAAAGAAGTGTTAAATCTAGTTTAGAAGTGACTAGAAAGCATAAAGAAAACAAACAGAGTACAACATACCTGTGCCTGCTGGTTTCTGTTGTTGTTGTTGCCGCTTGTTGAAGACCTATTGCTGATGAAGAATCCTTGTTGTTCACTTGCAGAAGCTTGCTGTGTACCTGAGGGAGAGAGTCAGATTGATTGGCAGAGAGGTCAAGTGAAAGGACTGATACAAGGGTCTGATACGAAGGTTCAAGAGTCGGGATGCCAGGGAGAAAACGCAGAGAAGCGAAGAGAGGCCAAGAGGAAGAAAGAACGGTGAAGAAGCCGTTATGAAAGGTGCCGACGCCGGCAATATCGCCGACGTCGGTCGATGGTTGACCGACGTCGGCGGCTAAAAGGCCGGAGAAAGGCTAAAAATAGCCTTCTATCCGTTTTCCAGCGGCCAGGTCAAATGAATGCGAGGATGAAACGGTCGACGGGGGTTAAATGAGCGAGAGGAGAGGTTGGAATGGGAGTCTAAGGCATTAAATGGCCATGTGGGGAATGAAGGGGATCCAAGGAGGGTATCCTAGGGTGGCGAGGTGGCAAGGAGAGGGAAAAATGGACTTATTTAATTAAAAATAGATGATAATTTTCAATTAATAAGACCTAGGTAGGTTAGGGATAGTCGAAGTGGCAAGGGACCAAGGGGAGAGAGGAAGACCAAGGGTTAGACACTTTTTAGGTGTCTACACCAGATTACTAAGTTCCATAAAGATGAATATCTATCTAAGTGAAGAAGAAAAGCTCAAAAGAGATGAAGAGCTATCAAGCAGAAGGAATGCCAAAATATGGCCTAGAGAAAGGGCTATGAGGGAGGTTTGGTACTAATATAGGGATGCCAAAGGTTGGGATTTCTTAAAAAATAATTGTTTTATCCATTTTACAATGGTCAGGAGTGAAATGAACATGTTCTAGACAAGTTATGGCCTAAGATGTTGAACAATGGGAAAATGGGTGGCCTAAGCCACCAAGCTACCTAAAAGGTATTTATAGGGTGTAGGAAGCTTTAGCATGCTATGGGAGTGTCCATAAGGGTGTGGTGAGGCCCGATAGGGAGCATGAAGGGTCACACATCTTTCCAAAAGATTGTCTAGGATCAACAAGGTCTCTCATTGTCCAATAGTAAGCATGATGAGTAGATGTATAATCATAGGTAATAAGGTAAAATTATCACAATTACATATGCCATCAATGTATAAGAAATCAATGTTTAATAGAACAAGGAGTGTTTTGGATTACTTGGAAGCCACACAAAAATCAAAGATGAGATAAGAAAAGGAAAATACAGAACATGACCTAGACTCAACTAATAGGAATAGACATGGATGAAAAACTAATGACACAATCCAATGGGTAAAATTCAAATATATACATGATCCAAATCTAGTTCTAAATATTTCATAATAATGGATAAAAAGTGACAACAAACCAAAGAATCTAATATGGCATTCACTAGATCATCTACTCTAGTCTGTTCTTGGTAGATGTAGAAGTATTCAAAGGAGGAGAGCAAATCATGCATCACCTCAAAGATGGGGAAAAACTCAATGTTAAGTATGTTTCAAACTATGGTGAGCTAAGACATGACTAAGAGTGAGTCATAAAATAAATACACACAACAAGCACTTAGTGCACATGCATCTATAAGGGATCAAATAATTACATGGTACTCAACAATAGTATTTATATCACTGGAAAGGAATAAACCAATTATATCAAGCTAATTGATCCATGAGTCATCAATAGTCCAAGTCACAGTCATATGTCCTAGGTTACCTCAACTATCACCATCAATATGAATCACCACATAATGGTGCACCATAATGGGGGTCAAGGACACAAGAAATAGCTAGAGGGGGACTATCTAGGCACAAATCAAAGAAATCAAGTTACACAAGGGAGACAAAGAACGATACAAATACACAATCATATGAAGTAGATGAACACCAATTATAGTGATAGATGAAGTGGGGTGGTAGGAGGCCCATGAAAATGAAGAATAAAAAAATAATACTAGAATGAACTTATCTCTTGATTACATAAAAATAACATTTAAACATTGATCATTATATCATTTGCCACATGTTCAACTCTTATGTTCAATTTATGTGCTTTATGGTGAAATTATAGGGATTAAAAATGCATGTGATTATTCTTTTGGTTCATGTAAATGACTTATAATATTTTTACGCATGTTTGAAGTTTGCCTAAAAACCATAATTTTTTCATATAGTTAAGAACATTCTTGAGGCTATAATTCATACTCTATCTTCTAAATGGGTGTAATTTGAGTCCAAGAACATGGTCCTAGAAATTATTCACTACCCCTAACATGGTGCATATGCTCTTTTTAGTCATGAAGCACTAGAGGTGGAGATCTCCAACTACATCTTGAACATTGACAACATTTATTGTCAATGTTTTTGGTGTTAGAGTAGTAGAAAAAACATATATCCAGGTGGATTCAAAAAATTTAATTGTATAAAAATATGTAATATTATTATATTTATGTCTTGGAAGTGATGTATATTCAATTGGAGGGCCTAAAATCAAAATTTCAAATGGACACAAACTTGTCTCTTGACAGATAAAAAAGTAGCATTTCAAAATTGATCACTATATCATCTGCCATATATTTGTATCTTATGTTAGATTAATGTGACCTAGAGTGAAATTATATGGATTAGACATGCATATGATGTTCTTTTAGTTTGTAAAAATAAGTTACATTTTTTTTCATTTTACACATGTTTGAATTTCACCTTAAAAACTATAGTTTTTCGTATAGTGAAGGATGATTTTGAGGTCAAAATGAGTACTTTGTTTCCTAACTGGGTGTACTCCAAGGCTAATAACATGGTCCTATATTTTATTCTCTACTTTCAACATGGTGGCAATGATACTTTTGAGTTGCACTAAAACCAGAGGTGGAGATCTCCAACTATGGCTTGAACATTGACAACATTTGTTATGAATTGTTTTGTGTGTTAGAGTAGTTGCAAAAATGTATATCCTAGTAAATTCAGAGCTCATGGTTGTATTAAAATATATAATTTTCATGTCTTGATGTGTTATAAGTGATGTATTTGTAAGGGTAGGTCCTAGAAGCAAAAATTTTAGTTGGAAGAAATGAAATTGTTTCTTGATTGCATAAAAATAACATTTCAACACTGATCATTATATCATTTTCCATGGATCTACCTCTTATATTAAATCAACATTATCCAAAATTAAATCATGTGGCTTTGGCATATACATGAAATTTATTTCAATTTGTGTAAATGAGTTACAATTTTCATTTTATGTGTGTTTGAATTTTGCATAAATCTTTTAATCTTTTGTATAGGGAAGGAGATTCTTGAGGTCGAAATGGATACTCTATCTCCTAACTAACCATAATTTGAGAATAATAACATTGTTCTATATGTTATTCACCACATTTTGTATTGTGTCAATGCAAATTTTCATATATGAAGCATCAAAGGTGGAGATATCCAACTATGGCTTGAATGTGGTCCTAGACGAATAAGACTAAATGAAATAACAATAACTACCATATGGTTTTCTACCATTAACTAAATGAAATTTTTGAGTTAACTTCATCCATAAGCATATAATAAAATGATTTGTTTCCTCTAAGTTTAATATTCTACCTTTTATTTCTAGATTATGTTAGTCTTGCATGCTCTTTACATCAGTATTAATATTGCCCCACTATTAATTGATGGGATAGATGAGGGTTTGAAGTTTATTTCAAAATTCCATAAACACAAAGTTGAGAATTTGGCCATTTCTGCAAATTCATATCAAGTCTTTTATTCTTAACAATACAAATAAGTTTGTACAATTCATATTTTATGCTAATAGTGCTAAGGAACTTGTCATTACACCTAAAAAATATGATGAACTAAAAAAATATATGATTCTTGTTTCACTACTTCCTAGGAAGAATTTTGGATTGAATTTTGTTGAAAACACTTCTTACCAAAAAAAAATCTAAAGAGTGCAATGGTTGCATATTCTAAGCCCCATCAACATGGGAATCAAAAGAGAATGTTAAATTATGAGGAATTGATATGTGCTAAGAGGTTTGAAGTGCCATTTATTTCCTTTCACAAATTTGATGATCCAAAATAACATTATAATCCTATCTCAGTGTCTCTTAGGAATATTGACAATTTAAATTCATATTTTAGGAAAGGAAGTCACAATTATTCATCTCCAATAGATATTCATAGTGTTAAAAATTATTTAAATGCTAACGGTGATCAATTTGGACACAAACATTTGATCATTTAAGTTAAATGATCTAATATGAACCCAAGTAATAGAAATCCAATTACTATGTTGAATAAGGATGATAGGAAATTTAATGCTGAAAAAGAATTAAAATTTAAGCTTATATATGTGAATAGAGTTTCAACAAAATAATAAAATTAAAATAATGATAATATGCATAAAATAATTAAAGCGAGGTCAAATGTTTCCATAAATATATCCATAGAAGCCACAAAAGGCATACAAAATTTGAACATAATAGAATTTCAAATCAATTACATATAGGCATACAATGCCAAATAGACGTACATTTCCATATAGACACACAACAAAATATCATGTAAGACATACCCTAATCATAAAAAAAACCTCCCTCTCTTTGGCTTACTTGTAGAAGATTGTCCCTTGGATACCTTGTTCTTCGATGCAACTCCCTCAAATTCCTTGGATTCCTCCAAGATTCAACTATGGATGGGTCCTTTTATGCTCATAACTCACTTGTAGCTGAACTAGTTCTTATACAAATATTATTAGAAACTTTACATAATAGACATGCAACCAAGTTCATAAATTAATTTTAATATGATACAAAAACTATTTTAATATGCACGTACTATAATTTTCTAGTCACACTCAATTTTTTTTATGCTCAGTAGAGTCAATGGTAGGTTGAGTCTAATACATGAGAGTGTGAAAGGGATGCATACCAAGAGTCACTACCCTACTCGTGATAATGGAAGGGGGTAAACCTTACACATGTATATACAAATTTAAACCAACTAACTAAATAAATGAAATATGATAGCTAAATTAAATAATGAAATTGTCTTGTACAATTTCACCCCTTCTAATCATTTGAATAGGAATATCACATGTCATCGAACACCCCTGCATAGATAATGCATTCACATCAATTATATTTTCATAAATACCGAGGGAATTATTAAAATATATCTATATTTAAAATTCAACATTATAAATCACCATACCTTAATGAGTTTTTGTGCAGATGAAATCTTAGTAGTAATGACTATGGCTCACCCTTCTCCCCATCTGCATCCACGCATATAGATGGAAGAGTATCCATTGTGGTCATTAAATAAAAAAACAAAATATTATTTTTATTTAAGCATATATATAAGTAAATTCATGTACATGAACCATAATATAAATAAAAATTACCTCTTTATATGGATACATTGGTTGGGTAATGATAATAAATGTACTACTAGATAGTCCACAATTTGGCTATGAAAAAGATGAGATTCTCTTTAACATAAAAAATTACATATATATTATTGAAATTTATATGCAAATTAATAATTAGCTTAAAAATATAGATTTTTTTAAAATTAACATGTCAAATATTGTTAATTTTTATTCTAACTTTTTTGCAACATGACAAATATATAAGATACCTGGAAAGGTGAATTTGAGGTGTCCAAACCAAATATGTGTCAAAAAAATCCTTACTCCAAACCATATCATCTACCTTCCTAGAATCACCACCATAATTGGGTTGTATCACATGTTCCTCCTCTTCTGAAAGTCCAATGCATATAGCACCACAAGATCTGTAATGGTGTGGTGAGAAATTAATGCTAGCTGGAGCATTTTCATATACACCCTCACTAGCATCAGTGTGGGAAAGTTGAATTTTATGTATAATGAGGGTGTTATTAAGCACCTTAAGTGCATGCAAATTTTCAATATCTACAACCTCCTTCCTTGTATATGGGATTATCAAGTTGAAGTGGATTTTACATATGTAATCTTGCACGCTGATAAGGCACATAGCATGCACCTAGTCTATCTTATGCAAAGCCTTTTCTCAACCTTATAACTCTAATTAACCAAAATAATCATGAATTTCATTGAGGATAAACTCTCAATAGAGTTTCATTAAAAAATACAAAAGAACCTCATTGTTGTTACAAGGCGAGTAATCAAAGACCATTTACCATCAATTCTAAAAATTGTCTCTTATCAAGTCATGGTGGCATCAATGAATTGGGAACTACTTGCATGATAATAGAGGTGGTGCATTGGTTCTTGGATCTTTTTATTTTTTATCTCTCTCACACTTGCCAATGAGATTTTTTTATATCATATTAGGACCTACATCTCTCTTTATAAGTGACCCATCTTTCAAATTGTTGACTCTAATGTATTTTCTAAATATATACGGTGGTATTTGGTCAAATGGAGGTCCTTCATTGTCCTAATTATCACGTGAATCTATAATTTATTTTATATTAGATATGCATCCAAATCCTTTTGACTACTTGAGGGTCTTGTAGAATTATAGGAGAGTTTTGTCAAATTTTCCCTTCATCTTCAATTCCCACATTTTGTTTTGCATGTCAATGTGTATGATGGGCTACACAAATTAGAAAATAAATGGGTTTAAATAAAAAAAATGCAAATCAAAAAAAAAAATGGAGTTAAATGGTAGAAAATTAATCTACTTACCTCTTTTCTTACGTGAAATTATTTCAAATTATCTCATTCAAAAAGCTTTTCAAGATATTTCAACAAAGTTTTTCGAAGGAGAAATCCAAATTTGTGGAAGGTGAGCATGATTTAATGATGCAAATCACATTTTATATGGAATGAAGGCTTAAGGGATTATTTTTAATATGGTATTCAAATTGCATACATGGTATAACATGTATGCATTATACTACGTACGTAGTTTAGGCTTGACATTGCCAAGACTAATATTAAAAAATGCATACATGTTATTTTAAAATAACATATGTGTTTAAGCTTAATTCACATTTGAACTCATAAAAACACTTTTTGGCCCCAAACCTTCTGCACTTACCCCTCACTAGTTGTATTTTCCCGTTGGACCCACTAATTTTTTATCTTTAATAAATCTAAGCTCAAAGTCTTGGTATGGATAGAAATATTTGATTTTCCTATGTCATTTTGGAATTTTTTAGAACAGTGACCCTTAATTTCTTTTATTTGATTAAAAACAAACAAGTTATAATCTACTAGACCACAATTATGCATCTATGTAGAGGTTAACCTCATAAAATATCTCTAGGAAATTATAGATATTCAATTAGGGTGGGTGTGGGGGGGAGGGTGGACGGGGTACCACTTCATGTAGTTAGTGATGGACATTAACCTTCCTAACACTTTTTTCTATTGTCAATCATCAAACAACATGATTAATGATTTTCCTCTCATGGCTATCTCCAATCCTCTAGATAATACCAAAAGCAAACCTAAAATAGGGACTAATAATGGTTTGGAAATTATGAGTTAATAGAACAACCATAATAATTGTAATAATAAGGCCCTTATCTCAATTCATAGAATGACCATGGCTACAATAGTGTAAAATATGCCACTAGTTTCTTAAACAAAGGTTAAACAAGGCACTCTGATTTCTCAAGAAAACCTTATGCTATCCATGGCAAGTACTTCACAATCACACAATATGATTTTCAAAACTCAAGAGTCTATGTAATGTACCCATTTTTGGTTCACAAGTAAATAGGTATTGAAGACGGTTAGTCTACTTTTCCCATAGACTAAGATTTAAATTTTAAGAATTTTATTTTATTAATTAATTAATATTATCTAAATAGTGATTTTGATCATTTGACCATATAAGGTAATTTTAGTTAGTTAATAGAATATTATTAAACAGTGGTTTTTACCACTAAAACATTCTATCATAGTGGTTTTAACCACTATTGCATTTTAGAGTTTGAATAATATTTGGAGAGGGTATTTTAATTAATTGTTTGCCCAAAAATGATTTAATCGCTCTTGTAAATTGGGTAAATTAATTAATTATTTATTAAATTATTGCTTTAGAGTAATTTTAATCACTAATTCTATTTTGGTAATTAATTTAATATTATAAGTGGGGAAAAGAGTAAATGTCAGCTTGGAGGGAACATAAAAGAAAAAAAGATATTTTGAAAAGTGGTTGAGTGATTTAAAAAAAAGACATTTTGACTCTAAAAGTGGTTTGCCCTACTTTAAAGACTATATATGGACATGAGGGCTTCTATTTTGGATATGCTAATTTGATATAGTGAATCTTCATTTTTTAAGAAGGATTGGGATGTGAATGCCCAAGGTGGATGTTTTTTATTGAAGAGTGATTTCACCAAGAAATCACATTGAAGACATTCTATTTTTTTGTAGGTTGTTTATTTAAAGAAGTATTTCTAATTTTTTGCATTTTTTAGTCTATTTTTTGAAGGCAAGTTAGCAAAGACATTAGATTTGAAGTGGGTGATCATATTGAATACATTTGTGAGGGCTCTAGGATGGAGAAAACCCCTCTAGGAGTGTGACATAACACTCCCTAAGGGTTTTAGACACCTAAAATTGGTCACCGATAACTTCTAACCAAGCTTTTGACCAATATCTACCAAAGTGCATAATTTGGCCTTAAAACACATTAAATGAGTTGAAATTGATATATTCAAGTGATGATTTTGGCCAAGGTATCATCAATTAGGGCAATACATTATATGAAGTAGCTAACTTTGATTAGATCATTTCAAGTCAAAATGCTAATTTCACACCTAGGTGCCCTAGATTGCTCTTTTCTGTCAAATATCTTACATGAGACACGTACCTTTGTTATTTTATGTTGGTAGCATCCTAAATGGGATAACAGGTCCAATACATCTGACATCACATCCTAATTCTAATTCAGTCAAATTTTAGGCCAATAACAAGGCATTTTGATCAATTTGAGTAATTTGTGCACAAAGTACTTAATCATGCTTAAGATCTAATTAAACCAAAATAAAGCCTAATTAAGAATTCTATAGAACTTGTGAATAATTTATTTTTAGAAATGAAAATTGAATATCTATATCATCAGGTGACTTCATTTCTTGAGAAGACATCACTAGGCCATAAATGCCACAAATATCAGGATTCATGCCTCCCATGCCTCATCAAAGCCCTTCCATGCCTATTCAATGCCCCTCTATCCCAAATATTGATGACCCTATTTATGAATTTTAATTGCATAATTTAATTAATCCTTAGCCACACATCTCCATCTTGAGATGGATGGTTTAGGTTGGTTCTATCCATTTACAAAAATCTATAAATAAGAGGCCTTGCTTATTAAATTCAAAGCTCTATTATGCCAAAGTTATAATGCCCAAATGCATTCAAAAATCATTTCATTTTAGTGTTATAATTTTGAATTGTTAAGCCAAGCCAAGCCAAAGCTAAAGGTGCCAAAAGGAGATGAAGGTAGCCACACTTCATTGAAGAAGATCTCTTGAAGCATAATCCGAGCAAGTCACAATACATTCCTTTCATCACTTTGCATCCTCATATGTTTGGTTATTTATGGCTTCTTTAGTCATAAGACCATCACATCTACATTTGTGCTCACTCATTTTAAATCTATATTATAGGTTATATCCTTAGGTTATGCTTGTTAATCAGCCCTAACTAGGGCATAATCATCTTTAGCCAATCCAGGTCCTCTTAATGATTATAACCACCTATGGGCAAATCATTATTTTGACTTTTATTCCTGATTATAATCACCTTTGGGAAAATGAGCAATATTTAAAAATCAATGCATGCAAGCATTTTCTCATTTGGATTAATCTCAACCATGGGTTAATTTTGCCTTTCTTCTTACTTCTTTTTGAGAGACCATCCATCCACATATGAGATGACCACTCCCTCGAGGGGGCATCATCATAGGCTTTCCAAACACCATTTTAAGCTCTTTCTTCAACCATCATCTTATTTTTGGCATACAGGACATTTATCATTATTTGAGAAGACATTGTTATGCCTATAGTTTGAAACATCTTCCCAAATAGGGGCAAACTATAGACACCTAAAATTGGCTACCGATAACCTCCAACCAGGCTTTTAACCAATTTCTACCAAAATGCATAAGTTGGCCTAAAAACACTAAAACACATTAAATAAGTTGAAATTGATATAGTTTTTATTTTGGATAAATTATCATCAATTGGGGCAATGCAATTTATGAAGCAACTAAATTTGATCAAATCATTTCAAGTCAAAATGCCAATTTTACACTTGGGTGCCCTAGATTGCTCTTTTCTATCAAATATCTTGCACGAGACACATACCTTTGTAATTTTTTGTTGGTAGCATCCTAAATGGGATAATGGATCTAACACATCTAACATCGCATCCTAACTCTAATCCAGTCAAATTTTGAGCTAATAACAAGGCATTGTGATAAATTTGAGTAATTTGTGCACAAAGTGCTTAATCATGCTTAAGAGATAATTAAACTAAATTAGAGCCTACAAAAGAATTTCATGGAGATTGTTAAATAATTTCTTTTTACAAATTAATATTGAATATCTACATCAGTAGGTAATTTCATTTCTTGGAAAGACATCCCTAGGTCATAAATGCCATAAATATCAAGATTCATGCCTCCCATGCCTCATCAAAGCCCTTCCATGCCTATTCAATGCCCCTCTATCTCAAATATTGATGATCCTATTTATGAATTTTAATTGCATAATTGAATTAATTCTTATCCACACATCTCCATCTTGAGATGGATGGTTCAGGTTGATGCTAGGCATTTACAAAAATATATAAATAGGAGGCCTTTCCTATTGAATTCGAAGCTCTTTTATGCCAAAGTTATAATGCTCAAATGCATTCAAAAATCATTGCATCTTAGTTTTATAATGCCAAATTATTTATCTAAGCCAAGCCAAAGCCAAAGGTGCCAAGAGGAGATGAAGGTAGCCACACTCCATTGAAGAATATCTCTTAAAGCACAATCCGAGCAAGCCAAAGAAGGATCCTTTTGGAGCAATCAAGGATTTGGTAAGAAATTGGTGTTTTGTGTTCATATTTCTCACTTATTTCCATTTTTTGTTGTGTTTTCAAATGGTTTTCTCTCACTAAGCTCCCCCTTGTAACTAGGCCTAGAGATGTTATGCTAGTTAGTGTGTTTCTTTCATTTTGTTTACATTTTAACTAACACGATACTAACAAACTCTCTTGATTCAAATTCCTAGTTCGAAATGGTGACATTACCTTTGGGGATATATTTTTTTCTTTTTGTTGACATTTTGTGCTCAAAATTTTTTGCAATAAATATCATTATATTCCTCTTATTTTTGTGGTTGTTTTAGTTATCATTTGTGTTGATTGGCTGAGTATTTTTAGAGCAATTAATTTTATAAGTTTATGTTGCAATTTTCCTATAAAAAGTACATAATTGATGATGTGGAAACACTAATTGGAAAATCTGATCTGAATATTCATTTAGTACTTACAAACCAAATTTCATAATTTTTGGAGTTGTTTAAGAGCAAAAAAAGTATTTTTACCAAATTGTTGCCCTAGGGAAGTAATCTAGTCTTTCTAGCAATTTATTCAAATTTTGGCATTTTAATATTATGACTTTTCCATTTAAAGATAAGTTGAATTTGTGGATTTTGTGTACTTTCTTCTTTATCCCTATAAGGGGACATTATAGTGGTATCATAACATCGATATGGTGCACCTGTGAGATCTTATGTGCGCAGATTTAGATGCAAGTAGATAAAAAGCTTTTGTGTTATCAGAGAAGAGAAAAAGCCATGGGTGATCAAGGGTTTACTTCAAATAAATTAAAATTTATAGGATTTGATCAAGGAGATCCAAAGTGAATTTCAACATACCTTGAGTATGCAATTTATAGCCATGTTGAAGACTACACTAGATCTAAGCAAGATCCATCACCTCAATGGATAAGGAAGTTTGAATAGCGGTGAGAGGTTTGTTACCAAACCCCCTAACAAGTTCTTCAAGGGCACATTTCTACATAAAAAACCATTTATTGAGGATGAGCCACCAATGTGTAATCCACTTGATACACATCAAATTGAGTATACATCCCTAAGCTATGTTATTCAAGGACTTTTGACTTTTCATGAGTATTGTGAAATGAAGGATGGGTCAAAATCAAGAGGATCAAACATGCATCCCCGTAGATACTTACAATAATGGTTGGGTAAGGTTTCTCTTCCTTTTTTATCATAGAGATAAACTTCTAGTAAGATCATGGTTGAATAAATTAAAGACCTATTTTTCATGCAACCCCATGTTCGAGGATGAAGCTCTCAATTTTAGCACACTTCAGTTGGAGGGTATTTCTCATGAGTGATGGTTTCATGGCATGATCACACAAGGCCATGGATCTGTTACTACCTTGGAATAATTCAAAAAGTAGGTAATAGAGATATTTGATAGAAGAGATCCCTAGATCCACTTTCGTGAGTTGGCACAACTAAAAAAAATCATGATGTTGAGAGGCATGTTGTTGATTTTCAAAAGATTTTAGTCATTGTACCAGATGTAAGTGAAATAAGGTTGGTTTTTCTCTTTACTGAGGATTTGATTAAACCTTTGAGAGGTTTGGTAATAGTTTTTAACCCTCTTTCGTTGCAAAATACAATTACTCAATCTTTAGATCTAGAGTGTTTAGCTTTGTTAGGTGAATATTTTGTCAACCATCTAACTGGTGAGCAAAATAGGTCTCTTCAACCATAACATAGGGAGATTAGTCATCCAAAGTTGTAGGTTTAACACATCCAAAGGGGAAAAATCTCTCCTCTCATCAAGGGGAGGTTCCCTATAGGTATAAAGGCACTATATATATATATATATATATATATATATATATATATATATATATATAAGTTGAAAATAACACTCAGGAGTAGGATATACCATCCATCTCTCTTATTTCAAAGATGATGTTCACAAATAAAGGAGAAAATCCTGGTGAAAACACTAAAGGCACTTCTCTTCTTTCAGAAGTGTTCTTGTAGGGGACAACAAGAGTTCTTTCAGGTAGGATAAGTAACTGGTAACAGAGTACAGAGTAACCAGTAATCTAAGATGCAGTACAAAGTCTCCACCTTGACTGCCCAAGAGTGAGATATGAAGAACAATGGGGGCACAAAGTCATTCCAAGGTCCTTTACATAGAAATAAAAAATAAACACACATTGAAGACAACTATGACAGCACAAAGTTTGAAAGTAGCTGGCTTCAAGACACCTTCCTTATCATTTCCACTAGCTTTGCTTGTTAAATTACATAAACAAGAATACAATTAGGAAATAGACATAAGAACAATCTCCTAGAATGATACAAGCTATAATAACACAAATTTTGAATGTAACTTGCTTTTTGATTCAAACAAAGAAATATGATAAATAATTTGAGCTCAAAGTCTCAGTGATGCCTTTCAATTTGGGCAGAGTTTTACTTCTGGTAACGGTAAGATCTCCCTTAAAACAAACCAAGAGATTAAAATATATAGAGGCCAAGGAAGGCTTGGCACTTTGTCCCATGGAGCATCCCATGCTTTGCATTAATGCCTTGGATGCATTTTTGGTTTTGTCGGGGAGGGCCATGCTGGAACAGGGCGGCTGCCTTAACTATGGCATGTTGATTCATCTCTAATGTCTCCTCTTGAAATTGAGTCACTTATTCTATCACCTTCTATCCACGTAGCTATCCACTTTGACATTACTCCAAAGGGGACAAACAGGCTATGCTTTCAATGTTTACAGGCCCAAATACCTACCTGATGAATTACCCCACTGATTGAAAATAACTCCTGTAGATATTTCCCTCTTTGTCTCTTCATGCTGTGATTTGAGTCCTCGAGCTATCTCCTCCCTTTTTTGGTTTTCTTGGTTCATTTTCTAGATTTTTCTTCCTTTTGGTCTTGGCCTTAAGGCCCTTGAATGCATTTTGGTCTGCTTTCAAGCCTACAAAGATCAACAGATGCTTTATCACCACAAATTTGACGTCTGCGAGTCTTTCAACATTTGAAGGTTAACGACTAATCAGTCATCTTAAATTTAATGTCTGCAAGCCTATCATCCTCTTTAGCAATTCCTCCATGTCTTTCTCACTTGCTATGGCCACTTTCTATTGTGACACAGGTGAGGACACGTGGCAGCATCCACAACTTTGGAATAAACTTATCAGGATAAGCTTTGAAACTTATTAGAAACATGAAGCATGGATGCAGACACTTGTCACACTTTGCTTGTTTACAAAGGACATGTGGCACATTTTGTTACTTTGAAACTTATTAGAGACTATGTCTCAGCATGTGACACTTGGCATCTTTCACTACACTTTAAGGCCTGATCTTTCCCAAAGGGAACTTGCCCTTCGGGATCTTGAAAGAAGGTTTATTTTCTAAGTGTTGACTATCCTCCACGAGGGTACCTACCCTTCAGGATCTCTTGGGTAGCCTCTGGGCTTTAATTCTTTCAAAAGACTATTGTTTCTTTATTTCTTTCAAACAAAATGTCTGAAGGAATTCCTTCGAACAATTTGTCTAAAGGAAATCTTTACTTGGCTCTACGTCTTTGTATTGGGAGTGTTCCATTTTTGACATGTGGCACATTCTACCAGAATAGGCGAGGACACTTGGCAGCATCCACCTAACTTATAGGAGCTTTTAGAAACCTTTGAGAGTCCTACGAGAGATGACATGTGGTGGCTTTTGCTGAGCTCTAGAAACACTTAAAAAAACATTCAGGACTCATTTGGATTCATGTGAATGATGACACTTGGAATGTTTCATTTGTTCTTGCAACTTTCATGGGGTCCACCATAGTCCTTACTCAATAACTGTAGATGTCGACACTTGGTGGCCTCTGTCGATTTTTACCAAAGACACGTGGTAACTTCTACTCAATTTCAGCAATCACATGGAGGATGACACTTGGCATGTTTTTTTTGTTCCTGTGACTTGCCTAGGGTCCACCATAGTCTTTACTTGATAATGAAACCAAAGGAAGATACAACTGTTGACACTTGGTAGCCTCCACCGATCTCTATAGATAACACGTGGCACATTCTACTATTTTGAGAAAAAGACATTGAAACCTTCTGTAGCTCCCACTTGTCACTTTCTATGGAACTCTACAAGGGACACATGGTAGGTTCTGCTCTTTGGTCCTTTTCTTTTGCGTGCCCCTTTGAACCATTTGATTGAACCAACCTTGGAAATGTATAAGTGCCAAAAACTTGCCCTTTTGAAGGAATTTATCTTTTAAAGCCACCAAAACCTTTGAACCTGTTAATTTCAATCATGTTGAGTCTATAGAAAAGAGTTCATAATTCTACCTGTAGAGTCTATAAATTTGAGTCCATAGAAACAAGTCCATAGATTTAAGCCTGTAGAATTCTTCCTACAAAGTCTGTAGATTTAAGCCTACAAAGTTCATAGAAATTTATTTCTAGGGTCCCTTAGCTGAAAAAGTTTTGGAAAATAGAGAATTTGAATGCCCAGAATAATTTTTGAAAAGGGAAGACAGGATTTTGGTCTATTGAACCAAAATAGTTCATAGGTTATCCCAAAAATAAGTGACATTTTTTGGGGGACAATAGCTGACTCCAGTTGGGGAACTTCCTTCAGTTGGAAACTTGAAACACAGCTGGGGGGAGTAAAAACTAGAATCTCCAGTGCCTTGAAGTATGCCATTGGGCTATGGAGTCATGCTACCTAGAAAGAAAGGCTCTAAAAAAAAAATGAAAACCATAAAACAAAAATAAAAGACTATACAAATATACATATGTATAGGTGAACTCATCTGATACTTCAAGAGTTGAAGTACTTCAGATGTTGCCCATTGTGGGGCAGAGAAAAGAGAGTGCCATATTGATATCTCAATAGGAAACTATTTTCACCATTGACCTAATGAATAGTGAAAGGGCCCCTCCACAGGGAGTCAAATTTTCCATGCATTCCCTTTGGCTCTCTCCTCTTATCCCACAACAGGACTTGATCTCCAATCTGGAAATCACAGTTCTTTCCTTTCTAGTCAAAGAGCTTCTTCACCAGAGTTTGATGAGCAGTAATTCAGTCCACCACTGTAGTTCTCTACTCATCCAGCTCAATCAGGCACATGATCCTCTTATCAAGGGAGCTTTCATATGTTTGATCTTCAATTGCCTTAGCCAATTTCAATGCTGTCAATTCCAAGGTGATTGGTATCTCAGCATTGATACCATAAAGTTGGAAAGGAGACATACCAATTGCTCTCTTTGGTGTAATTATGTCTACCCATAGAGCATCAACCAATGCTTTATGCCATGTCCTTTGGTTGTCATCCACCAACTTCTTGATGATAGTCACCAGGTTCTTATTTCTTGATTCAACCTATCCATTCCCTTGTGGAAAGTAATCAGAAGAATGGGAGAGTGTAATCTCATAGTAGAAATAGAATTGAGTAATCTCCTAGGAAGTGAAACAAGCTGCATTGTCAGTGACAATCTTGGTTGGGACCCCAAACCTAGAAATAATGTTCTCTTTGAGGAAATTGCACACTACTTCTGAAGTAGCATGTTTGGTTGGAACAACTTCCACCCACTTGGTGAAGTAATATGTGTTGTGAGGACATAATCATGTCTCACACTTAAAGATACGTTTACAGTTCTAATAAAATCAATTCCCCATTGTTGGAATGGCTCCTTTATGACTACTAGCTTGAGAGGCAGGGCAGCTAACTTGGGTCATCTGACAAACTACTGGCATAATTCACATTCCCTAACCCACTTATATGCATCTTGAAAGAGAGTTGGCTAGTAATACTTGGCTCACAAAATATTATGGGTAGTCACAGGCACAAAAAAATGTCCTCCACAGGCTAAATTATGGAAGGACTTTAGAAGTTGGCTTTGCCGCTCCTTGTCTACATAGTGAAAGAACACTCCATCAAGGCTCCTCTTATACAGGCTATTGTCCCAAAGGATGAAATTGGTGGCTTTCAACTTGATAGTCCTCCTTTCTTTATAAGATAGGTGAGTAGGACACTCACCATAAGTAAGGAAATGAGCAATACCTGAATACCACTCATTCATGGTGGAGACAAAGAGGACTATTGATGTGTTTTTCACCTTTGATTCTTCATGCTCTCTTCCTTCTAGCTTATTATCAGTAATTAATTGGCATAGCCCCTTTCCATGCACTAGCTTTATTGGCTTGATGACCAAATCAAACTCCTGGATCTTTGCAACCCAATTGCCTCTTTTTGTCTCAAACTCCTACTGAGTTAGTATGGATTTGATCGTGGTGTCAGGAACCAAGGTAGTAGTGTGTGAATTCAAGATGTAGAAGTGGAAATCCTTCACTGCCTTCACCACTATATAAGCATGTTTCTCCATGTTCGAGTACTTTAGCTCATAAGATTTGAGAGGACAGCTCATGAAGGAAATGGGAGCTTCCATTCTTTCTTTATTTTGTTGAACCAGAATTGCTAAAAGTGTGTGTTCTGAAGCATAACTGAATATGGTGAACTCTTTATTATAGTCTGGACAAACTAGAATTGAGGCATGGGCAATGGCAGTCTTGATATCCTCAAAAGTTGACTTGCCTTCTTTAGTCCAGCTGAAGGTGGCCTTTCCCTTCATCATGGTTACAATATGTCTGGTCTTCTCAACAAAGTCAGGGATGAACCTCCATAAAAAATTCACCTTTCCAAAGAAAGAGTGCACAATAGTCTTACTTGTGGGCAAGGTAAGCTCTTGGATAGACTTGACTCTATCTAAGTCAATCTTTATGCTTCCTTTGGACACAATGTGTCTGAGAAGTTTCCCCTCTGTTACTTCAAAAACTGACATTTTGGGGTTTAAGGAAATGCCATTCTGGTGACAGCATTTCAGCACTTGTTGTAAATGGCGCACATGATCTGGGCAATGCTTAGAAAAGATGATCAAGTCATCAAGATAAACTATGATTAACTTACCCATCTCATCCTTGAAGGCAAGGTCCATTGCTCTTTGGAATGTGGCACCAGCATTTATCAACCCAAAGGGCATCCTTCTATATGCAAATGTGCCCTAAGGTGTGGTGAAAATAGTCTAATACTAGTCGGCCTCACCAACTTCAACCCGATTATATTCTGAGAAGCCATCTAGCATTGATAACATCTCTGAACACATCACTATCTAAAGTACTTGGTCCATGATAGGCAGACGATAGTTATCCTTCAAAGATGACTGATTCAAATTTCTAAAATCCATATAGAGGTGAATTTTTCCATTCTTCTTCCTTATAGGGACTATATTGGCAGTCCATGTGGAATGATGGATTGGGAAGATTATCCTAGCATTTAGTATTTTTTATATCTCAAATAAAATGGTACCTAATATTTTTGGATTATACTGCCTGGACTTTTGCCTACAAGGTGTCGAATCAGCCTTGAGTGGAATGTCATGTCGAATTTCATCAGGCCAAAGTGACTTCAGGTTATCATAGCAGTAAGCTAAGACGTCCATGTATTGATTGAGCAAAGTGGTGAACTTGAATCTCTCCTTAGGAGTACATCATTTCCCAATGTTCACCATCTTAGGATCTTCCTTGGTTCCCAGATTTACTTGATCAAAATCTTGGGAGGAGCTTGAATCTATTTGCTGCTATTTGATGACCTTGTCATGTTTGTCAAATAGTTTCTCAAGGGAAACCAGGCCTTTGGAAATCTTATTCCCTTTAAGTTGTAGGAACTCTTCATCCATGCTTGAACTTGATTCAGGGGTCAGTTCAGGTTTTTAAAGTTCACTGCTTTCAAAATGCAGCCATTCAAAGTTGTCCCTTTGCTCCAAGAAGGCAATGATTTGACTATCATGGTTAAACACCTACCAATGGCTGGCATTATCAGGCACACTTGGCTGAAAGACTAGCTCAATAGTGTACTTGTCTCTTTTGAAGTCTGGGTGGGGGACCAAGAGAGTAGCTGAAATAGCCAGTGCATCAGCCCAGTCATTGAATTCTCTGGGAACTATAGAGATGTTGAAAGCATCAAAGTTTTCAATTTGGTCCTAGACTAGATTACGGTAGTGGCACAATCTCTCATTCTTGGTTTGATATAGGTTCCTCACCTGACAAACCACCAATTCAACATTTCTTTTAGCATGAAGGAGTTTGACACCTTTGTCCCTAGCGGCTTTCAATCTAAGCAACAGAGATTCATACTCAATTGTGTTATTAGTGTTGTTGAATTGCAACTTATAAGATGAAGGAAAAATATCTCCTTATAGAGATATCAACACAACCCTAGCTCTTGAATCGGTAGAGGAGTAGCTACCATCTAATTCCAGAATCCATACCTCATTAGCCACTACTTTTTTTTTGAAATCTTCTTCATTTAGAGGGGGAAATTATTCCACACTTATATTGTGCTCTACCAATTCTTCTACTATTTTAGCTAAACTAATCTTTAGGTTATCACCTGCAAGAACTTCATCAGGTGCCTTATGAACTTCATCTGTGGATAGAAAGTAGTTACCCATGCCTGAAGACTCAAATAGAATTTGAGCTTCAGGTGTTGAGGTCTGGGTAACCACGTATTCCACTTCTTTCTCAGGGAGCAGCCTCTTCATAACACCTTTGACTAGAATCCTCACCTTTAATAAATATATTCTCAATTCATCACCAACATCCCTACAGAAATTCTACCCAAGAAGGATGCCATATGATGCTAGGATGTCGGCTACCAAGATAGTCATCTTGATTCTTTTATCTGGGAATGCTGCAAATGCAAATTAGGCATCTTTAATTTGTCCCAGTAGAGGTACCTATTTTTTCTCCATGGAGAAGCATCTACCAAATGTCTTGATCAATGTGAAGTCAAGGGATTTAGCCACTATAGCAGGCATGACATTGTCTGAAGCTCCATAATCAATGATGTAATTGTTCAACTGATGTCCATTTATTAGCAATGAGACATAGAAAGGTTCAGTCTTACCAGGAGCAGCAGGAGGGGTAATGACAAGATTGTTCCTGGTGGGTGCATTCCTGGGGGGATCATGTGTCACATTGGAAATTGCTTGTCCTACAGAGACGGTATGGTTTTTAACACATTGAACTAGTTTGTCTAATTGCTCAAGATGGGACTACAAAAATTCAAATTTAGACATTTGAATTTTAGTTTTCTTTATATGGTCAATGATATCAAATGCCTGGAATGAGCCAGAAGCAGAGGATGGGAATTCATCCTTTCGAGTTTTGGAAGGGGGAGGACTAGACTGTGAATTTATAGTTGAAGGTGCAGAAATGTTAGGGGTACTTACCTTTTTAGTAGTCACCGGGTCCTTTAATTGGAAGGGTAGAGTGGTCCCACATTTTGCAATTAAAACTATTGGTTGAGGTTGTCCCTCTATCTTCTCTTTATCAGCTTGTTGAGCTGATTGATTATTGGACTGAGAGAATACAGCATATGATCTCTCAGCTGTATTACCTTCACTTTTGTGTTCATCTTGATAATTTAAGAAACTAATGTTAGAGTCTCCAGCTAATTCTTCTTCTTCCTCAGTGAAGAGATTAGCGTCATCTTTAGGATTAAACTCAGGCTGGAATGAGAAATCTAATTTAGCTTCAAGATATCCAACCGTTGAGTTGGTTGGAGGTGTTTTGAGGGTGAGATTCCTCTGTGGAGGAGGAAGGTGATTTAGTTGTCCTTGATTCCTAGCAGCATTGCCTTGGTATGCCTGATTCTAAAATGTCTTCCTTGGCATATCTCTGTATGAAGGAGTAGATGACATCCCTTGTGCCATTTATTTTTTAAGGGCTAGCAATTCATTTGCTAGCTGCTACACCATTGGATTAGTGGTGGCTAAAGGGGAGTATTCAGAGGAAGAAGAAGATTTACCTCTGTTTGGATCTCTCTTTATCTTTCCTACCAGGATAAGGTCATCTTCGACTTCAGTAGCCAAATCTTGAGCAGCCTCAAGGTTTATGTGGCCAGCATGTCTTAGCAAAAAACTCACTTTAGGTAGCTGTGAGTTGATGAAGAAGCATTTGAGGTTTTCAGGTGTCAACTGAGCAATAGTAGGAATTTAGTTCCTCAGCTTATCAAACTTTGATATGAAATCCCTCATAGGCTCATGAGGTTCCTTCTTCATCTATGTGAGTTGGTCCAACAAGGCATGTGCATCTTTTATGGGCTTGAACTTGGCTTCAAATTTGGCTTTGAGTGTGTCCCAATTAGTTACTGATCTAGCTTGCAGATGGTAGAACCAGTCTGTAGCAGCACCTTGCAATGTTTCCATGAAAAGCCTTACTATCACGTCCTCAAATTCCACTCCTATTATGCCACAAGCTATGCTGAAGGCTGTAATGTATTTATCAGGATGAACTTTCTAATCACCAAAGAGTTTTACGAAATTATTCCTTGAACTACGTGGAAGCTCATGTAGAGGTGGAGTCAAATTTAATGGACCAAAAGAGTTACCCTAGGGGCCTTGAACTACCATGATTGGATTATTAAAAGTAGGATAACAAATTTGGGTGGTGTATGGATAGGAAAAGCTTTGTTAATAGTAGAAAAAGTAGATCTACCTTGTGTTGGTGTCCTGGTATGGGTAGGAGGAACACTCCTGGATCATTGGACTTGAAGTTGGGGAGAAAGTAAGTCAAAATTTCCTTGCTACACCAACTCAGAGATAGGCTCAACAACACCTTGAACTCTCTGGCTTTTGGTAGTGTGGAGTTGCTAGATTGTGAAACAAAAATGGAAAAGGGCTGGTCTTACTTTAACTTGAAGTTTGAGGCTTCAAACTACTTATCCTTCCCTAGAAGAGTCACCAAAAAATTGTTGCTGGGATAAGGTCATCTTCGACTTCAGTATAGGGAGATTGGTCATCCAAAGTTGCAGGTTTACCACATCCACAGGGGAAAAATCTCTCCTCTCATTAAGCGGAGGTTCCCTATAGGTATAAAGGCACTATATATATATATATTATATATATATATAAGCTGAAAATAATGCTCAGGGGTAGGATATACCATCCATCTCTCTTCTTTTAGAGATGATGTTCACAAACAAAAGAGAAAATCTTGGTGAAAACACTAACAACTCTTCTCTTCTTTTAGAAGTGTTCTTGCAGGGGACAGCATGAGTTCTTTTAGGTGGGATAAGTAATTGGTAACAGAGTACAGAGTAACCAGCAATCTAAGATGTAGCACAAAGTCTCCACCTTGACTACCCAAGAGTGAGATATGAAGAACAATGGGGGCACAAAGTTATCCCAAGGTTTTTTACATAGAAATAAAAAATAAACACACACTGAAGACAACTATGATAGCACAAAGTCTAAAAGTAGCTGGCTTCAGGACACCTTCCTTATCATTTTCAGTAGCTCTGCTTGTTAAATTGCATAAACAAGAATACATTTAGGAAATAGACATAAGAACAATCTCCTAGAATGATAAACTATAATAGCACAAAGTCTTAAAGTAATTTGCTTTCTGATTCAAACAAAGAAATATGATAAATAATCTGAGCTCAAAGTCTCAGTGATGCCTTTCAATTTGGACAGAGTTTTGCTTTTGGTAATGAGAAGATCTCCCTTAAAAAAAACCAAGAGATTACAATATATAGAGGCCAAGGAAGGCTTGGCACTTTGTTCCATGGAGTGTCCCATGCTTTGCATTAATGCCTTGGATGCATTTTCAGTTCTGTCAAGGAGGGCCATGCTGGAACAGGGTGGCTGCCTTAACTATGGTGTGTTGATTAATCTCTAATGTCTCCTCCTTAACCTAAGTCACTTATTCTATCACCTACTATCCACGTAGCTATCCACTTTGCCTTTACTCCAAAGGGGATAAACAGGCTGTTCTTTCAATTTTTGTAGGCCCAAATACCTACCTAATGAACTGCCCCACCAACTGGAAATAACTCCTATAGATATTTCCCTCTTTGTCTCTTCCTGTTGTGATTCGAGTCCTCGGGCTACCTTCTCCCTTTTTTGGTTTTCTTGGTTCATTTTCTAGACGGTTCTTCCTTTCAATCTTGGCCTTAAGGCCCTTGAATGCATTATGGTCTACTTTCAAGCCTACAAAGATCAATAGACGCTTTATCACCATAAATTTGATGTCCATGGGTCTTTCATCATTTGAAGGTTAACAGCTAGTCGATCATCTTAAATTTGATGTTTGTGGGCCTATCATCCTCCTTAGCAACTCCTCCATGTCTTTCTCGCTTGCTATGGCCATTTTCCATTGTGACACAAGTGAGGACACATGGCAGCATCTGCAGCTTTGGAATAAGCTTATCGGGATAAGCTTTGAAACTTATTAGAAACCTGAAGCATGGATGCAGACACTTGTTGCACTCCAATTGTTTACAAAGGACATGAAGCACATTCTATTGCTTTGAAACTTATTAGAGACTGTGTCTCAGCATGCGACACTTGGCAGCTTTCGCTACACTTTGAGGCTTGATCTTTCCTAAAGGGAATTTGCCCTTTGGGGTCTTGAAAGAAGGTTCATTTTTTGAGTTTCGACTATCCTCCATGAGGGTACCTACCCTTTGAGATATCCCAGGTGGCCTTCAAGCTTTAATTCTTTTGAAAGACTATTGTTTCTTTATTTCCTTTAGACAAAATGTCCAAAGGAATTCCTTCGAACAATTTTTCTAAAGGAAATCTTTCCTTGGCTCTGTGTCTTTGTATTGGGAGTGTTCCATTTTTGACACGTGGCACATTCCACCAAAACAAGCAAGGAGACTTGGCAGCATCCACCTAACTTATAAGAGCTTTTAGAAACCTTTGAGAGTCTTGCAGGAGATGACATGTGCAAGCTTCTGCTGAGCTCTAGAAACACTTATAGAAACATTTGGGACTTATTTGGATTTACATGGATGATGACACTTGGTGTGTTCCATTTGTTCCTACGACTTTCATGGGGTCCACCATAGTCCTTACTCAATAACTGTGGATGTCGACACTTGGCAGCCTCTACCAATTCTTACCAGAGACACGTGGCAACTTTTGCTTAGTTTTAGCAATCACACGGAGGATGACACTTGGCATGTTTCATTTGTTCCTATGACTTGCCTGGTGTCTACCACAATCTTTACTTGATAATGAAACCAAAGGAAGATACAGTGACTATTGACACTTGGCAGCCTTCACCAATCTCTGTAGATGACACGTGGCATGTTCCACTATTTTGAGAAAAAGACATTAAAACTTTCTGCAGCTGCCACTTGTCACCTTCCATGGAACTCTACAAGGGACACATGGCAGGTTCTGCTCTTTGGTCCTTTTCTTTTGCGCGCCCCTTTGAACCATTTGATTGAACCAACCCTGAAAATGTATAAGTGCTAGAAACTTGCCCTTTCAAAGGAATTTATCTGTTAAAGACAACAAAACTTTTGAACCCATTAATTTTAATCATGTTGAGTCTGTAGAAAAGAGTTCATAATTCCACCTGCAGAGTCTGTAGATTTGAGTCCGTAGAAACAAGTTTGTAGATTTAAGCCTATAGAATTCTTCCTATAGAGTCCATAGATTTAAGCCTACAGAGTCTATAGAAATGTATTTGTAGGGTCCCTTAGCTAAAAAAGATTTGGAAAATAGAGAATTTGAATGCCCAAAACAGTTTTTGAAAAGGGAAGACAGGATTTTGGTCTGTTGAACCAAAATAGTTCATAGGTTGTCCCAAAAATGAGTGACATTTTTTGGGAGATAACAAGATTATAGGGATAATATGTGGTCAAAAGGACAATAAGGGGTAGCCAATCATTCACTTCCAATAGTGGGAAATTTTGGGCAACCTAGATCTGATTTTAGTGGGCAACTAAAAGCACTAAGTGGGCATCGTAGGGCAATACCTAGTGAGCCATCAAAGAAAAAATTTCATCCTTATGTTCTACCACATAAAGCATTGCCCTATAACAACAACATGAAGGATTCAAGAGATGAGTTGAGGAGGAGATGTTTGTGTTACACTTGCAAAGATCCATGGACTAAAGGCCATCGTTGCATAGATAAAGGACAAGTTTATTACATTGAGTTAATTGATGATGATTCAGATTTTGATGTTTTTAATATTAATATTGATCAAAATGAAAATGTTGTTGATGATCATGTGCATGAGGAGGACCTAAAATAAGTGGGCAACACAATTGCTTCTCTTTCAAGAGCGCCCAATATCATGCATTCAGGTTAAAAGGCACATTGAGAGGAAAAAGAGTGACTACTTTGGTTGATAATGGATCCACTCATAACTTCATTGATGAGGGCTTGGCTAAGAATATGTCATTGGAAAAAATAGATTACAAGGGATTCAATGTGACTGTGGTGGATGGTTTCACTATTCCTTATTTCTATAAGATTCAACAACTTCCACTCACTCTTAAGAAGCACAAGATAATTGATGATTTTTATGTTGTTGGCATTGGTGAGATTGATGTTGTATTGGGTATTCAATGGTTACATTCATTAGGTGAATTCACTCAAAATTATAAGACTATGGATCTAAATTTTTTAAAAGAAGGCAAGGAAGTGGTCCTCAAGGGTCTATCTAATGGTGTTCCACAAGAAGTGTCCATGAAGAGGATGAAAGAGATTTTAGGAGAGGTCAGATTGTATGAGAAACAAGCTACCTTATCATAGTAAAATTAGAAAAAAAATAGAATAAAAACCCCCTCATTGTGAGTTACAAGCTATTTTAGATAAGCATGTTCATGTTTTTAATGATTTGCCTTATCGATTACCACCAAATAGAGATTTTTATCATAACATGGAGCTAGAAGTGGGTGTTAAACCAGTTATTTTCACTCCGTACCATCATTCAAGATCATTTAAAGAGGAATTTAAAAAGACCATCAAAGATTTACTTGACATGAGACACATAAGGCCTAGCTCAAGTCCCTTTGCTTCTTCAATTATTCTAGTGAAGAAAAAGGATGGCACTATGAGGATGTGCATTGATTATAGGTTGTTGATTAAGAAGAACATAAAGAATAGGTATCTAATACCTAAGATTTATGAATTGATTAATGAGTTGCATGGTGACACCTACCTTTCCAAGATTGATTTGAGATCTAGTTACCACCAAATCAAGGTAAAAGAAGAGATGTTCATAAGACTACTTTTATATGTCATTTTGGGCATTTTGGGCATTTTGAGTTTTTGGTTATGCCCTTTGGATTTACTAATGCTCTATCTACTTTTCATTCATGTATGAACAACATGTTTAGCAAATATCTAAGAAATTTTGTACTAGTTTTATTTGATGACATTATTGTGTATATCAAAACTTTGGAGGAGCACTTGAAACACTTGGATTTGGTTTTGGGCACTTTGGGGCAACATTATTTCTTTGCAAAAAAATCCAAATGTGAGTTTGGTTTGACAAAAATTTTGCATTTGGGGCATGTCATAAATGCACAAGGTGTGCAAATTGATAAACAAAAAATTGAAGCAATCATGGATTGGCCTATTCCCACTACACTCACACAATTGAGAGGTTTGTGTGGTCTTTGTAGCTACTACAAAAAATTTGTGGAAGGTTTCTCACAACTTACTTCCACTTGACTGATTTGACTAAGAAAGGGGCCTTCAAGTGGTCCAAAACATCCCAAATAGCATTTGGAAAACTCAAGGAGGTAATGTGTTTTTATCTTATACTTATTGTCCCATAATTTTGTGCTCCTTTTATAGTTGAATGTGATGCTTTAGGTGAAGGAATAGGGGTTGTCTTAAAGTAAAATGAACACCCTATTTTTTTTGAGGTAGGAAACTCAAAGATATTGAAAAAGGGTATTCAATTTATGACAAAGAGATGTTGGAAATAATGCATGATTTGATTAAGTTTAGGCAATATTTGGTTTGTGTCAAATTTGTGGTGAAATCTAATCATAACAGTTTGAGGTTCTTTCTCAATCAAAGGAATTGAATGACTGGAAACATAAGTGGTTAAACAAAGTGCAAGCTAATGATTTTGACATTGAATATGTGAAAGGTAAAAATAATGTGGTAGCGGATGCACTATCAAGGAAGTCAAATGGTTATGTGGAAGAGAAGGATTAGCCATGCTTGGAATTGTTTGAGGGCAAGCAATTTTAGGAAGGGAAGATTGTAATGTCCCCATTTTTGATTCATAAGTAAACAGGTATTGAAGACCATTAGTCTCCTTTTCCCCATAGACTAAGGGTTAAATTTTGGGGATTTTATTTTATTAAGATTGTCCGAATAATTATTTTGATCATTTGATTATATAAAGTAATTTTAGTTAGTTAATAGAATATTATTAAAAAGTGGTTTTTACCACTAAAATATTCTATAAAAGTGATTTTAACCACTATTAATATTTGGAAAAGGTATTTTAATTAATTGTTTTCCCAAAAGTGATTTAATCAATCTTGTAAATTGGGTAAATTAGTTAATTATTTATTAAATTATTTCCTTAGAGTAATTTTAATTACTAATTCTATTTTGGCAATTAATTTAATTTTATAAGCGGGAAAAAGAGTAAATGTTGGCTTGGAGGGAAAATAAAAGAAGAGAAGATATTTTGAAAAGTGGTTAAGTGATTTTTAAAAATATATATTTTGCCTCCAAAAGTGATTCACCCCACTTTGAAGACTATATAGAGACATGAGGGCTTCAGTTTTGGATATGCTAATTTGATATATTAAATCTTCATTTTTGAAGAAAGATTGGGATGTGAATGCCCAAGCTTTTTGTTTCTAATTGAAGAGTGATTTCACCTAGAAATCACATTGAAGACATTCTATTTTTTTTTGTAGGTTGTTGATTTAAATAAGTATTTCTAGTTTTTTTCATTGTTTGGTCTATTTTTGAAAGGCAAGTGAGCAAAGACATTAGAGCTTAAGTGAGTGATCATATTGAAGACATTTGTGAGGGCTCTAGGTTAGAGCAGACCCCTCTAGGAGTGTGACATCACACTCCCTAAGGGTGATGTCACATTTAGGACTATATTTTCCACTTTTTGTGGACATTTTGTGCTCAAAAAATTCTACAATAAAGATCATTGGATTCTTCCTATTTTTGTGGTCATTTTAGTATATCATTTATGTTGATTGGTTGAGTATTTTTGAAGCAATTAATTTTATAAGTTTCTATTTTATTTTACCAATAAAAGTTCCAAAATTCATTATGTGAAAAAATTAATTAGAGAATATGATCTGAATATTCTTTTATCACTTGCAAACCAAATTTCATAATTTTTATAGTTGTTTAAGGGTAGAAAAAGCATTTTTACCAAATCATTGACCTAAGGAAGCCATCTAGTCTTTTTGGCAATTTAATCAGATTTTGGCATTTTAATATTGTGTATTTTCCATTTGAAGATAAGTGGAATTTATGGATTTTAAGTACTTTATTATTTGGTGCTATAAGGGGACATTATAGTCTATACCTCTTAGTTTCTATTTTTTTCAATCACAATAATCTATGACTCTAATGGTGTCTATCTTGGCTCAAAATTCTATGTAAACTTCTATTTATCCTTGTTGTCACATAATGTGATGCTCACAGAGCCCTTGCCCAACAAAAATGAGAACAATTTATTGCAAAGTAAGTGGTGGCATATGTAATTTATTGCCCAAAGTCAATAACAAAAGTTTTTGTGCAATTATTTTTGGCACTTTAAGGCAAAGATAAAAATATATACACATTGATAGTTTTCATTAAATATTTATTTATGAAATGTATGTAATTTAATAACTTAAGTTGGGCATACATGGTTAGGGCAAGATTTTGCAACTTTTCAGATCTACATCTTCTCTATTTGCATGAAGTGAAAATTATTGGATTTTCCCTATCGATGGTGGCAAAAATGATATAGTTTGATGCTTCTTGTCACATGTCTAGCAATGACATGGGATATGATGAATTAATCACTCTCAAGATGTTTAATGGACTAATATTGGACCCATCTAACCACAATATTTATAAAAAAAAAATTATTTTGATGGATAGTCCTTTGGGTTAGTTAATCATTGTGCCTCTAAAAATGCCTTTGAAAGAGCAGTGGCTAAAAAATAAAATCTTTAAAGAAGCTCGCTATTTTTTGGGGACTTAAATATGGTGGAGTCTACAAAATTTAAATAGGGTATCCTACCCATAATATTGTGTGTTGGAGAGAAAGAGGCTTATTTCTATATGCACAACATGTTAGGGATTTGTTAACCTAACTATCATCATAAATCCTTTCTTGTAACCATTTTGTTCACTTGGTCTACATTTCACAAAGGAACCAATATCTAGTACTTAAGAGACTTAATAGAGATATCTTTTACGAATAGAACATCAAAGAGAACCACGTACTCTTTGATTTTATCTCTGATATAAATCTGATGTAAACATGGGTCTTCTAGGTCTCCTCAACTAGGCTTCTTATACTTAAATAGGACTATGTCTTGTCCTTCACTCAATTTTGAAACATTTTTTGATCTACTTAAGCTTCCTTATGAATGAAATAAAAAAATTATAGTCCCCTTTATGTTATTAATACCAAGAAACACACTTTAACATTCCTCTTTATAGGATTCTTGCAAAAAATAGAAAATACAAACTTTATTAAGACTTTATCTTTCTAGAACCTTATTAGATCTGTCACACTCCTTCCATAGAATTTATATTCTTATTATCTTGGATATTGACTCTTTTAAGATTGAAAAAATATTATTTCACTCATTTAATTTTTACTCAACTCATCTAATAGGTTTCTTTCCTCCTATATGCTTCATTCTTGTAAAAAGATAACATGTAGATTTTTAGACCTTGTTCCTAGGTTTGGAGTTCTAGTATTGATAATAACTCTCTTCTATCTATAAAAAAACTATGAAACAACTTGTAAAACTTTAAAAATATTTTAACCAACCTCTAAAAATTTTAAGGTCATTTGCATTATTATATTTTGAGATATTAAGGTTTTTTATACTACTAAAACATGGTTTTTAACCTTATTTACAAGATTGCAGTCTGATTTTTATCTATATATTTATCTACAGTATTTCATTGACCTTGAAATCAACTTTTACAGTTTATAAACATTTTATTCAACATTCCTATAAAGTTTTATCTCATTTGAATCATTCATTTCAAGGTTATGCACTTTTTAGTCCTCTTAAACCCTTATAAAGCCCTCACCTAAAGGCCTACTAATTGTGTTTTATAATACATTTCTCTAAAGGTGTCCAAAATAAGTGAAAACACTTCTAGTGACTCCAATACATCCTATTTATTGGACAATTTTTTTTCAAGATATTAAAGATTTAATGACTAATTTTTTTGAACCTTATGTACAGGACTAATTTATGAGTTCTCTCATTAACTTCCTCACCAAGTGCCTCCAAACCTTAAAACCAATTTCAAAACCTTATAAACATATCCATTCATATATCCTCAAAATTTCATGGTTTTTTTATGGATCTTTTGCAAGATACAATTATTTTAATGGCCTAAAACCCTGACCTAGGGTTTGCAAACTATGGCTAACATGAGAGTATAAATATGGAGGAAATTAAACTTAAAATTGATATAAAGGGTTTAATTTATTGGATTGGTAAATATATTTTCTCTTATTTCTCATACACATACTATTCAAACTTAACAATCATAAAAATTCATTGAAAAGCTTTTTTTTGTTTGACTGTATCACTTAAAAATAGTATTTTCAGATTTATACAGGGTAAGAACCACAATAAAAGTATAATAAAAGATCAAATAATGATCAATAACACATCTCAAATATTAAAAGGTCTGAAAATGCATCCAAAATCATAATAAAATTCTCCTTTTTTCACGTATCTTCAAAAATTGATAAACAAACCTGTAGACTTTTCCCACACACCAATAACCACCTTGACTCTTGTCCTTTTACTCCTATATTTATTAATTAATTGTATACTTTTTATATGGTTTGATCTTTATCATTTTTCTTATTTTATGCCTAATCTTATTCTCTTCTTGTTAGATACATCAAATATCTCTTAACCACCCTAAGACTCATCTAAACATGTCTAGTTTAGTCATCAACCTATGTTGCACATACCTTGATTTGATTTAAGATATATTTAAAATTAGCTAATGGTTGAAAAACTTTTAAAACATATTTATATACCCTATGAAACCTTTACTAAAGGATCAAAATCTTACAACATGCTAAACATTTAAAACCCTTACAACAAATTTAATTTTTTTAATTTAGTACTTTTGGGAGGAAAACTAGAATAGAGCTTATATGACCATAATTTATAAACCTAATAACTCTAATACCTTCCTATGAAAAAAAAAACTAACTAAACCTGATCACCTTCAAAATTGACCAAAATTTACAAAAATGAACCTATTAAGTTGATGCACCTACATTAGACTCCCCAAGTAAAAAAATTGAGCTCCAACTCAAATGAAGCTTCTTTCTTGTCTTCCAATTCTTTTTAACTTCTTGTATTTCTCTTATGCTATTCTAATTATTCATCTTCACCTTATTTTCATTTTCTCTCTTCCTTAATTGTTGATCTTTTTTAATTAGTTGCTTGTACATATGAACATGTTCAATTGATCCATATTTATGTTTCCTCTTCGTTGCCTTCTCTACTGTTGTACCTACACATGAAACAAATTCATTGACTATATCAATAGCTCCTTCATTCACTATATCATGCCTTGAGTCATGGTATTCCACTCTATTACATTGCTATCAGTATCTTTGTGGTTCACATAATGGATTCCAAAAGATTCATTTTCAACTATGTTGATCCTTTTTTCATTCTTCTTATGTCCTGCTTTCACATATGGATGATCTATGATCATGTTCTCCTCTTTGTGTGCATGAATCTATACTCTAACCATCTTATTTGGTTTTTTCATGAAAACATGTGCATAATTTTTTCCTAGAGTCATGTTCTCAATCATTACTCATATTTTCGCTTCAAAACTTCTTCCTCTTGACTTTATTAAGGTTTTTTCCCATACTTCATGCTGACTTGCTCTTTTGAAAATAATTTCCATACAGTCTTCATGGACTTGAAATATTGAATAACATCATGCCAATACACAAAAGATGATTACCAAGAAATAAATGTACTCACCTTGTCTTTGCCTTCTTGGTTTATCTTCTTGTTACTTTTTTCCTTGTAATTATTACTTCATGTGACTTAACTCTTTTTGCTCTTCCAATGCTAGTATGAATTAACCTATTCTTAGATGTTAGTATCCTTTATCAATCCTACCTTTTTATTCTAATTATCTTCTCCATGAAGAATATGATTGTTTTTTTCCTTTCCTTGTTCTATCTTGAGATCTTATGTCTTATCTCTTTTCTTTTCCATGTGAACATGGAGTATTTATTAACTTTGTATCTCTATACCTGCATAAATAATATTCTCAACACAAATCAATTCATATTTAGGAAACTCAATGGTCTCTCTAAGGATCTCATAATCTTCCACATATTCTCTCTCTTCTATGATCTTATCAGGTTCCTTACAAGACTTTCTTGATACTCCTTTCATCCTTCTAAGATCTTCATCATTCGTTGACCTATTTTCATCTATTATTTGCTTAATTATGCCTTATTGATCCATTGTCCTTAATGTTGGCTTGAAATATTCTACATTTATTTTTTGGTTTTCTTGAAATTACTCTTCAATATAATGCTTTCATTTTCTTCCCTTGAACTATTGACTACCCACGCTTGTTCTTTTATCTTCTTGCATGTTCTTATACATGGTTTTTTCATGGCATTGAGTATAATTTTTCCCATAATTATACTTTTTCATCTTTGCATATAGATTTGTCCATCTTCTTTCTTCTCTATTGCTTGTCTTACAATTTGTTTGCAATGCCTTTGATAAATTTATTCATGTCTTTCATATACCTTGATTAGTTCATGATCATCATGAAACCTAAACTCTACCTCCTTCTTCATATCATGCACATGTTATTTTCCACCCTCATCTCTTTTGGTTCTACTCTCATCCTCTTGGCTGAGGATTGTTCTTTTCTTTTGTTCCTCATGTTTCACATATGCAACTAGCTCTTTGTGGTTCATTAACAACTTGTCTTAAATAACCTAAATATATGCAAATAATATATTGAGGCATGATTTCCTCTTCAATTTCCTTCTTGGGGTGATATTCTATCACCCTTATCATCCTTTTCCATCTTCTAATTTCTTGTTGTCTTCTTTTCCTTTATGCAATTTGCTTGATTGGCTACTAGACCACCTTATTGAACCTTCTAAAGATTCCTTGCCTTGATTGATTTTAGATCAATTATTCCAAACCTTGTATTAATACTATTAAGGTTTGATTCATATCATATATATCTTTTTTAATATCCTTTTCTTTTCTCATCTCGCTCTTTTTCTTCATTTGGTTCCTCTCTCTTTTTAGTCCTTCCATTTCTATTTTTTTTTACTTCTTTTTATGTCTCACCCAAAGTCTCTACCTAGTATTTTCAAACATCCAAGTCTATTTCACCTTGGATTTATTATTTTGAGATTCAATATTCTCTTCTCCTCAATGGACGATATGACTACATAACCTTTATTTCTTTCACACTTCTCAATTTTCTCAACTTTCTATAGGGTTCTCTTCTTACCCTTAAGCTTCACTTTTTCTACAATTTAAACTTATGCAAACTCATTCTAGCTATATGTTCTCATACACTCTCCCCAAGATATTTTAATATGTTATGATTCCAAAAATTATGAGAACCAAAAACTCTATGATTCTATCATTGATATCAATTTGATGTAAACAGGGGTCTTTTAGGTCTCCTCAACTAGGCTTCTTATACTTGAATAGGACTGTCTTGTCCTTCACTCAATATTGAAAAAATATTTGATTTGATTAAGATTAATTATGACTAAAATAAAATATTTATATTCTCCTTGATGTTATTAATTTCAAAAAACACACTTTAACATTCCTCTTTACAAGATTCTTGCAAAAAATAGAAAATACAAGCTTTATTAAGACTTTGTCTTTCTAGACCCTTATTAGATTTATCACACTCCTTCCACAAATGTTTTATTATTATTATCTTGGATGTTGATTATTTAAGTCTTTAAAAAAGATTCTTTCACCCATTTAGTTATTATCAAGCTGATCTAATAGGTTTCTTTCCTCTTATATGTTTCATTCTTGTAAAAAGACATGTAGATTTTTAGACCTTGTTCCTATGTCTGCAGGTATGAGTTTTGATCATAACTCTCTATATGTGTATTAAAAATATGAAACCAATTTTAATATTTAAAAAAAAAATTAACCAAACTCTTTAAAAATGTTCAAGTCATTTTCATGATTATATTTTGAGATATTGAGATTTTTTTGTATTTTTAAAATAGGGTTTTTGGCATTATTTACAGGATTGAAGTTTGAGTTTTACCTATATATTTTTGTAAGATATTTTATTGACATTTAAATCACATTTTAAAATTCATAAAAATCCTATTCAACATTATTAAAAAATTTCATCTCATTTGGATCATTCATTTCAAAGTTATGCACTTTTTAGTCTTCCTAAACCCTTCTAAAACCCTTACCTAGAGGCTTGTTGACTGTGTTTTGGGAATAAATGTATCTAAAGGTGTCAAAAATAATTTTTTAAGATATCAAATATTTAGCGACTGATTTTTTTTAAACTTTGTATGTAGGTCTGATTTCTAAGTTTTCTCAATAACTTCTTCACCAAGTGCCTCCAAACCTTAAAACTAGTTTAAAAACCTTATAAAAATATCCATGCATCTATCCTCAAAATTTTAGGGTTCTCTGATGGCTTGTTTTCAAGATATAGTTTTTTTAGTGGCCTAAAACCCTGACCTAGGGTTTGTGGATTGTGTCTAACTTGAGAGCATAAAAAAGGATGAATTTCAAATTCAAATGGATATCAAGGGTTATTAATTATTGTTTTAATACCTATATATACTCCTCTTGGTCATACATATACTCTTTAGACTTAACAATCATAAATTTTTTTAAATTCTTCTTCTTATCAGACTGTATCACTTAAAAATAGTGTTTTCAGATTTCCGCATGTTAAGAACCATCACAAAAGTATAAGAAAAGATCAAAGAATGATAAATAACACATAATCACACATTGAAAAGTCTAAATATGCATCCAAAATCAAAATAAAGTTCCCCTTCAATCACATATCTTCAAAAAATTATATACCTGCCTACAAACTTTTCACACACACTAATAACAACCTCCACTCTTGTCCTTTTCCTCTTGTATTTATTACTTAATCGGCTCCTTTTTAGATGGTTTGAGCTTTATCTTATTATTATTTTATTCCTAATAGTATTCTCTTCTTGTAATTGGCTCCTTTTTATATGGTTTAAGATTTATCATAGTATTATTTGATGCCTAATCTTAGTCTCTTCTTGTTATATATAGCAAATATCTCTCAACCACTCTAAGACTCATCCAAAGCCTAGTTTAGTCATCAACTTACGTTGCACATACCTTGATTGGATTTAAGACATATTTAAAGTGATTTAATGGTTCAAAATCATTTACAACATATTTTTAGACCATAAAAACCCCTTACTAAAGTATCAAGATCTTTACAACATGCCAAAACATTCAAAACCCTTGCAACAAATTTAAATTTTTGAATTTCCTATTTTTTATTGGAAAACTAGAATAGAGATTATATGACCATAATTTAGAAACCTAATGATTTTAAAACCTTTCAAATGACCAAGCAAAACTTTACACACCTAATAAACTCCAAAATTGACCAACATTCACAAAAATGAACCTATGAAGTTGATGCACCTACATCAACATATTTTTTTCCTCAATGCTTCAATAAACTAATTATTGTGCTTGCATATGTTCTTTTATTAGACCACCAACCCATCAAATTTTGAACCGAATGATCTGACACTATGGGAAATACATCCAACAACCTATTTCATCTGAACACCTCACATACTCAACATGAATAAACTCTCATGCATATTATAAGTGTTTAGAATCTTGTTCATCAACCTAAATGTGTTTCTCGTTAGATTAAATGGTCATAGATATCCATTATGTCCACCACCACTTTCTTGAGGTTGTTTGGTAAGGAGTTAGCCATGTTAAGGAACTAGTCCACCTCTACACACATATAGGAGTTGAAAAAAGGTTTCTCAAGATTTAAAGCTTTTGCCTCTGAATGAGACTCTGTAAAAAAAATGTTGAGTTGAGGAAAAAATAAAGATATATGAGATTGGTGCTCAAATGTATGCTCATATCCATTGGTTGAATATTAGAGATAGGGTTTTTAGAGTATTTTTACATAAGATAAGAACCAAGAATTTTTCTAGGAAAATTAAGGCCATCAAGGACATTAGAGACCATCTCACTGGTCTTTGAGACATCTTGCAAGCCTTTATTCAAAATTATAACCAAGGCTTTCAAATTCAAGCTCCACAGAGGAAAGGGGTTTTTCTTTGATAAAATTCATTGGTGTGGTGCCATGTAAGCTCACTCTATGACAAATAATACCTTGTGATAAAGCTATTTCAGTTGATGAGTTACATAATGCAATGATTTAGTATGTCTCATGAAAAAGTCCCAAAAATTGATGGTTTTTCTTGTGAGTTCTACCAAACCCTTTGGAATTGTGTTGGCCCTGATTTGTACAAAGTCTACTCAAAGTTATGGCTAATGGCTCCCATGGAAATCTCATCAACAAAGGCAATATAAATTTCATCCCCAAGACTGGAGATCCTACGATCATCACCAATTGGAGATCAATGACACTTTTATATGTGTCCTTCAAGATCATTGTAAAGGCTCTACCATTGAAGATCAAATATCTCCTTCTATTGGGGTTTAGGCCTATGTAAACATGATCCTTTCAAGGTAGATATATTATTGACAACATCATTTTGTTATAGTAGGGGATCAAATTGGCTCACACATTACAATAGAAAACTCTTTTAGTTAAGATTGATTTTGAGAAGGCCCATGATAGGATTGAATGGACATTTCATTCTTGATATGCTTAAAGCCCTCATATTTGGACCAATATTTGTGTATATAGTCCAAACCCTCTTTATGGATGCCTTTATATGTCCTACTATCTATGGCCATCAATTTTAGAACTTTGGTCACTTCAAATCTATTACACAAGTTATCCCTTAGCCCCTTCTCTTTATGTTTTAGCTATAAAAGGGTTTCAATACCTATTGGGGAATTATTCTTTTATAGGTCTATTAATGAATATCTACCTCTCATAATCTCCTCAAGACTGACTCCTGAAAAACCACTTTTCTAATGATTTTTTTCTTACCATCCTAGAAGAAGATACTTTGGTCAAAAAAACACTATGGAATGCCTTTAGATTTCATATCTTGCCTCTAACTATAGTACCTAGTCCCTTAAGGGCCTCTTTTTCTCAAGCAAAACTCTGATATATAGCAATAAAAAGCTCTAATACCACTGGGTTAAGACTCAATTCTATAGGTAATCTTATGGACCTGAAACCATTTGGCTTGATGCATATCAATGAAAATGGATATCCAATGGAGAAACATTCTTTAGTTCCTGGGCATCCCATTTTCTTTTCAAGCTTCTCTGGGAAATATGCCTGAACCGATCGGTTGTCTAGAGATCTGGACGAAAAAGCTTCTACTAGATAGCCAATTGGGCACAACTTGCCTGTTTTCAACCCCTGATCTGAAAATATATGTTTCAAGCATAGAAGATCTCTAGCTGTATATTTATTGAATCAAAACATTGTAAATACCTAGAATAGTAATAACTTCTGTGTGAAGTTATCTCTCAACCCTGTAAATTCTGTGATAACTTCTGGATGAAGCTCTCCTGGCTAGATCAGCTGATATTCCACAGCCTCTTAATTGCACACACTGAAGAGGGAACGTTCTCCAAGCAAATGGAATCCTGTAGGCTCATCACAGAAGAAATTCTTCAAAGTCAATAATTTCAATGGCTAATTTGGCCTCCATGAGAAACCCAACCTTCAAAAGATATGCTTGCCCTAATTAGGTTTCTTAAATTAGAATAGGGTTTTAATTAAAAATAGGCCTTGATTAAATCAATCAAATATTAATATCTCCCTCAATACATGTCCAAGAGCCCAAACGAAAGCCAACTGGGCTAAAGAAGGACCCTCTAACCATCCTATCAGCCTACGAGGGGCATAATAGGCTTGAACTCAGAACATCCAACTGAAAAGGACATGACAATCCGCCCCTCCTTTGCTTGCCCTCAAGTCGTTGAATGACCTTCCACCTGGATCCCAAATGTAGTTATGGTCTCCCCCACTGTAACACGAACCCCATGCCATGACTCTCAGATGGTGTCACAAAGTACTAAGATAACCACCCCAACATCCAATCCATAAAGGGCAAATTGAATATATCCTGGATTGTGAAGGCTAGAAAAGTCATATCATCATCAACCTGGACCCGAGTAATAAAAAGTTGAGTCCCCACCACATGTGACAACTCCTAGAACTCACCTCACAATCAAGGATGTTGGGCCAATGTGCACTCGTCATCGCCCTCTAATGTCATGTGGTAAGGTAATCCGATGAAAAAACATATATCTGAAGCTTGCCCCGTATAAGAATGTGTGTCTTCCCATCAACATTCCATGTCCTTGAGGAAGAGTAACTTTCAAATGAATGAAGCCACTTCATAGACTAAGTCTATTTGTTTACCACATAATAATCAGGAACTCTGTTCAAGCAAATGTCTCTAATCAACGCTCACATCAGAGTGTGACCATTATTCTATGCCCTCAAAAAAGTGAGTCCAACAAATCTATATCTATGAAATTATGTGTGGCTCCTGTATCAAGAAGGGTGATATCTTCCACGGAGTCTGAATGACTCATCCGACTGAATCTGGATAATCCCTCCTATATGTGAAGTTTACCTTAGGCCCTGAAGCCTTTGCCTCTGCCCCCTCAAAACTATTTTGCTGTTTGGAATCCTCTGAATCTGAATCCTCAATGCCCACATCACACGATTCGCCTTGCCCTTAGGTCAAAGGACAATCGTGATGGATATCATATGGACCTTTGTTTAGAAGCAAAGCTTCTTCTTCTAGATCAAATCACAATTGGTTGCTATTAGGAATCATTTTTCCGGATTTATCTATGTCAAAATCCGGTCTCTCTGTATCCCCGTGGGATGTTATGGTTCTAGAAAAAGTACTAGAGATTGCCATCTCCATACTACGTGCCTTCTTCATCGCTACCTTAATGAAAATCAAAGGCTTTGATCCAACCTCTCAATGGAATCCCTCTATAGAGATAAAATATTGGGCACCATTGCCAATCTCTTCACCAATGAAGGACTCTAAGTTACCTGTTTGTCTCAACTGTGCCAGATCTGTAAACCTCGAGATCTTTCCTTCAAATCGCTCAACCAATCTATCCACAAAGTCCTGGTATGGATTTGCTGAAGTGTTACCATACCATGGTACCACCTCATGTGCTACTCCATCCAAGTGCAAAATTTGATGGCCTCTATCTCTGACATTGGTCTCAATGCCTTCAAGCTGATGGTCAAAAGTAGTCAAAGAAAGCTTAAAGCTCACTGAATTGAACTCTAGGCCTCCTACTAACCTCTGTAGTGCTCTCTCCTCAGATTAACAAAATGGTCAAAGGACGTCCTCTCTTGAACATGAGGAGGTTAAGTCCCACTCATCATTTGCAACCATGTAAACATCTGCAAATGGGGAATTCCCTGCCCCCTCCTCTGCTGGTGCCTCTGGTTCTTCTTGAACAAATGTAGGATGTGTAGGTCTATCAGCTGTTCTGGAGTGAGTCTGTTGTGGTCTTTGATTAACCGTAGCACTCCTGTCATCTCTTTGGTCCCCGTTCTGTCCATCAGTTGCGTTCATCCCCCTTATCATAGTCATAAGTGCCTGTAGTGTCTGATTCATCTGCTGTTGGCCATCATAGCACGGTGAAATTCTCTGGTGTCTTAATCAGCATCATACCTGTGGCCCCTAGGTGGGCTGCCCTCACGTTTGTCACTCATGATAATCCGTTGTTGTTCTAACAATTGGTACCTTCAAGCAAGGCTCTACGTGTGTTATACCTATGTGGTCCTAACTCTTGTGGCTGCATAAGATCTATAGACCCTTAGGCTGGCAGGATTTAGCTCTGATACCACTGTAATGTCCCTTACTTAGGGCCTCTTTTTCTCAAGCAAAACTCTGAGATATAGCAATAAAAAGCTCTGATACCACTGTAATGTCCCTTACTTAGGGCCTCTTTTTCTCAAGCAAAACTCTAATATATAGCAATAAAAAGCTCTGATACCACTGTAATATCCCCTCCAAACAAGAAATATAGCAACACAAAAACTTTGAACAAAGATACAATTTCTGTTGAATAAATTCAGAATGATAACAATAATATAGTCTCTTAATAGCAAATCACAGATTTTATCACTTGTCCTTCTAAATTATTACAATTACAATCCTCTCTTTGCATATAAAATATGAAATACAGTCTTGAAAGCCCTGGCTTTGCAAATCTGGAAATTGGGTTTGAATCTAGAAATTTTGTCTCAGCCTGCTGTGTCGAACACACAGGCACCGGCGTCGGTCGATATACTGTCGGCATCGGTCACTGTAGGTCCTTATCTGTCAACGTCGGTCTTCAGTCGGCCGATGTCGGTCACTGGGATCTCTGCCTGCCGAGGTCGGTCCCTGCCTGGATCTGTACGGACCTGTACGGACTTCATACGGCCGCCAATTGGGCACAACTTGCCTGTTTTCAACCCCTGATCTGAAAATATATGTTTCTAGCATAGAAGATCTCTAGCTATATAATTTATTGAATCAAAACATAAAGAAATAAATACCTGGAATATCTGTAATAACTTCTGTGTGAAGTTATCTCTTAACTCTGTAAATTCTGTGATAACTTCTGGATGAAGCTATCTCTCAATTTGGCAATAGATCAGCGGATATTCCACAGCCTCTTAATTGCACACACTAAAGAGGGAACATTCTCCAATGCAAATGGAATCTTGGAACCCTAGGCTCAGTCTTCACAAAAGAAATTCTTCAAAATCAATAATCAATAATCAATGGCTAATCAATAATGGCCTCCATGAGAAACCCTTATACCTTCAAAAGATATGCTTGCCCTAATTAGGGTTTCTTAAATTGAATTAGGGTTTCTAATTAAAAATAGGCTAAATAATTAATATTTGATTAAATCAATCAAATATTAATATCTCCCTCAATACATGTCCAATCGAGCCCAAACGAAAGCCAACTGGAAAAACTCTGCTAAACGAAGCCACTCCAATCTCCATCAAGACCCTCTAACCATCCTATCAGCCTACGAGGGTCGCATAATAGGCTAACCATGAACTCAGAACATGTCAACTGAAAAGGGGACATGACACTCTAGATTTCATATCTTGCCTCTAACTCTAGTACCTATTGGGGGTTACGACTCAATTCTATAGGTAATCTTATGGACCTAAAACCATTTGGCTTGATGCATATCAATGAAAATGGATATCCAATGGAGAAATGTTCAAGTTCCTAGGCATCCCATTTTCTTTTCAAGCTTCTCAGATTGAACTATGTCATCTAGAGAGTGGAGAAAAAGCTCTCTACGAGATAGCCAAGCCTCTTTCCCTTGCAAGCAAGTTTCATATTTTTTAAAATGTTTAGTAGAAACTCATGTTTACTATTCTTCTTGTTGATCTCCCTTTAAAGCTGCCTATATGAAACTGGGAAAGTGGTAGATGGATTTCCTTTGGGCCAACTTTGAAGGTAATTAATCTTTAATAGAGTAGCCTTGGACATTTTTTGCAAACCCAGAGGGGCTAAAGGGTTAGGGCTTATTGATATATCCAAGCAAGGAGTATCCCTTTGTGCCAAGTGGATCCTTAGGGCCAATGAAGGTAAGGAAGATGAAAATTTATCCTCAAGCATTGCATATCCTTTGGAAGTCTTAATGGAAGAGGGGCCTAAAAGGATTTGGGTTTCCAAATGTCAATAATTACTATTATTCCTATGAAAATTATAGGTATTTTTTAGTTAATATTATTTATATGGACTGTGAAATGATCAAGCCAGGTCTATCTTGTCTACCGACTCCCATTGTTTATGGTGGTTTCCTATCATAAATATCAATGTTAAGCCTTTAGTAAAATTACATAGAGTTAAATCTCTTCAAATATTTTGTAAACGAATCCATAATATTGGCGATGTTTTTCACAAAATGATTAGAGATTGCACCACTTGAAAAACCTTAAAAACCAAGTTTAATCTCAATAAATAGGATTTTGAATCCATTCCTAAGATTCAAATGGTGGTGTTAGTCTTCAAAGGATGGTTCTAAACTATGCTCTGTACAAAATTGGGATTATATCCCCCTTAAGTGATGTAAATATTAGAGTTAAAGTTTGAATCTCAATAGTTAACTCCCAACATTGTTCCCTGGGGGATGCACAATAAATGGTGGAATCTCAATAGTTATTCCTTCTATTGGAGTAGAATATTCCAAACCATTTGGTTAGCTGTAGTTGAACCTTAAAAAGCTTTTTTTTTTCATTATATGGGGATTCCATCTCCCAAGTGCCTTGCTTGTGGACAAACCAAGTCTCTTAAACACATTTTTTAATTTTGTGTGAGAGCTCAACAAGCTTGAAAGTGGGCTCATTCCTTTAATCTCTTCAAAGTAGAACCTTTCTCTTGGCACATGATCCTACTAGAAAATTATACTATGCTTCTTGAAAAATTCAAGAAAAATTGGAATATTTTTTGAATTGAGATTCTCTTTAAACTTTAGAAAGATAGAAATTATGTTTTTTTAGTAAATAACATCTAGACAGAGAATTTTCTATACTAATAAAATTATAATACTTTCTAATGTCATGCTACAGATCCATGTGCAAACACAAAAAGTGGTGCTAGAGGTGGAGCACCTCCATACCCTCATTTGCCACTGTGGCAATGCCCCATGTACTATTAGTAAAGTGCCCTCAACTTTCCCCTGACAAGACCCTCTTGGAAGGGACTAGGGGAAAAGGGAGTGAGGTAGGTATCATCGTAGATCACATAGTTGTTATGCATTCTTAATTCCTCCCCCTTCTCCTTGCCAAAGGTTCTCACCGTCAGGGGGGCATTTAGGGTGACCTTTTCCTGCAATTGGTTATAGGTATTCTGGTTTTGTTCCTTCTGATTGGGATGTGCAAAAAACAATGCCCAAATTATCTCTAAGATTTAAACTCTTCATCAATAAAGACAGGAAGATAATGAAGAAAATGCAAATCGGTAGGAGCCCACACTTGATACCATACCCCCTTGATGGTAGTTGAAGACAAGTTTGATTGTCTACCACCTCCTCCTCCCTATTCAAACTAGTTACACCAATAACTTAATATTTTATTCTTATTATTTATGGAAATTAATTATTGTTATTAATATATACAAAATAATTTTATAATAATATTATTTGAAATACTATTTCTTACTTATTATTTATGAAAATTAATTATTTATATTGATACGTATCATATAATTTTATAATGATACCATTTATAACACTAAACGCTAAACTTTGCTTTATTATGAAAGTTCATACTCTATTCCATACGTGTCAATTTGGGAAAAGTTGTCCATCTCAGATGAAATTCCCCCACCCACAAACGCCAATCAAGACTCGCAATCCTACGATACGACAGATCTTTGCTTTGACTTTAGATGACGACGGTTGGTTTAAATCCTTGGCTTTTTGTGAGCATAAACCAAATGCTCCGTCGCACTCGCGTGTCCGCATAAACAGCTTCTTGTTTATTGCAGAGTCCAACAGTACAAATTCTACAGGTTTAGTCAAAGCCTTGCCCAAATCACTAAATGTATTCAGGCAATAAATGCTTTCAGCTGCAACTTATTTGTCTTTGTATTGGTGAATCATTGAACAGCATAAAGTCATGCCCACATTACTAAATGTATTCATGCTACGAATGCTTTCGTCTGCAATTTATTTGTTTTTGTATTGGGGAATAATCAAAAAAGTAGAAATTCTATAAGGTTAGTCAAAGTTTTACGAAGATCACTAAATGCATTCACACAATAAATGTTTTCATTGACAGCTTATTTATGTCTTTGCAATAGTGAATTGTCAAACAACACAAATTTTAGATGTGAAGTCAAAGTCTTGCTAGAGCATTAATTGCATTCATCCAATGAGTGCGTCCGTCTGCAACTTGTTTGTCTTTGCATTTGTGAATTGTTAGACAATTTTCGAATTATATAGGTTTAGTCAAAGTCTTGTCCAGATCACTAAACGCATTCACACAATGAATTCTCTCTCCGAATTTTGTTTTGTTTATTTTCCTCTTCCTCTTTTTATAAGAGTGCTTTGTATGGAATGGTTTGGTCACTCTTTGAGATGAAGAGGAAGTAATAATGGGAGGAAGGAAAATGGAGGGAGTTGTTATAAGGGAGATGTTTTGCTTGCCATTATCATTAATTATAGTGACTCCAATATCCCATGCCAATAAAATAAGCTACTGGTATCATTTTTATATTGGAAATAATGTAAATTGCATCGCCTTAACATACAAGGAAGTTTTTATTTAATGGATGGAGATTTTGCATGGCCATGCCACCATGATGTTGACAAAAGGGACGTTGAACCTCTGTTGTCCTTCAAAAATGCCATTGCACTCGACTCCATGGAATTGCTTTCCACTTGGACTGCTAACAACTCAGAGGTGTACTCGTGGAATGGTATTTGGTGCATAAAGTCTACACAGAGGGTGGTGGCCATAATTATCTCTCATTTAGAATTGAAAGGAACAATCTCTCCATTTATAGAAGGCCTCTCCTTGTTACACACTTTGAACCTCTTTGGTAATTATTTCACAAGAAGGATTCTATCTGAGCTTGGCCACCTCAAAGCATTGAGAATAGTTGATCTCAGCGCTAATATACTAATGGGTTCAATCCCCAAATCTCTTGCTAATTGCACCTAGCTTTAATGGATTAAACTTTCAAATAACACTCTATCAGGCATTAAACCTACAAAATTTGGTGGTTTGAAAAAGTTAGATTATATAATATGATTAACAATGATTTTATCATTTATTATCATCTAATATGCATCTATGACACATAATTCCTCTCCCCAATGCCATTCTTTGCCATATAGTTTATAGAATCTTCCAACCACTATGTTGTAATGTTTCAATGCTTGGCTAGAAACTTAAGCATCTCCTTGAGCCAATTCATCGAATTCAAGTAGCCCCATATGTTTGGCTACAAATCCACCATTAACAACTTCTTTGGCTTGTGAATGGCATAAAAAATCCTTAGCAGAACTTCTGCATGACCAATAGCTCGGTCGATGTGGCACTGATGCCGAACAAAATCTTTTTATGGTTCCTCATGGCACTAATTATTGCTTCTAAATCTAATAGTTGCATGTTCATATATCCTAGCCTTGACCCTATTTTCTCCAATGCTGCTACCAAATCCCTCAACCTCTCCAAACTTTTCAACAATTACTTCTTCATCACCAGCAATGATCGAATCTTGTTGTCTCCACTATCACTCTTCACCATCATCCATGATTTGTGATGTATCTCCCAATTATCCTCATGTCTCAATGTACCTGGAAATCAAACAACATTGTTTGTTTGATTGTTAAAAAGGATCCATAATGTGTATTTCTCAAATGAAGTCTAGCGACTTTTCCATGTATAAATTTTGTCATTGTCTAGATTTTTCTGCATCAATTTTCATTTTTTATTAAATTTTCCATTTTTTTGTTTCTTATCCATTCTACTGTAACTTCTTAAAACCTCAGTTTAAATGTCATAGGTTATTCACAAAATAAAAATCAGATTTCACTCGTTCAAGCAATCGACATCTCCTCACTTGCATCATAACCTAGTCCTTGTATAAGGCATTTATTAATGGTTTACATCTACCATGCCGTAATTTTATATTAGTTTGTGATAGTATTTAAAACACATTTTGAGAGGATTTTGATGCTTATTTGGGAAGAAAGCAAGGAAAAAAATCAACACCCCTAAAACATAGAAATACTTCTTCATGGTTTTTAGTCGATATGAAATTTCGCCAATGGAAAGGTCATGGTTGTGAGGATTAATTACATCCATAGTTGCTTCCAAAGTTATGGAGTCACTATTCATATATGTTATGGAAAGATTAATAACATTGGTTCTTGAATTTTCTATACCAAGTAAATATGCACCTATAAACCCTTTGGCTTTGTCCATCCACTTCGCCATATTTGTCTTCTTTGAAATACATAACTCAATGGGAATTTATGTGTTATTATGTAATTGTCTCTCAGATGCGCATGAGCATAAGCTGACTAATAGATCATAAGGTTGAGGATTACACATGGCGATTTTAATTTTTCACAATGTCAACAATCTTAAGTTCAAAACCACTTGACTCACCTATGTATGTGGTTGTTGTCTTAAAAAAATACTATAGTCCCCCATGAGATATCATGAATCTGACACATTTTCAATTTCCTCCTATTACATGGGGTAATTGTCAACAAATGCCACTCAAAATAACATAGACGCTAACTATACTCAAAGCACAAAAAACAAATTTCAGTAAGGAAACAATTTAAATTGCTAACACCAATCATCAAGGCTTGACCTTCACTTTAGTAACAAGAGTACACTCCTACAACATCATATCTCCCTTGCATTTACCTTCGATTGCTACATAAGAATCAAGGATGGTAAATATGTAGAATCCTTAAAAAATAGGAATCAAGACTCGGTGTAAAACCTCATATGCTAGATTTACGAGAAATATAATTTGTCACCTGAATTCTAATAAAAATATTCACCACATTTTGTCTCATTAATTCATAGTAGTACACTACTTCACTCACATTTACATTAAAAACATCACTTTATCAAAACATAAATTCACATCCCTCATAGTGTAATCATGCACAACTTGCCTAAAAATTGTTTTGAAAGGACTTACTCAAGCTTTTTGACCTAACAAAACACTCCCAATCATACACTAACCATGAAAATAGGTGTTTGACAAAATAACTCAAAGAGACATTTTTTCCATTGAGATGACACTTGTTTCAATCATGTATTGGTTAACTAAAAAATTTTAGTGGAAGCTATTGATTGCATTGTGAGATGTGACATGTCAATGAACTTTACACTTGTATCTCATTGGGATTCTTTGAGTCTATCACCTAAAACACCCCATCATCTCATCTCGCCATCACCACCCAAGTCACTTTAAAATATTTTACTCATTCCATGTTCTATATGGCTTCCCCTTTCGCCACCACTTCATCATTGCTCAATCTCACCATGAAATGAAATGTCTCCTCTCAATGCATGGATTGCCATAGTGTATGAACACACCACCTCATTTTCCACCATCACTTATACCAAAAATATCATATTATTGTTGCTTACAGTTACACAAAAAGTGAAATGAGGTCAACAGTCATGGGTTTCACATGAGATACAAATGCCTATTTACACTTTTTCATTTTACACAATCTTGCCTCATTAAAACATCAAGTAACACCCCTCCCAACATAACTTGCATCTTTGGGGTAACTACTAGTGTTACACTTTCCATTAATGTGCGTGGATTTGTACAAATTGAGGGTATGACATGTAGCTGCAAAACAACATGTCTCACATATTTTCCATCAATCTTTCTTGTTTTCAATGTAAACTTAAAGGAGAGGAGTCAATCACTATGGACTAATAGTTGGGAACGTATTTATAAGTAAATCACTATTAATTGTTTCAATAAAAATAAGGGGATATCACTTTCACACTTAAAATTTGAATAAAAGGTAGTTATATAAACAACTCAAATTAAATATTTATCCAATTAGAGGATGACATATAGGCGAACATTAAATAAATACATGACTTAATCCTCAACTAATAGACCACCTTAATTATCATTATATTTTAAATCCTTTAAATTAAATATCTTAAAAAAAATACTTTTAACATAATTGAAATGCTCGAAACAAAATTAATGACAGGTAGAGAACATAATTTATGAAGAGGTATTTTCATGCCGGAGGCATTTATATCAGGGTGCCAGCCCCTTAGATTCACCTTACACTTTGGATATTCACATTTACCCAATTAAATGTTGCCATGTGTCTACCTGCATCAGATATGCCTTATTTTGCTAAAGTTTTTTTTTGATCGAGTAATGACACGTGTGAATAGAGAAATTTTTATCTAGATGACAAAGAAAGAAAAGTTTTGTGCCAACTGTTGGGAGTGATAAATACCTCCACCACCATATACTCATAAAACGGATTGTGACCCAACACACTAAGTGGAAGAAGAAGCTATTGATGTGAAAGATGGTACTGAATTCATTTGGAACATGCCCCCCTCCATTTATTCCTTCATTGGTGCTTCTGCCATCAACTTTTTCTTTGTTATTCTCTCAGCACTACTTTTCTTATTGTATTTATGGCACAATACCCAATTATCCAACTACAATATTAACAACTAATTTCATGTTAAAAAATAGTATTTAGAAAAATTAAATCATTACCTAGTAGATAAGGGCAGTCTAAAAATAGAAATCAAATCATACTCTTAATGTGTCCTTTTTCCTTGCGGTCATATTGATTTCAGCCAGACGATACTCATGCATGATCCAATTTGTCTTGCATCCTTTGGGTGGCTTTCCTTTGTAGAAAACCAAAGCCTTCTTAACACCAACCCGCTTCTTACCTAAACCTCCAAAACTAATAATGGGTTTATCCACACCAGTGCCTTCCAGTATCCAAATCTTGTTGCCCTATTCATACGAGACCCATTTGGATACTTCATATCCCTCGAAGTGAAGAAATACCATTCTTTTTCTCCAAACAGTGTCTTCTCTGTTACAAAAATATATCACATACATCAAATTCAAAATATATTTCCTATACTATACACATCTATTTCATGCTTCTATATAAAACATGAGAGCATGGTGAGAAGTTTAACAAGTCTGTACACACAGACTAGGAGTTGCCATGGATCATATTTGTTTTTTGGTCTCATATATATTGTTAAATTCGACGCCTCAAAGAAAGCTGCAAAATACATCCTTATAAATTCTACCACATATAATGTATTTTCCATAATTACCACCACATCACCCCCTGTTATATTGTATTCTAATTATTCAACAACAGACCAAACCAAAACACAAAAAATAGTTCAATCTGCGACTTTACGATGGGTTAGCAACAAGAAAAATACAAAACAAAATATTATTTTGTTGATTCTTCGCAACAACTCAAATCGCTATGACCATAAAATGGTGATAGAGGTCGACTGAACTCCTCCATTGCAAGGAAATATGATAGATCCATGTAACTGTGTCGTGAAGCCACGTGGAGGAATGTTATGGACAGGTGGAAGGTTATATGTGCCACAAAGTGAAACCATGTTTGTTCAATTTACACTCATTTAATATTAATATGATATAATATAGTACATAATATATCTTATTAATATTTATAATAGTATATTATATATTAATATTATTTATTATTTATTTTTAATTATACATATTATATATAATTAAATATTATTATTACAAGATATTTTATTTATATTAATATCATAAAAATAATATTTAATTATATTAAGAATTTTGAAAAATTATAGTAAAGGAACACAGAATTTATAAGTGGTGAAAGTTTTCAAAGTGAGTTTGGTGGTGATGATAAAGAGCAATGATAAAGTATTTTATGTGATATCATACATCAAAGGGCCCATATCATACACATGCCCGACTTCAGGGCAGTGGTGGCATATTTTATTGACTATTTTCTATTTGATCACGATAATACTCAACGTCCGATGTGTGGATCCTATGTGTGGATCGAATCAAAATGTAGTGATATTGATGTGGAGGTAATGCATTGAGATTATGGAGTTCATCTTATTATTTCGTTGCTTGTCTAAATCTTTACATTGTAACACTCATTAGGCTAAGCAACTCAATTCGTGTTGTGTGAGCAGTTCAACAAATGTTTAATCTAACATCGGGGGTGGTACGTTTTGACGTGTCAGTGCCTTATTGGACGATCTCTACTGCCAAGAGTATCCACAACATATGGTTAAAAGGGGAATATACTCCAATAATGAAAAGAAGACACTTAAAAAAGATCCCCAAAAATAAAAATATATAACTCCCATACCAATGCCACCACCATGCCCACTACCACAACTAGGGCCATCTAAACCACCACCAAGCCTGGTAGCACCACCTAAACCTCTATCAAGTCCATTTCCACCCTTTGCCTAAACCTCTATTAAATTATGATGATGAGGAGCAATGACAAGGTATTTCAGGGGATATAGTACACTTGAAACTACATGCTAATGATGATGAGGAGCAATGATAGGGTATTTCAAGTGATATCATACACCATAGGGCCCATATCATACACATGCCCCAAATTTAGGGTAGTTGTTAGATTTACATGACCTACACCCATTACAAAGGGGTTTGTAACTGGCAAGTTAGTGGCATCTTTTATTGACTATCTTCTATTTTATTACAGATTGACTCCACATTCAATGTGTGAATTGATTCAACAATGCAATTCTGCTAATGTGGAGGCAATAAATTGAGGTTATGAAGTCTATTTTTTTGCTTTAATTGAGGTAGAAGTGAGTATCGAAGCTTTTACAAAGTGCATGTCACATGGGTACATAAGGGGGTAGCGTAAGTGATACAATACAAATGTCATGGTGGAGGAGTATGAGTTGAGAGAAAAAGTGGTTGATTAGCGATTGGTCCACATCATATTCGTAAAATGGGAATATAAGATCATTTTAATTGGGGGAAAATATCATTCTCTTTTAAATATATGTTATCTTTTAAGATGGTTTTGGTCATGCTCTGTAGGTTTTAATAGTAGTTTGGGGGGTTTCTTTGAAATGACATTTAGCTCATAAACAAAGTGTGGTCTTCACCTCCATGCAACCAAATCACCTCAAATCTTCCAAAACCTCATTCAAATGGTGGTCATTGTGACAAGGCTAACAATTATGACAAACAAGATTCGATCAAGTGGTAGATGCTTTGTCATTAAATATGGACACTTATATTTTGTTTCTGATAGTATTTATAAGTGTTGTCAATATCATTCTAATCATGATTTATCAGTGTTGAGAAGGCAGTGAACATTCTACAGATATTTGAACATAATAGTAGGGAAGAATTTTGTTATTACATTATGTCTTAAAATGTATAGAACTCATATGATGTTTGATATTGTAACACTTAAAGCTTTTCTTGACTGTGATTGTTAATCTTGGTAGTTGAGGTGGGAAGGAGTGAGGTAGACAAGGCAGCAAACATTCTGCATATCTTTGAATAGAAAAATAGGCTAGGCTTCTATTATTATGGTGCATATAAATGTTTACACAATTCGTGTATTGTCAGAACATTTATACAACTTATAACAGATAACAATAATGTATAATTGAATATACATATTCATGTATCTTTCTCAAGATTACTTATTATATTTGTCATCGTGTTAATCATAAAATTACTTTCTCAAAATGTACCTCCATTAAATATTACAACTATTTAAAACTAAACATAAGGTTTAAGTCTCATAAACTCTTTGTACCATTGTTTTCTTTCTTTTTAGCATTATTATATTATATATAATAAAATATTACATGTTATGTATTATAATCTTGTAATCTATAATAAACAATAAAGTATTATATTAGATATTGTCTATTTTTATACCCTATTTAGTATTTAATATTGATGTATCTAATTTCCCCTTAGAAAATTCTATTATCATCAACCGACCCTCTCCGCACAATAAGTTATATATTTAATGTTGGTAATATGATAATAGGTTATATTTATTGTTGGTAATATTATAATAGGTTATAATTTATTGTTTCATCAATTCACTAACTCTTTTTCTTTTGTATTGTGAAGTATGTCGCAAGAGTAAGGTACAAGGATTTCCATTAATGGGTTACACCAAGACCCTCCATTGGGTAGCTCATTGAGATCAATGTTCAAATCTTTCAGACCCTGCAATGTGGTATGGACGTTTTAGAGGAAAGACTGCCTCTAGTTCCTAAGTTATAGGGAGTAGCTTCTTCACCCCAACAAGAGCACTAGCATGTTGTGTAATCCTCACAACAAGATCATCAAAAGGTGTGTAAACTTTGTCGCTAGAGGTTTCATGTGAGACGTCATTTAAAAATGCAAAGAGGACACCTCAATCATCCTCATGAGACAATTCCCTATTGTCCTAGAAGTTGTGTCACTATAAGACAAAATATACCACCTCAGAGGGAACCTTCGTCAGGTGCTTGTTTTTATTGTGGAGTTATTGGCCACTTACCACAAGATTGCCCACAAATGCACCTATAGGCCTTTATCTCCTCGATATTATGCTAGATAGGAATCATATACGATATTGAAGATGCGAATTTAGGTTTGGACGACCATTTTTTGTGACCAACCAGCAATGATTTGTTGTTGAACTAGTAACTAATAAATTACAATGTGGATAGTCATTGACATCTAGTAAATAATAATGTGGATAGTCATTAATAGTTGATATATAGTTGTGTGCATACTTACTATTATAATTTCAATATGTGATAGCTAGTAAATAACATAGAGATTTATTAAAATAGTCATGTCTTACCTTTGTACGAACTTGTTTTTCTCAATCTACCCAATGAAGAGTATGTTGTGTTTTTGAATAAGATAAATTAGTTGGACTAATATTTGCAATCATAGCTTTTTTACAAGCTCCACCTAAGGAATCCTTATTCAGTCAGCTTATTTTTAAGTTGGTTATTAATAAAATATTCCAATCTATGCCTTGCCAAGTAAAAAAGTAAGAGTGCTTAGTGTATGTATTGGACAACATGGACATTTTGAAGCAATAAATGTGAGCTACATGGAGCAGATGCATAGACCTTCACGCTCAATAGCAACGTCTAGTGGGTGGACCATGTGGACACCATATACCATGCTGCCAAAGAGGTCAAAGGTGAAGAAAAATGAGATAGTTTATGGGTATATTCTAATAATTGATCTATCAGCATTCTACAAAGGTAAGAACATGAAAAGTTAACAATTAAAAGTATAAGCTATGAGATCATTTTAGTGGTAGAATGCAAAGGAAAGAATAGAATGAGATGTGAGAAATGACAGAGACGTCATCGTTATTCATTTCTTTATCTGAAAAATATAGATGAGTTAGCAAATTATGTAAGTAATAGGTGTCCCAGGGGATAGAAAGTAGTGGCAACACTGTAACCAATATCATTGGAAACTGCCTACAAGGTTATAAATATAATATAAATATATATACATATTGTTAATAATATAAAATATTATATATTTAATATTATATTTGTTTTCTATTGAGATGATCCCTATTTGAATCATGTATTAGATAATTGAAATAGTTTTGTGGAAGTTATAGATTGCATTGAAAGAAGTGACATGTCATTAAACTTTACAAGAGTATGTCCCCGGAGTTCTTTGAGTCCATCGCCTTAAATATGCATTATTCATGAAAAAACTTGTAAAGGGTGAAAGATTTCAAAGTTAGCTCGGCAATGATGATGAGGACAAATTTCAAGGTGGAAACCAATTATGTTTGTACACAAATTCCATTAGAATTTTATAACCAATTTTACCTTATTGAGATTAAGAGTTTTATGTCTTATGCAAAGATGGGAGAAACTTGAAGATGCTCGTTTCTCGTTCAGAACATTGATCACTTTAGCAAGAGCTCAAGCAAAACAAGTTTGAGGCAAATTTGAAAGACACATAATAGTTTGAATGAAATCAGGAAGAACCCAAGATTTGGTACATTGAAACGATACCAAATAGCATCATCTGATAAATACGAGAAAACAATAAATTACCAAATGACACAACTGAAAAGTCAAAAAATGACAATATTCACCTACATTTCTATTTTATAAATAATTAAAAAATACGATCCCATCATAACTAAAACCCTTAAAACAACTACTTCTATTAAAATTTTATATTGCCAGCCCATAAACAGCATCTCCGTTTGTCCTTGCCCATAAATATCATCTCTGCCTGACTTTCGATTATTTATTCGTGTATTATTTTTTTATAATTACCAAATTAGACATCCGTTGGCTTGGGGTGCACAGCCCCGTTTTTGCCTTTTAGGTGAGCCAATTTTCCAATCCAAGTAAGTAGGTCACTTCGCAATTAATACAGCTTTTTAGTACAAAGTTGAAACATTTTAAAAAATATTCAAACCATCGACTGCGTCTCTTCACTATAGAACTGTACAAATTCTACAGCTTTAATCAAATTCTTGCCCGGGTCATTACATTAATTTGTCCATATCCTGCTCTCTACAATTTTATTTTATTTTTTTGGGTTTATTTTCTTCTTCTTCCTTTTATATAAGTATGGTTTTCGTGGAATAGTTTGTTCACTCTTGAGGTGAAGTGGACGTAATCATGAGAGGAAGGAAAATGGGGGGAGGTGTTTTAAGGGAGATGGTGTGCTTTGCATTGTTATTAGTCACTGCCAATGCAATACCCGATGCCAACGCAATACTCCATGCCAATCAAATAAGTAACTGCTATTCTCGTTCTAATATTGGAGACAATGTTAATTTGCACAGCCCTGACATACAAGGAAGTTTTTCTCTTATGAAAGATCGTGTGTTGATGGATGGAGATTCCGCATGGCCAGGTCACCATGATCGTGACAAAAGGGATTTTGAAGCTCTGCTATCCTTTAAAAATTCCATTACACTCGACCCCATGCAATCGCTCTCCACCTGGACTGCTAACAATTCAGAGGAGGTGTGCTCGTGGAATGGTATTTGGTGCAGAAAGTCTACACGGAGAGTGGTGGCCATAATTCTCCCTCAATTGGGATTGGAAGGAACGATCTCTCCGTCTATAGGACGCCTCTCCTTGTTACACAATTTTAACCTCTCGGGTAATTCTCTCACAGGAAGGATTCCATCTGAGCTTGGCCACCTCAAAGCATTGAGGATACTTGATCTCAACACTAATCTACTGACGGGTTCGATCCCCAAATCTCTTGCTAATTGCACCCAACTTCAGTGGATTAGACTTTCATTAAACAACTTGACGGGGAACATACCTGCAGAATTTGGGGATCTGAGAAAGTTAGAGCATCTCCGCTTGTCCTTCAATGGCCTGGGAGGAAGCATTCCAAATTCTCTGGGAAACTGCACGTCTCTCCTTGATTTGGTGGTTGGCCATAACAGTCTCACAGGTTCAATTCCTCTTTTTTTTTTTTTCTGATAAAAATTCTGTTATATCTTTACATTAAAGCAACTTGTCAACTGGTTACATCCCTCAGTAATTGTTTTGAATAGTCCTATATTGGTTTTCACAGGAAGCATTCCGTCTGATTTGGGAAGGATCGGAAAATTACAGTACCTTGCTCTTGAGTCTAACAGGATGAAGACCGAAATCCCTGCAGCTCTGGGTAATTGTTCTTCACTTGAAGTATTGTTTTTGGGGGATAACTCCCTCTTTGGCAATGTACCCCCGAACTAGGAAATTTGAAACAACTTTACCAATTATCACTGTATGGTCCCGGCAATCTCACAGGCTCTGTCCCTGCAGAAATAGGAAACTGTAGCAATCTTGTGTGGCTTGATGTTGGAGTGAACCAAATGAAGGGACCTTTGCCAATGAGTATCGCCAAGCTTCCTCTCTTCACCCTTTCTTTAGTTACAAATCATTTTGAAGGGAAACTACCAGAAGCCGTATTCAATATGACCCAGTTAACCTTTTTAAATCTTGGTGCAAATCGGTTTACAGGTAGAATTCCTGACGGCATTGGGCAGCTTACCGAGTTGACAGATTTGAATTTAGGTTCAAACAGGTTAACAGGTATGGTACCCAAAGCATTAATCAATTTGAGAAACCTACAAAATCTTTCGCTGGTCTCGAACAATCTAATAGGAACAATTCCAAAGGCCATAGGAGACCTCCAATCTTTGAAAAATGTGTTTCTGTATTCAAACAATTTAACTGGACCTATACCACAGAGCATTGGTCAACTCAAAAATCTTACTCAATTTGTCATCTACAGTAATAAAATTTCTGGGTTTATTCCTGACAGCATTGGCGGTTTGACTTCACTTAAAATATTAGATGTATCTGATAATCAGCTGATGGGACAAATTCCACAATCCGTAGGCAACTGCAAGCATATAACCGATTTGGTATTAGACAACAACTTTTTGTCCGGAAGAATTCCAACAACACTGGGTAGTTGCGCAGCCTTAAAAAGGCTAAAGCTGTCCAACAACTCATTTGATGGAGATCTGGATATTATGTTTTCTTCTTCTTTAGAAGTTCTGTCTGCTTATTCTAATAGCTTGTCTGGGACCCTGCCTGCATCCTTGGCCAATTGTACACAGCTCAAGCTTCTGGATCTCAGCAAGAATAGATTAACAGGTGAGCTTCCTTCACACCTCCTTGCAAATTGTCAAGAGTTAAGGGTTCTAAGCCTTGGATCTAATGAGCTTGAGGGTAGTATTCCTCTATGGATCACAAACCTCACTAAACTGCAGGTGTTAGATTTGTCCAATAATAAATTTCGTGGAAGAATTCCGTCTGGTCTGGAGGGCTTGGAGGGATTTAGAAACCTTGAATCTTCGCAAGTGAGTGGTAATACACTATATGAGGATATACCCGTAGTAATGAAAGGAAATGAGTATACACTGGAATATGTGCTGGCAGCAAACACAATACTTGCCTTGTCAAATAATAATCTTAGCGGGGAAATACCAGCAAACATGGGGAGTCTGAGTAGCATGAGGCTACTAAATCTGTCTGGAAACCATTTGGATGGTAGGATACCGGCATCACTGGGCCAAATATCCACTCTGGAGCAGTTAGACTTGTCTCAAAATAATCTGAGTGGGCAGATACCTGAGGAGCTGTCAAAATTGTTTGGGTTGGGCTACTTCAATGTTTCTTTCAACAGACTCTGTGGGCGAATACCAGGGGGACCGCAGTTTGCCACTTTTGATAAGATATTTTACCGGGGAAACCCTCCTTGTTTATGCGGATACCCTTTTGAAAGCTGCAAGAAAAAAAAAATCTAACATTCCCTTCCCCATTGGAGAAGGGGAAGAAGTCAGTGTGGAGCAGGGTAGATGAACACATGTCAGTAGTTGGTGTGGGGTTGGGCTTTGGAATTGGATTTGGAGGAGCAATGTCAGTGATAGTCGGATGGGAAAGAATAAGGCGTCTGGTATTGAGACCCACAGTAAGACGCCGTTATTATGGAGTCTATCGGTTTCCGCAATAGTTCAGTGGTAATTACTGACTAAAGATGAAGAGGAATACGAGTAGTTATTGTGATATCTCCTTAGCTTTTCATTTTATAGCTTAGGCTATAATGATATCTTGTAGCTTTTAATCTCTGCAATTCCACGCATTGATATATTTCTTTTTATTGATAAAAATGTAAAGACCATTGTATTCATTTTTGGTATTTGTTTTATAAGTGTTGTGGCAGATTGTATTTTTTTTATTTATCTGTGGTATATATTGTATTTCAATATATATGGGTTTTGTATTTATTATAATATAATGATAAGATTATTTTTTTTAGATAAAAAAATTATTTGGTAAATTTAAAAAATAGGTAAATTATTTTTATATTGAATGTTCATTTTAGATATAAAAGTTATTGTAATAATTGTTGCTTCGTTGTTTTAATATGTTGATAGGAGAATCAATTGAATCATGTAATAAGTAAAGTAGAATAAAAGATTGACTTTGTAATATATAAAACATTGTGCTCATGATTTATTCGTTGATGGGAAATAAAAAGAAAAAAAATTGTAATGAAAAGAAATGAGGGGTGAGAGGCGAATTTGTATGTCAATAACAAGTGCAGGATATCATTTGTTTAGTTGGAGGGCACAATCTCTAAGGTTATACTCAGTTTAAAAAAATTATTCCATGTCATTGAGAAGAACAAAAAGAAAACTTTGGTTCTTTTGCACCTTAACTTGTATTGTGTAAGTGACGAGGCAATCCCAAATTTATATGGATAGATTATAAACAAAACATATTTATACTCAATAAAATGCTACAAACAAACAATGACATATAGGAAATACATAAAATAGACCAATATGAGACATATGCAAATATATCAAATTTCTACTGAAATAATAGTGAGCTTCGATGCTCTGAATCATACAGAAAATAGATGTTTTGTGATATCAAACTAGGAGAGCTTCATTGTACTCTTCTTACATCTACCAAAAAAATAGACTATACAAGCCTCTTTTTGGTTAGTTTCACTGCAAAGATTCGGTGGCTAGAGAGAGACAAAGACAAAGAGATAGGCATTAAAATCATTAAATATTATCCATATACATAGTTTTGCACATGGGATTTCAAAAATATTTTCAATGTTTTAAAACATTAAAACCTGACAAAAGTTAAATGCAAGTTGGTGATGGCACAACTGTAGCATGAGGTGAGGTGGTAGGATAGATCAAACGGTTTGCTGACTTGGAATACACGTCTGCCAACACTCCCCCTTAATATTTACTACCATGAATGTCAACTATGTCTATGCTTACCCTAAGATGCTCAAACATGTTCTTTGAAAGTGGATTTGTAAAAATGTCTGCAAATTGTTCTTCAGATTTGCAAAACTCAATAAATATTTCACCATCGTTCACCAATTTGCAAATAAGATATAGTGTCAATATGCTTGTTGCGTTTATGAAATACATGTCTTTTCGACAATGCAATTGTTGAATTGTTATCATAGTATATCTTTGCATTCTTTTTTTTAGTATGCTTCAAATCTGACAAAATACTTCACATCCAAATGGCTTGGTATACTGTTGATGTAACTGCAACATATTTCGCTTCACCCGTTGAAAGTGTGACAATTGACTATTTTTTGAAGCCTAAGAGATAGTAGCCAATCTGAGATGAAAAATATCCCTGAAAGTGTTTTTCCTATCATCCATGCTACCTCCCCTATCACTATCTGTATAACCAATCAATTCAAAAAAATTTAGAATGTGTATACAAAATACCAAAAAATTTAGTACCTGAAATATACCTCAATATTTTTTTTGTTGCTTTTAAATATTTTTCTTTTGGTGTTTCCATGAATCTTGAGATAAGAGTGACTCCATACATGATGTCTAGTCTTTTGAATAAGGTTGGATCAACATTTGAACTTTTGTCTTATTTGCTAAGCTTTAAACCCATTGCTACCGGTGTTGGAGATGAATTCACATTCATCATCTTAAACCTTTTCAACAAGTCTTTAGCATACTTACTTTGACTTATGAAAATACCTTGCTTCAATTGACTCACATCTATGCCAAGAAATTATCTCATCATTCCCAAATCAGTCATATCAAATTTTGATTTCATAACTATCTTAAAAGATTCAATTGACAAGTTACTAGTAAATATCAAGTCATCCACATACAAGCAAACTATCAAAATGTGTCCTTCATCATTTACTTTAACAAATAAATTTGGTTCATTGCCACACTTGTTAAACCCATTCTTTACAACATAAGAGTCAATTCTACTATACCAAGCTCTAGGAGCTTGATTTAATCCATATAAGGCCTTTTTCAACTTACAGACCTTGTTCTCTTGTCCCAAAACTTTATAACTAGGTGGTTGTTGTATATAAACTTATTCTTCTAAGATTCCATTCAAGAATGTTGATTTAACATCCATTGGATAGACCATCCATTTTTTTAGCGGTAAAGGACAACACCATTATAATAGTGTCTAATCTATCCACTAGTGCAAATGTTTCGTTGTAATCTATCTCGGGTTATTATGTGACTCCCTTAGCCACTAATCTTGCTTTGTGTTTCTCAATTGTCCCATCAATGTTAAACTTAGTCTTATAAATCCATTTCAATCCAATTACATCATTTCCTTCAGGAAGCTCAATAAGATCCCATGTTAGATTCTTTTCTATTGATTAAATTTCTTCATCCATAGCTACAATCCAATTGTTATCCTTTATTGCAGCCTAAAAATTAATTGGATTAGCTTGTGATAGAAATGTAAAATCAAAACATAAATCAAAATACTTAGTTGCTTGAGACGCATCATAAATCTCCTTCAAACTACATGTCTTATTTGAAGTGTCTCTAAAATGAGATCTTAATGATGCAAGAGTTGGGTCAGATGATTCACTACTGCGAATGCTTGTTGTAGTAGATGGAGTTGGAGTTGTAGATGCCTTAGAAGGCATTATTGGAACATTCACTTGTGGAGTAGGATTATTGTTCTGAACATTATTATCCTTATTCTCATGTGGAATACTAGCTATATTTGGAGTGGTTTTATCTATGCTTCCATCCCATGCTTCTTCTTCAAGGAATTCTACATCTTGGCTGATTATTGTCTTTTTTGTAACTAAATTGTATAACTTATATGCTTTGGATTTTTCACTAAACCTCATAAATATGCACTTCTAGCCTTCATCATCTAACTTCTTTCTCAATTCTTGAGGCACCAATGAGTATGTTATGCATCCAAAGACTCTTAAGTGTGAGACACTATGATTCTTTCCGCTCCAAGCTTCTTGTGGTATTTTATTTCTCATGATTTTTATTAGACATGTTTTCAATATGTATACTTCGCATGCAATAGCTTCAAGGCAATATTCATTTGGTATATGCTTGGCCTTTATCATGCTTCAGGCCATTTCCATAATTGTCATATTTTTCCTTTTAGCTACACCATTCTGTTGAGGCATATATCTAGTTGTAATCTATTTCTTAATCCCATTGGCTTTGAAAAAAATTATAAATTCATTAGAATGTATTCTCCTCCTTGATCGGATCTCAATGCCTTAATATAGTGTCCACTTTGTTTCTCAACCTTGGACTTAAACTCATTTAAAACAACAAGGAGATATGATTTATGTTTCAAGAAATACACCGATGTTTTTTGGTTGAAATCATCAATGAATATTAAGAAATATAGACTTTTGCCAATTGATGGTGTTTGAATTGGTCCACAAAGCTCTAAATAAACTATCTCAAGTGGAGCCCTTGCTCTGTAATATTTTCCTATTGGAAACTTTTGTATATGTTGTTTCCCCAGTATGAGACTTTCACACACTATTTTAGGTTGCTCTATTGGTGGATATATGTTCACCATTTTCTTATTATGCAACAATTGCAAACCACTAAAGTTTAGATGACCAAATCTCAAGTGCCATAACCAGGACTGATTCTTGTATGAGACTTTAAAATCTACTTCAGTCATTGTTTGCAAACTTTGAGCTTCTAAAAACACTTCACTTTTAGTTTTAAGAGGAAACATTATGTTTCTTATCATCCCCACTTTTAGAATTAGTCTATTGCTAGGTTTCTTATCTAAAATCACACACTAACCATTCTCAAAATATATCCTATATCCTTGTTGCACTAGTTGACCTATGCTTATAAGGTTGTGTTGCAGTCCAGGAACATAATATACCTCAGGGATATGTTTATTTTCTCCTTATTAATTTCTAATGTTGATTGATCTTTTCCCCATTATCGATACCCAGTTTTCATCCCCAAACTTCACCTTTGACTTCACTAAGTCATCCATGGTTGTAAATAATTCCTTACTTTTCATCTCATGATTTCTACAACTGCTATCTAAAAACCATACATCTTTCGAGCTCTCTTGTGCAACATTACAAGTTATGAACATTGAGGTTTGATCACTACTACTTGATTCATTTTATTTAGTAAGATTTACTTTCTATTTAATCATATCATATTGCTTCTTCCTACATTCAGATGCAAAATGTCCATTTTTCTTACAATAATGACACTAGATATTTGATTTTTCATACTTTCTCCTTGATGATGACTATGAAAGTGGTTGCTGCCTCTACCTCTTACTGGTGTGGAAAATGTATGCGGGCTTGATGTTGGCCTTATTTTATCAAATTGAGTAGTTTATTTTCCTCCTCCTTTGTTGTATTTTGATCTTCATCTTGCTTTAATAACTGAGAGTTGAGCTTTGAATTCATTTTCTAGTGAAGATGCTCCTAAACAATTTAACCTTTGCTCATGTGATAGAAGTGACCCCATTAATTCATCCACTAACAGTTGTGTTAGATCCTTAGACTCCTTAATGACCACTACTATTGATTCAAATTTGGCTGGCAAACTTCTCAAAATATTTTCTACAACCTTCTAGTATTCAACGGTCTCACCATGAGTCTTTATCATATTTACAACTCCCACATCATGAGTGAAAAATGAATCTACTATCTCATACTCCTTCATTTGCATATTTTTAAAATCTATTCTAAGCATTTGTAGTTTCATTGTTTTAACCTTGCTATTTCCCTAGTATGTAGTCTACAAACTTCCCCAATCTTGTTTTGACCTTATAACTACTGTAACTCAGGGAAAATTTGACTCCTCCATGGCTTGGTGAATAAAAAATTGAGCTTTGGCATATTTTTTCTTGTTTTCCTTCAATAGATCCTTGTTTGCTTATGAAAGGGCTTGATATGCTTGTTGGTTCGTTGGTTTAGGGAGCTCATTTTCAAACAAGTACTAAACATCCTAGGAGCATAAGAGGGTCTTCATTTTTATGCTCCAAAAGTCATATTTTCCCCATTAAACATCAGTTTTTGAGGCCGGGTAATACTTCCACTCACACCTGCCATATTTTTTTGAACACACAAACTCCTTCCTTACTCTCTGAGTGAACTCCTTTTTGTTAATTTTTTTATACTCTAGTTTGGTTAAACACAATCACAAAGACTTTGGTATACGATTTTATAGACTTTGGTTTGGTTTACATAGGGTACAGTCTTAGTTATACACTCTCCACAATCACATGGCATATTTGACAAACATACACAAACTGATTCAAAAGGGATTGTGCTTGACTAAGAATCACTTAGACACATATCGCAGGCCAAACTCTAGCTTGGAAAATTACTCAAATCAATCTATGTGGGTTGGGATTAAAATAGGATTTATGCTTTGCTTAAAATAAAAAAACTTTTACTTGAATAAAATTGTTTACTTTACAACTTTGGCTCTCCACAATTATTTCTGCTCTAGTCTTGTTTGAATAAGCTTTTGCCTTCCTCAAACAACCTCAAGTTTTGTCAAGCTCTAATACCACTCTTGTAGGTGACGAGGCAATAATAGATTTATATAGATAGATTACAGACAAAACATATTCATACTCAATAAAATTTTATAGCAAAATAGTGACATATAGGAAATGCATAGAATAGACCTGTTGTTCCCAAAATATGTCACTCATTTTTGTGACAACATATGAACTATTTTGGTCCTGCAGGCCAAAATTATCTCTTCCCTTCTCAAAAAATTGTTCTGAGCTTTCAAATTCTTCATTTTTCAAGCTTTTTCAGTTAAGGGACTAGAAGGTTCAACAAGTTCAATAGCTTCAATGGGCGAATTCTCACAAAGGAACAAGTTCCCAACACTTAGGCAATTTCAAGATTGGTTCAACGCCTCAATTCAACCAAAAATGTTCATCGGCAAGCTTCAAATAAAGGATTGAACCATTGAATCCCGCTTCCAAAAGGTTCAAAGGTTCAACGACGTCAGCAATCTTAATGAGTTAAGCACTTTAGCAAAAGTTCAAAGTTCAACCGCTTTGACAAGTTCAATGACTTCAAAAGACATAGCAAAAAGAAGGAAGATTGAACCATTGAACCATTGAACCTTGAACCAAAAAAGGTTCAAAGGTTCAACGTAGTTGGTTCAAAGAGATTGGTTCAAGTGGTCAATTGAAGGAGCGGAACAAAAGATTGAATCGTTGAGTCGTTAAACCAAAGTTGGTTCAATCGGTCAGTTCAATTGGTCGGTTCAAAAGAGTCTCCCAAAGTCAAAAGGGCAAGTGCCCTTGGAGAGGGCAATGAACAAAAGGTAGGTGTCCTTGTGGAGGGCAGGGAACATTTGCTCAAAGATCAAAGAGAAGGCTGAAAGGGAAGATTTCCTTCAAACTTTTTGTCTGAGGAAATTACCAAGTAAAGGAACCGAAAGAATTCTTTCAGAAAGATTTTTTGCGAAATAATTTCACAAAGGCAAATCCTTCAAACAAATTGTCTGAAGGAATTACTTCAGACATTTTGCTCGAAGGAATGACCAAAAGCCCAACGGAAAAGTGGCTAAGGCAAGGGAAGATTTCCTTCGGACAAAATGTCTGAAGGAATTCCTTCCGACATTTTGTCCAAAGGAATTGAAGAAGCAGACTGTTCAAAGGACCCTGAAGGGCAGGTACCCTTATCGGAGGCTCTTAACACCCAAAAAATGGACCTTTCTCAAAGACTTGAAGGGACACCTTCCCTTCGAGGTGTTCCAAAGACGTAAAGCTGAAGGAATTTCAAGGCTTCAAAAGACTTAGCCAAAATAAAAGATTCTAAGAAAGAGATTGAACTGTTGAACCTTGAACCAAAAAGGTTCAAAGGTTCAAAGAAATCTCCAAGCAAAGGAAGGAAGCAGAAGATTCCAGAGACCAGTTCAAAGAGATGGTTCAACCAAAGAATAAGGAAGCGATTGAACCAGGGAAGTGATAGAACCAAGAAACTGATAAAGACCGCCTGAATCATTGAAATATTGAACCAATGAACTTTCAAAGGTTTAAAGGTTCATGGTTCAATATGGTTCAAACAACCAGCAACCATTGACATCCCCACAGACGTCAAATTTAAGGTAATGACATATCTGTTAATTTTCAAATATAGCACGGAAATTGAAGGATGAACCAAGCAATCGACTGAAGAAGATAGCCCGAGAGCTCCAATTGCAACAAAATTGAAGAGAAGGCTACAAGAGATATTGAAATATCTATGAGAGAGTTATTTTTAGTAGGTGAAACAGTTCACCAAGTAGTCATCTGAGCACACCAAATCAAGGACACGACCTATTTTTCTTCCATGAAGTAAAGGCAAAGTGGACATCTACACAAATAAGAAGGAAAGGACCAGGTGGCCTATACTTTGGAGGAGACATATGAGATGAATTGGCACGCCACAGTTAAGGTTGATGAACTGCTCCAAGCATGGCCCCTTGACAGAACTGAGGATGCATTCAAGGCATTGAATGCAGCATGGACTATTCCATGGAACAAAGCATCAAGCCTTTCTTGGCTACTATATATTGTAATCTCTTATTTTATGCAAAGGGAGATCTCTCCATTATAGAAGCAAAACTCTACCCAAATTGAAAGGCGGAGACTTTGAGCTCAGATTGTTGATCCTTTATCTGAATGAGAAGCAAAGACTTTGTGCTGTTATCTTGTGTTATTTTAGACTTTCTTGGCTACTATATATTGTAATCTCTTATTTTATGCAAAGGGAGATCTCTCCATTATAGAAGCAAAACTCTACCCAAATTAAAAGGCGATTACTGAGACTTTGAGCTCAGATTGTTGATCATATTTCTTTATCTGAATGAGAAAGCAAGTTACTTTCAGACTTTGTGCTGTTATAGCTTGTGTTATTTTAAAAAATTATTCTTATGTCCATTTCCTAAGAGTATTCTTATTTATTTAATTTAACAAGCAGAACTAGTGGAAGTAATCAGGAAGGTGTCCTGAAGCCAATTGTGGAAAGACTTTGTGCTGTCATAATTGTCTTTAGTGTGTTTTTAGTTTCTTTCTGTGTAAAGGATCTTGGGATGACTTTGTGCCCCCATTATCTTTCGTATTTCACTCTTTGGGAAGTTGAGGTGGATACTGTGTTACACCTCATTCTGCTAGTTATTGTGCCCTTGTTACCTGTTGCTTACCCACCAGAAAGAACTCCTATGCCCTTCTTCAAGACTACTTTTGAAAGAAGAGAAGTGCCTTCAGTATTATCACCAGGTTTTCTCCTTTATCTATGAACATCATCTCTGAAAAAAGAGAGATGGATGGTGTAGTCCTACCCCTGAGTGTTATTTTTTGCATATATATATAATATATAGCTCCTCATAATTACAGAGAACCTCCCCTTGATGAGAGGAGAGATTTGTCCCCTTTTGATGTGGTAAACCTACACATATGGCTGACCCATCTCCCTATGCTATGGTTGAAATCACCTATTTTTCTCATCAGTTAGCTGGTGACAAAATATTCACCCAACAATTTTTTGGTGACTCTGTTGGGGAAGAGCGCGTAGTTTAAAGCCTCAAGCTAAAGTTGAAGCAAGGCCAGTTCTTTTCCATTTTTATTCTACAATCTGGAAACTCCACGCTATACTAGAAGCCAAAGAGCCCAAGGTTTTTTTGACCCTATTTTTGAGTTGGTGCAATAGGGCAATTTTGATTTGTTCACTCTCCAACTTCAAGTTTAACGATCCAAGAGTGTTCCTCCTACCCATACCAGGTCACCAACACAAGACAAAGCTTCTTTTTCTGCTATTAGCAGAGCTTTGCCTATACATACACCACCCAAATTTGTTATCCCCCTTTTCCATAATCAAATCATGGCAGTTCAAGGCCCCTAGGGTAACTCTTTCGGCCCACTCAATTTAACCCCACCTCTACATGAGCTTCCACACAGTTCAAGGAAGAATTTATCCAAAATTTTTGGTAATGGGAGAGTTCACCCTGATGAACATATTGCTATCTTCGGCATAGCTGGTGGTGTGATAAGAGTGGAGTATGAGGACATATTAGTCAGGTTGTTTGTGAAAATATTGCAAGGCATTGTTGTAAACTAGTTCTACCATCTGCAGGCTCAGTCAGTGACTGACTAGGACACTCTCAAAGCCAAATTCAAAGCAAGGTTCAAGCTTGCAAAAGATGTGCATGCCCTACTAGCCCAGCTCACACAGATGAAGAAAGAACCTCATGAACCTATGAGAGACTTCATAGCCAAGTTTGATAAGCTGAGAAATAATATTCCTACAATTGCTCAGCTAACACTTGAGAACCTTAAATGCTTCTTCATCAACTCACAGCTGCCTGAAGTGAGTTTTCTACTGAGATAGGCTGGCCACATAGACCTTACTACTGCTTAGGATTTGGCCACTGAGGTGGAAGATGATCTCATCTTGGCAGGGAAGATAAGAAGAGATTCTAATAGAGGGAAATCTTCTTCATCTTCTAAGAATTCATTTACAGGCACCACTAATCCAATGGTGCAAAAGCTGGAAAATGAACTGCTAGCCTTGAAAAGACAAATGGCACAAGGGATGTCTTCTGCTCCTTTGTACAGAGATATACCAAGGAGGACATTCCCCAATCAGTCCTACCAAGGCAATGCTACCAGGAATCAAGGGCAGCTAAATCATCTTCCTCTCCCTCAGGGAAACCTTGCCATTGAAGCACCTCCAACTAATTCAGCAGTTGGATATCTTGAAGCAAAATCAAATTTCTCCTTTTAGCCTGAGTTGAACCCATAAGATGACGCTAATCTCTTCACAGAGGGAGAAGAAAAATTAGCTGGCGACTCCAACATTGGTTTCTTGAATTACCAAGATGAACTCAAAAGTGAAGGTAAAGAAGTTGAGGGATCATATGTTGTGTTCACGTAGTCCAAGAATCAGTCAACCCAACAAGCTGATAAATAAAAAATAGAGGAATGACCTCAACTTGCAATTTCAATTGCCAAACAAGGAACTTCTCTACCTTTCCAGTGAAAGGACCTAGTGATTGCTAAAAAAGTAAGTACCCCAAACATTTATGCACCTTCAACTTCAAATTCATAGATTAGTCCTTCTCCCCTAAAAAATAGAGGGATGAAATCCCTTCCCCTGTTCATAATTCATTTCAGACATTTGACATAGTCGACCATGTCAAGAAAACTAAAATTCAAATGTTTGAATTTGAATTCCTACAATCCAACCCTGAGCAGTTGGATAAGTTGGTTCAATGTGTGAAGAACCAAAACATCCCTGCAGGATAAGAGATTAGAAAGGTAACTCATGATCCCCCAAGGAACATGTCTACCCCAAACAGTCTTGTCATTGTTCCTCCTGTTGCTCCCTAGAGGATAGAACCATTTTATGTCTCCCTGCTAATAAATGGTCATCAGCTGAATAATTACATCATTGATTCTAGAGTTTCAAACAACGTCATGCCTGCCAAAGTGATTGAATCCCTTAGTTTCACACTGACCAAGACATTTGGGAGATGTCTCTCCATGGAGAACAAATAAGTGCCATTGCTGGGACAAATCAAGGATGCCCAATTTGCATTTGCAGCATTCCCAGACAAGAGAATCAAGATGACTGTCCTAATGGCCGACATCTCAGCATCATACATCATCCTTCTTGGGTGAAATTTCTACAAGGATGTTGGTGGTGAATTAAGCATGGACCTATCTAAGTGAAGATCCCAGTCAAAGGCGTTATGCAGAGATTGCTCCCTGATAAGGAAGCAAAATACGTGGTCACTCAAATATCAGTGCCTGAAGCTCAAATTCTATTTGAGTCTTCAGGCATGGGTAATTACTTTTTATCCACAGAGGAAGTCCATGAGGCATTTGATGAAATTCCCAAATGTGTCAACCTAAAAATTGGTTCAAAATCTCTCCCTCCAAATGAAGAAGAATCTAAAGAAAAATCAGTGTCTGATGAGGTATGGATTTTGGAATTCGATGGCAGCTGCTTCTCTATCTATTTAGGAGTTAGGATTGTGTTAATATCTCTTCAAGGAGATGTTTTTCATTCTTCATACAAGTTGCAGTTTAGCAACACCAACAACACAACTGAGTATGAATCTCTATTGCTTAGATTGAAGGCTGCTCGAGACAAAGGCATCAAACTCCTTCATGCCAACATGCCAAAGGAGATGTTGAACTAGTTGTTTGTCAGGTAAGGAACTTATATCAAACCAAAAATGAGAGATTATGTCACTATCACAATCTAGTCTGGGATCTAATTGAAAGCTTTGATGCTTTCAACATCTCTGCCATACTTAGGGAATTCAATGACTGAGCTGATGCAATAGCTATTTTAGCAACTCTCTTGGTTCTTCACCCTAATTTTAAAAGAGGCAAGGACACTATTGAACTGATCTTTTGACCAAGTGTGCCTGACAATGCCAATCATTAGCAAGTGTTCAATGGTGACAACCAAATCATTGCCTTTTTGGATTAAAAAGACAGCTTTGAATAGCTTCATTTTGAAGGCAATGAGCCTCAAAAGCTTAAACCAGTGCTTGAATCAGGGGCAGACATAGGTGAAGAATTCTTACAACTTAAAGGAAATAAAATCCCAAAAGGTCTGGTTTTCCTTGAGAAGTTGTTTGACAAACACGACAGGTTCATTAAACAACAACAAATAGATTCAAGCTCCTCTTAGGAGTTTGATCAAATAAATTTGGGTACCAAAGAAAATACCAAGATGGTGAACATTGGAAAGTGCTGCACTCAAAAAGAGAAGTTCAAGTTCACTGCTCTGCTTCACAAGTACATAGATATTTTGGCGTACTCCTATGATGATTTGAAGTCACTCAGGTCTGAAAAAATTTGCCATAAGATTCCTCTCAAGAGTGATTCAATACCTCACAAGCAAAAATCCAGGCAGTACAATCTGAAGATATCATGTACTATTCTGTTTGAAATATAGAAAATGCTGAATGCTAGGATAATTTTTCCAATCCATCATTCCACATGGATTGCCAACATAACACTTGTGAGGAAGAAGAATCGCAGAATTCACCTCTATGCGGACATCAAAAATTTAAATCAATCATCCTTAAAGGATAACTATCCTCTACCCATTATGGATCAAGTTCTTCAGATAGTGCCTAGTTTAGAAAATTTATCAATGTTGGACGGCTTCTCAAGGTATAATCAAGTTGAAGTTGGTAAAGCAAACCAGCATAAGACTGCCTTCACCACACCTTAGGGCACCTTCGCCTATCGAAGAATGCCATTTGGCTTGATAAATACTGGCACCACTTTTCAGAGAGCAATGGACCTTGCTTTCAAAAATAAAATAGGTAAGTTCATTATAGTGTACCTGGATGATTTAATAGTCTTTTCCAAGCATCATCCTAATCATGTGCACCATTTGCAATAAGGGCTAGAACGATGCCACCAGAATGGCATTTATTTAAATCCTAAGAAGTCTATTTTTTGAGTAATAGAAGGGAAACTTCTCGAGCACATTGTATCTCGAGAAGGCATAAAGATTGACTCAGACAGAGTCAAGTCCATCTAAAAACTTACTCTACCCATAAGTAAGACTGCAGTTCACTCTTTCTTTAGAAAGGTAAATTTTTTATGAAGGTTCATCCCTGAGTTCACTGAGAAGACTCGCCATATTGTGAACATGATGAAGGGAAAGGCCACTTTTAGCTAGACTAAAGAAGGCAAATTGGCATTCTGAGATATTAAGATAGCTAATGCCCATGCCCCAATTCTGGTTTGTCCAGATTATACCAAAGTTTCACAATGTATAGTTTTGCTTCTGAGCACACACTTTCAACAATTTTGGTTCAACAGAACTAAGAAGGTGTGGAATCTTCTATTTCTTTCATGAGCTATCCTCTCAAAGCTCATGAGCTGAAGTACTCAAACATGGAGAAGCATGCTTATGCAGTGGTAAAGGCAGTGAAGCATTTTCATTTTTACATCTTGAATTCACACACTACTGTCCTGGTTCCTGAGACCACAGTCAAATCCATATTAACTCAGCAAGATTTTGGAATGAAAAGAGGCAATTGGATTGCTAAAATCTAAGAGTTTGATTTAGTCATCAAACCAACAAAGCTGGTGTGGGGAAGGGGCCTATGCCAATTGATTCTGACAACAGACCATAATAAACCAAGAATAGAGAAGAAGAAATTGAAGACACGCCAATAGTATTTTTTGTCTCCACCATGAATGAGTGGTATTAAAGTATTGCTCATTTCCTTACTTATAGTGAGTGTCTTGCTCACCTGTCTCGTAAAGAAAGGAGGACTGTTAGGTTAAAAGCTGTCAATTTTATCCTGTGAGATAACGGCCTGTATAAGAGAAACCTTGATGGAGTGTTCTTTCATTGCATGGATAAAGAGCGACAGAGCCAACTTTTGAAGTCCTTCTATAATCTGACCTATAGAGGACATTTTTATAATCTTGTAATTACCCATAAGATTCTGTGAGCTAGGTATTACTGGCCTACTCTGTTTCAAGATGCATACAAATGGGTACGAAGATGTGAACTATGCTAACAGTTTGTTGGAAGACCCAAATTAGATGCTGTACCTCTTAAGCCAGTGGTGATAGAAGAGTCATTTCAAAAATGGAGAATCAATTTCATTGGTGATGTAAACCCATCTTCAAGTGCTGGACATGATTATGTCCTCACAGCCACAAATTACTTCACCAAGTGGGTGGAAGCTATTCCAACCAAGCATGCTACTTCTGAAGTAGTGTGCAATTTCTTCAAGGAGAACATCATTTCCAAGTTTGGGGTCCCAACCAAGAATGTCACTGACAACGCAGATTGCTTCTCTTCCCAGGAGATTACTCAATTTTATTTTTACTATGGGATTACCCTCTCCCACTCTTCTAATTATTTTCTACAAGGAAATGGCCAAGCTGAATCAAGCAACAAGAACCTGGTGACTATCATCAAGAAGCTAGTAGATGACAACCAATGAACATGTCATAAAGCATTGGTTGATGCTTTTTGGGCAGACATAATTACACCCAAGAGGGCAATTGGTATGTCACCTTTCCAACTTCTTTATGGTCTGAATGTTGAGATACTAATCACCCTAGAATTGCCAGCATTGAAATTGGCTAAAGCAGTCGAAGATCAGACCTATGAAAGCTCCATCGATAAGAGGATCATGTGCTTGACTAAGCTGGATGAGAAACGAACTATGGTGGTGGATCGAATTGCTATGCATCAAAGTCTAGTGAAGAAGCTCTTTGGTCAGAAAGCAAAAAATTGTGATTTCCAAATTGGAGATCAAGTCCTATTGTGGGACAAGAGAAGAGAACCAAAGGGAATGCATGGGAAATTTGATTCCCTTTGGAGAGGCCTATTTTCTATTGAGCAGCTCAATGGTGAAAATAGTTTCTTATTGAAGTATCAAGATGGCACACCCTTTTCTCTACCTCACAATGGGCATCATCTGAAGCACTTCAATTCTTGAAGTATTAGATAAGATCACCTGTACATATGTATATTTGTATAGTCTTTGTTTCTATTTTGTGTTGTTCATTTTCATTTTTAGTGCCTTTCTTTTTGGGTAGCATGACTCCATAGCCCAATGACATACTTAAAGGCATTGGAGATTCTAGTTTCTACTCTCCTCAGCTGTTCCAAGTTTTCAACTGAAGGAAGTTCTCCAACTAGATCCAACTATTGTTCCCAAAATTTATCACTCATTTTTGGGACAACATATGAACTATTTTGGTCATGCAGGCCAAAATTATCTCTTACTTTCTCAAAAAATTGTTTTAAGCTTTCAAATTCTTCATTTTTCAAGATTTTTCAGTTAAGGGACTAGAAGGTTTAATAAGTTCAATAGATTTAATAGGTGAATTCTCACAAAGAAATAAGTTTCTAACATTTAGGCAATTTCAAGATTGGTTCAACGCCTCGGTTTAACCAAAAATGTTCATCGAGCAAACTTCAAATAAAGGATTGAACCATTGAACCATTGAACCCTGCTTCCAAAAGGTTCGAAGGTTCAATGGGTTCAAAGGTTCAATGACGTCAGCAAGCTTAAAGAGTTATGCACTTTGGCAAAAGTTCAAAGTTCAATCACTTCAGCAAGTTCAACGGCTTCAAAAGACTTAGCAAAAAGAAAGAAGATTGAACCGTTAAACCTTGAACCAAAGAAGGTTTAAAGGTTCAAAGGTTCAAAGCAGTTGGTTCAAAGAGATTGGTTCAAGTGGTCAATTGAATGAGCGGAATAAAAGATTGAACCATTTATCCGTTGAACCAAAGTTGGTTCAATCGATCGGTCCAAAAGAGTCTCCCAAGGCCGAAAGGGCAAGTGCCCTTGTGGAGGGAAGTGAAAAAAAGGTAGGTACCCTTGCAGAGGGCAGGAACATTTACTCAAAGATTAAAGAGAAGGCTGAAAGGGAAGATTTCCTTCAGACTTTTTGTCTGAGGAAATTACCACGTAAAGGAACCGAAAGAATTCCTTCAAAAAGATTTTTTGTGGAAGAATTTCACAAAGGCAAATCCTTCAAACAATATGTCTAAAGGAATTCCTTCAAACATTTTGCCCAAAGGAATGACCAAAAGCCCGACAGAAAAGTGACTAAGGCAAGGGAAGATTTCCTTCGGACATTTTGTCTGAAAGAATTAAAGAAGTAGACTACCCAAAGGACCCCAAAGGACCCTAAAGGGCAGGTACCCTTGCGGGGGGCTCTCAGTACCTAGAAAATGGACCTTTATCAAAGATCCGAAGGGACACTTTCCCTTCAGGGTGTTCCAAAGATGTAAAGTCGAAGGAATTTCAAGGCTTCAAAAGACTTAGCCAAAATAAAAGATTCTGAGAAAGAGATTAAACCGTTGAACCCTGAACCAAAAAAGTTCAAAGAAAGCTTCAAGCAAAGGAAGGAAGCAGAAGATTCCAGAGACTAGTTCAAAGAGATGGTTCAACCAAAGAGCAAGGAAGTGATTGAACCAGGGAAGCGATGGAACCAAGGAACCGATAAAGATCACATGAACCATTGAACTATTGAACCAATAAATTTTTAAAGGTTCAAAGGTTCATGGTTTAATATGGTTCAAACAACCAATAACCATTGACGTCCCCATGGACGTCAAATTTAAGGTAATAGAATATTTGTTAACTTTCAAATATAGTGTGAAACTTGAAGGATGAACCAAGCGATCGGATGAAGAAGATATCCTGAGAGCTCCAATTGTAACAGGATCAAAGAAAAGGCTAAAGGAGATATTGAAATATTTATGAGAGAGTTATTTTCAGTAGGTGAAACAATTCACCAAGTAGTCATCTAAGCACACCAAATCAAGGACATGGCCTATTTTTCTTCCATGAAGTAAAGGCAAAGTGGACAGCTACACAAATAAGAAGGAAAGGACTAGGTGGCCTATACTTTAGAGGAGACATATGAGATGAATTGGTGGCCATAGTTAAGGCTGATGCACTGTTCCAAGCATGGCCCCTTGACAGAACTGAAGATGCATTCAAAGCATTGAATGCAGCATGGGCCGTTCCATGAAATAAAGTGCCAAGCCTTTCCTAGCTGCTATATATTGTAATCTCTTATTTTATGCAAAGGGAGATATCTCTATTATAAAATCAAAACTCTGCCCAAATTGAAAGGCGATTACTGAGACTTTGAGCTCAGATTGTTGATCATATTTATTTATCTGAATGAGGAAGCAAGTTACTTTCAGACTTTGTGCTGTTATAGCTTGTGTTATTTTAAGAAATTATTCTTATGTCTATTTCCTAAGAGCATTCTTGTTTATTTAATTTAACAAGCAGAACTAGTGGAAGTAATCAAGAAGGTGTCCTAAAGCCAATTGTGGAAAGACTTTGTGCTGTCATAATTGTCTTCAATGTGTTTTTAGTTTCTTTCTATGTAAAGGATATTGAGATGAATTTATGCCCCCATTATCCTTCGTATTTCACTCTTTGGGTAGTTGAGGTGGAGACTTTGTGTTACACCTCATTATGCTGGTCACTGCACCCTTGTTACCTATTGCTTACCCACCAGAAAGAATTCCTATGCCCTGCTGCAAAACCACTTCTGAAAGAAGAGAAGTGCCTTCAGTATTATCACCAGGTTTTCTCCTTTATCTGTGAACATCATCTCTAAAAAAATAGAGATGGATGGTGTAGTCTTACCCCTGAGTGTTATTTTCTACATATATATATATATATATATATATATGCTCCTCATAATTACAAGGAACCTCCCCTTGATGAGAGGAGATATTTGTCCCCTTTTGATGTGGTAAACATGTACATCTGGCCAACCCATCTCCTTATACTGTGGTTGAAATCACCTATTTTGCTCATCAGTTAGCTGGTGACAAAATATTCATCCAATAATTTTTTGGAAAATCCACTGGAGAAGAGCACGCAGTTTAAAGCCTCAAGCTTCAAGCTGAAGCAAGCCCAGTTCTTTTCAATTTTTATTCTACAATCTAGTAAATCCATGCTATACTAGAAGCCAAAGAGCCCAAGGTGTTGTTGACCCTATTTTTGAGTTGATGCAGCAGGGCAATTTCAATTTGTTCCCTCCCCAACTTCAAGTTCAACGATCCAGGAGTGTTCCTCTTATGCATACCAGGTCACCAACATAAGATAGAGTTTCTTTTTATTCTATTAGCAGAGCTTTGCCTATACATGCTCCACCTAGATTTGTTATCCCCCTTTTCCATAATCAAATCATGGCGGTTTAAGGCCCCTAGGGTAACTTTTTTGGCCCACTCAATTTAACCCCATCTCTACATGAGCTTCCACGTAGTTCAAAGAAGAATTTTCTCAAAAAATTTGGTGATGGGAGAGTTCATCCTGATGAACATATTACTACCTTCAACATAACTTGTAGTGCGATAGACATGGAGTATGAGGATGTAGCAGTTAGGATGTTTGTGGAAACATTGCAAGGCATTATTGTAGACTAATTCTACCATCTACAGGCTCGGTCAGTGACTGACTGGGACACTCTCAAAGCCAAATTTGAAGCAAAGTTCAAGCCTACAGAAGATGTGCATGCCCTGCTAGCCCAGCTCACATAGATGAAGAAAGAACCTCATGAACCTATGAGGGAATTTATAGCCAAGTTTGAAAAGCTAAAAAACAAGATTCTTACAATTACTCAGCCAACACCAGAGAACCTTAAATGCTTCTTCATTAACTCATAGTTCCCTGAAGTGAGTTTTTTGTTGAGATGGGCTAGCCACATAGACCTTGCTGCTACTCAAGATTTGGCCATTGAGGTGGAAGATGATATCATCTTGGTAGGGAAGATAAGAAGAGATCCTAACAAAGGGAAATCTTCTTCATCTTCTGAGAATTCATCTACAGACACCACTGATCCAATGGTGCAAAAGCTAGAAAATGGACTGCTAGCCTTGAAAAAACAAATGGTATAAGGGATGTCTTCTACTCCTTCATACATAGATATACCAAGGAGGACATTCCCCAATCAGTCCTACCAAGGCAATGCTACCAGGAATCAAGGGTAGCTAAATCATCTTCTTCCCCCTAAAAAAAAACCTTGTCATTGAAGCACTTCCAACCAATTCAGTAGTTGGATATCTTGAAGTAGAATCAGATTTCTCCTTCTAGCCTGAGTTGAACCCAAAAGATGACGCTAATTTATTCACAGAGAGAGAAGAAGAAATAGCTGGTGACTCCAACATTGGTTTCCTGAATTACCAAGATGAACCCAAAAGTGAAGGTAAAGCAGTTGAGGGATCATATGTTGTGTTCACCTGGTCCAAGAATCAGTCAACCTAGCAAGCTGTAAAGAAAAAATAGAGGAGCAACCTCAACTTATATTTTCAATTTTCAAATGAAGAACTTCTCTGCCTTTCCAGCCAAAGGACCCGGTGATTGCTAAAAAAGTAAGTACCCCAAACATTTTTTCACCTTTAACTTCAAATTCACAGATCGGTCCTTCCCCCCTAAAAAATAGAAGGATTAACTCCCTTCCCCTATTCATAATTCATTTCAAACATGTGACATAGTTGACCATGTCAAAAAAATTAAAATTCAAAAATCTGAATTTGAATTCCTACAATCCAACCCTAAGCAATTGGATAAGTTGGTTCAATGTGTGAAGAACTAAAACGTCCCTACAGGACAAGAGATTAGAAAGGCAACTCATGATCCCCCAAGGAACATGTCTACCCCAAATAGTCTTATCATTGCTCCTCTTGCTGCTCTCGAGAGGACAGAACTATTTTATGTCTCTCTGCTAATAAACGGTCATTAGCTGAATAATTGCATCATTGATTCTAGAGCTTCAGACAACATCATCCCTACTAAATTGGCTGAATCCCTTTGGTCTCACACTGACCAAGACATTTGGGAGATGTTTCTCCATAGAGAACAAAAAAGTACCACTATTGGGACAAATCAATGACGCCCAATTTACATTTGCAGCATTCCCAGACAAGAGAATCAAGATGATTGTCTTGGTGGCCGACGTCCCAACATCATACAACATCTTTCTTGGGAAAAATTTATATAAGGATGTTGGTGGTGAATTAAGCATGGACCTATCTGAGGTGAGGATCCTAGTCAAAATCATTACGTAGAGATTGCTCCCTGAGAAGGAAGCAAAATACATGGTCACTCAAACATCAACGCTTGAAGCTCAAATTATATTTGAGTCTTCAGGGATGGGTAATTACTTTTAATCCATAGAGGAAGTCCATGAGACATCTAATGCAATTCCTAAATGTGTCAACCTAAAAATTGGTTTAGATGGAATAGCAGAAGGATTGGTGGAGTGCAGTGCAAGTGGAGAAGAATCTCCCCCTCCAAACGAAGAAGAATCTAAGGAAAAATTAGTGTCTGATGAGGTATGGATTCTGGAATTCAATGGCAGCTACTCTTCTACCAGTTTAGGAGATGGGATTGTGTTAATATCTCCTCAAGGAGATATTTTTCCTTCTTCATACAAGTTACAGTTCAGCAACACCAACAACACAACTGAGTATGAATCTCTATTGCTTGAATTGAAGGCTGCTTGAGACAAAGGCATCAAACTCCTTCATGCCAAAGGAGATGTTGAACTGGTGGTTTGTCAGGTAAGGAACCTGTATCAAACCAAAAATGAGAGATTGCCCCACTATCGTAATCTAGTCTAGGATCAAATTAAAAGCTTTGATGCTTTCAGTATCTCTGCCATACCTAGAGAATTCAATGACTGAGCTGATGCACTGGCTATTTTAGCAACTCTCTTGGTTCTTCACTCTGATTTTAAAATAGATAGGTACACTATTGAATTAGTCTTTCAACTAAGTGTGCCTGACAATGCCAATCATTGACAAGTGTTCAATAGTGACAACCAAATCATTGCCTTTCTAAAGCAAAAAGATAGCTTTGAATAGCTTCATTTCAAAGGCAATGAGCCTCAAAAGCTTAAACCAGTGCCTGAATCAAGTGCAGATGTAGGTGAAGAATTCTTGTAACTTAAAGGAAATAAAATTCCAAAAGGCCTAGTTTCTCTAGAGAAGTTGTTTGACAAACACGACAGGTTCATCAAACAACAACAAATAGATTCAAGCTCCTTCCAGGAGTTTGATCAAATAAATTTGGGTACCAAAGAAAATCTCAAGATAGTGCACATTGGGAAGTGTTGCACTCAGAAAGAGAAGTTCAAGTTCACTACTTTGCTTCACCAGTACATAGATGTTTTGGCATACTCCTATGATGATCTGAAGTCACTTAAGCCTAAAAAAATTTACCATGAGATTCCTCTCAAGAGTGATTCGGTACCTCACAAGCAAAAACCTAGGTAGTACAATTCGAAGATATCAGGTACTATTCTGTTTGAAATACAAAAAATGCTGAATGCTAAGATAATTTGCTCAATCCATCATTCCACATGGATTGCCAACATAGTACATGTGAGATATAAGAATGGAAAACTTTGCTCCTATATGGATTAAAAAAATTGAAATCAGTCATCCTTAAAGGATAACTATCCTCTGCCCATTATGGATCAGGTCCTTCAGATAGTGACTGATTCAAAAATGTTATCAATGCTAGACGGCTTTTCAAAGTATAATCAAGTTGAAGTTGGTAAAGTAGACCAGCATAATACTACCTTCACCACACTTTGGGGCACCTTTGCCTATTGTAGAATGCCATTTGGCCTGATAAATGTTGGTGCCACTTTTCAGAGAGCAATAGACCTTGCTATCAAAGATGAAATAGGTAAGTTCATTATAGTGTACCTGGATGATTTAATAGTCTTTTCCAAGCATCATCTTGATCATGTGCATCATTTGTAACAAGTGTTGGAACGATGCCACTAGAATGGTATTTCTGTAAATCCCAAGAAGTCTATTTTTAGAGTAACAAAAGGTAAACTTCTCAGGCACTTTGTATCTTGAGAAGGCATAAAGATTGACTCAGACAGAGTCAAGTCCATCCAGAAACTTACTCTGCCCACAAGTAAGACTGCAGTTCACTCTTTCTTTAGAAAAGTGATTTTTTTAGGAAAGTTCATCCCTGAGTTCGCTGAGAAGACTCGCCACATTGTGAACATGATGAAGGAAAAAGCCACTTTTAGTTGGACTAAAGAAGGCAAATTGGAATTTCAAGATATTAAGACAGCTATTGCCCATGCCCTAATTCTGGTTTGTCCAGAGTATACCAAAGATTTCATAATGTATAGTTATGCTTCTGAGCACACACTTTCAGTAATTTTGGTTCAACAAAACTAAGAAGGTGTGGAATCTCCTATTTCTTTCATGAGCTGTCCTCTCAAAGCTCATGAGATGAAGTACTCAAACATGAAGAAACATGCTTATGCAGTGGTAAAGGCAGTGAAGCATTTCTGCTTTTACATCTTGAATTCACACATTACTGCCTTGGTCCCTGACACCATAGTCAAACCCATATTAACTCAGCAAGAGTTTGGAATGAAAAGAGGCAATTAGATTGCTAAAATCTAGGAGTTTGGAATGAAAAGAGGCAATGAAGCTGGTGCAGGGAAGGGGCCTATGCCAATTGATTTCTAACAATACAATAGAAGAAACAGAGCACGGAGAAAAAAAATTAAAGACATGCCAATAGTCCTCTTTGTCTCCACCACGAATGAATGGTATTCAAGTATTGCTCATTTCTTTACTTATGGTGAGTGTCCTGCTCACCTGTCTCGTAAAGAAAGGAGGACTGTCAAGTTAAAAGCTGCCAATTTTATCCTGTAGGACAATGGCCTGTATAAGAGGAACCTTGATGGAGTGTTCCTTCACTGTGTGGATAAAGAGTAGCAGAGCCAACTTTTGAAGTCCTTCCATAATCTGGCCTATGGAGGACATTTTTTTGCTCCTGTAACTTCCCATAAAATTTTGCGAGCCAGGTATTACTGGCCTACTCTTGCATACAAATGGGTACGAAGATGTGAACTATGCCAATAGTTCATTAAAAGACCCAAATTAGCTGCTTTGTCTCTTAAGCCAGTGGTGATAAAAGAGCCATTTCAGCAATGGGGAATCGATTTCATTGGTGTTGTAAATCCATCTTCAAGTGCTAGACATGATTATGTCATCACAACCACAGAGTACTTCACCAAGTGGGTGGAAGCTATTCCAACTAATCATGCTACTTCTAAAGTAGTGTGCAATTTCCTCAAGGAGAATATCATTTCCAGGTTTGGGGTCCCAACCAAGATTGTCACCGACAACACAGCTTGTTTCTCTTCCCAGGAGATTACTCAGTTCTATTTTTACTATGGGATTACCCTCTCCCACTCTTCTGATTATTTTCTATAAGGGAAAGGCCAAGCTGAATCAAGCAACAAGAACTTGGTGACTATCATCAAGAAGCTGGTAGATGACAACCAACGAACATAGCATAAAGCATTGATTGATGCTTTATGGGCAGACAAAATTATACCCAAGAGGGCAATTGGTATGTCACCTTTCCAACTTCTTTATGGTCTCAATGTTGAGATACTAATCACCCTAGAATTGCTAGCATTGAAATTGGCTAAAGCAATTGAAGATCAGACATATGAAAGCTCCATCGATAAGATGATCATGTGCTTGACTGAGCTGGATGAGCAATGAACTATGGTGGTGAACCGAATTGCTACGCATCAAAGTCTGGTGAAGAAGCTCTTCAGCCAGAAAGTAAAAAATTTATGATTTTTAGATTGGAGATCAAGTCCTATTGTGGGACAAGAGAAGAGAACCAAAGGGAATGCATGGAAAATTTGATTCCTTTTGGAGAGGCCCATTTACTATCCAGCAACTCAATGGTGAAAATAGTTTCCTGTTGAAGTATCAAGATGGCATGCCCTTTTTTTTGCCTCACAATGGGCAGCATCTGAAGCAATTCAATTCTTGAAGTATCAGATAAGATCACCTGTACATATGTATATTTGAATAGTCTTTATTTCTATTTTGTGTTGTTTATTTTTATTTTTGGTGCCTTTTTTTTGCGTAGCATGACTCTGTAGCCCAATGGCATACTTAAAGGCACTGGAGATTCTGGTTTCTACTCCCCTTAGCTGTTCCAAGTTTTTAACTGAAAGAAGTTCCCCAACTGGAGCCAATTTTTATTCCCAAAATCTGTCACTCATTTTTGGGACAACATATGAACTATTTTGGTCCTGCAAGCCAAAATTATCTCTTCCCTTCTCAAAAATTATTCTGAGGTTTCAAATTCTTCATTTTTTGAGATTTTTCAATTAAGGGACTAGAAGGTTCAACAAGTTCAATGGCTTCAATGGGCGAATTCTCACAAAGGAACAAGTTCCCAACACTTAGGCAATTTCAAGATTGGTTCAACGCCTTGGTTCAACCAAAAATATTCATCGACAAGCTTCAAATAAAGTATTGAACCATTGAACCCCACTTCTAAAAGGTTCAAAGGTTTAACGGGTTCAAAGGTTCAACAATGTCGGCAAGCTTAAAGAGTTAAGTGCTTCGGCAAAATTTCAAAGTTCAACTGCTTCAGCAAGTTCAACGGCTTCAAAAAAATTAGCAAAAAGAAGGAAGATTGAACCATTGAATTGTTGAACCTTGAACCAAAAAAGGTTCAAAGGTTCAACATGGTTGGTTCAAAGAGATTGGCTCAAGCGGTCAATTGAATGAGCAGAACAAAATATTGAACTGTTGAGTCGTTGAACCAAAGTTGGTTCAATCAGTCAGTTCAAAAGAGTCTCCCAAAGCCGAAAAGGCAAGTGCCCTTGCAGAGGGAAGTGAACAAAAGGCAGGTGCCCTTGTGGAGGGCAGAGAACATTTGCTCAAAGATCAAAGAGAAGGCTAAAAGGGAAGATTTCTTTTGGACTTTTTGTCTGAGGAAATTACCAAGTAAAGGATCTGAAAGAATTCCTCTAGAAATATTTTCTACAGAAGAATTTCATAAAGGCAAATCCTTCAGACAAATTATCTGAAGGAATTCTTTTAGACATTTTTCTTGAAGGAATGACCAAAAGCCTGGCAAAAAAGTGGCTAAGGCAAGGGAAGATTTCCTTAGGACAAAATGTCCAAAGGAATTCCTTCGAATATTTATTCCAAAGGAATTGAAGAAGCAGACCGCTCGAAGGACCCCAAAGGGCAAGTACCCTTGTGGGGGGCTCTTGGCACGCAGAAAATGGACCTTTCTCAAAGACCCAAAGGGACACCTTCCCTTCGGGGTGTTTCAAAGACGTAAAGCTGAAGGAATTTTAAGGCTTCAAAAGACTTAGCCAAAACAAAGGATTTTGAGAAAGAGATTGAACCATTGAACCTTGAACCAAAAAGGTTCAAAGGTTCAAAGAAAGCTCCAAGCAAAGGAAAGAAGTGAAAGATTCCATAGACCAGTTCAAAGAGATGGTTCAACCAAAGAGCAAGGAAGCAATTGAACCAGGGAAGCAATGGAACCAAGGAACCGATAAAGACTACCTGAACCATTGAACTATTGAACCAATGAACTTTCAAAGGTTCATGGTTCAATATGGTTCAAACAACCAGCTACCATTGACATCCCCACAGACGTCAAATTTAAGGTAATAAAATATCTATTAATTTTCAAATATAGCGTGGAACTTGAATGATGAACCAAGAGACCAGATGAAGAAGATAGCCTGAGAGCTCCAATTGTAACAAGATCAAAGAGAAGGCTACAGGAGATATTGAAATATCTATGAGAGAGTTATTTTAAGTAGGTGAAACAGTTCACCAAGTAGTCATCTGAGCACACCAAATCAAGGACGTGGCCTATTTTTCTTCCATGAAGTAAAGGCAAAGTGGACAACTATGCAAATAAGAAGGAAAGGACCAGGCGGCCTATACTTTTGAGGAGACATAGGAGATGAATTGGCACACCATAGTTAAGGTCGATGCACTATTCCAAGAATGGCCCCTTGACAAAACTGAAGATGCATTTAAGGCATTGAATGCAACATGGGTTGTTCCATGGAACAAAGCGCCATGTCTTACTTAGTTGCTATATATTGTAATCTCTTATTTTATGCAAAGGGAGATCTCTCCATTATAGAAGCAAAACTCTGCCCATATTGAAAGGCAATTACTGAGACTTTGAGCTCAGATTGTTGATCATATTTCTTTATCTGAATGAGAAAGCAAGTTACTTTCAAACTTTGTGCTGTTATAGCTTGTATTATTTTAATAAATTGTTATTATGTCCATTTTCCTAAGAGTATTCTTATTTAATTTAACAAGCAAAACTAGTGGAAGTAATCAGGAAGGTGTCCTGAAGCCAATTGTGGAAAGACTTTGTGCTGTCATAATTGTCTTTAGTGTGTTTTTAGTTTCTTTCTGTGTAAAGGATCTTGGGATGACTTTGTGACCCTATTATCTTTCGTATTTCACTCTTTGGGAAGTTGAGGTGGAGACTTTGTGTTACACCTCATTCTGCTAGTTATTGTGCCCTTGTTACCTGTTGCTTACCCACCAGAAAGAACTGCTATGCCCTTCTGCAAGACTACTTTTGAAAGAAGAGAAGTGCCTTCAGTATTATCACCAGGTTTTCTCCTTTATCTATGAGCATCATCTCTGAAAAAAGAGAGATGGATGGTGTAGTCCTACCCCTGAGTGTTATTTTTTGCATATATATAGTATATAGCTCCTCATAATTACAGGGAGCCTCCCCTTGATGAGAGGAGAGATTTGTCCTCTTTTGATGTGGTAAACCTACACATCTGGGTGACCCATCTCCCTATGTTGTGGTTGAAATCACCTATTTTGCTCATCAGTTAGCTGGTGACAAAATATTCACCCAACAAGACCAACATGAGACATTTGCATATATATCAGATTTATATTAAAATAACAATGAGCTTCGATGCTCTGAATCATACACAAGACAATTGTTTTGTCATATCAAACCTGTAGAGCTCCACTATACTCTTCTTGCATCTACCAAAAAAAGAGACTATACAAGCCCATTTTTGGTTAGCTTCACTATGAAGATTCTAGAGGCAACTAGATAGAGACAAAGACATAGATAAGCAATAAAATCATTAATTTTTATTAGTACACATAGCTATGAATAGGGGATTTCAAAAATATTTTTAATGTTTCTAAACATTAAAACCTGACAGAAGTTAAATGCGAGTTGCCAATGGAACAATTATAGTGTGAGCTAAGGTGGCAGGAAAGATTAGACAGTTTGATGAATTTGAATCCACATATACAAATATATTAGTCATATCTATATTCTCCATATCCTAATCTAGAATCCTCTTTGGTATGTTGTTTTTAGTCTCTCCACTTTAGATTCTGACAATTAAATAATTGAAAATATAATATTTAACATTACTTGCTATGTTTATATATGGTAAAGGAAAAGTGTACATTTGATTATGCTTAGATGGATGTATATACCCTATTTCTTATTTTTTCAAATGATTTGATTACCCTTAAAAGGTATTTATTGAGAATGCAAGCATGCAATAATTGAAGATATAATATTAAGTGTAGAGCCACCTCCCCTAAAAATCTCATAAAATTGTGTTTCCATTATGATATGACAGATGTCCATAAACTTTTTCAAACTTTTAAATATTTTGGTAAAGGAATTTCAATTGGTAAAATGGAGAGATGAAAGTGTATGTGTAGGTGTGTTATCTGTAACTGAACTCACAACACTATTTTATTTGTTTTTGCTTGGCTGTTATTATTATTGCACCTTTGTTATTCTTGGTTTTTACTACGTGTTTTCACATCTGAGTAAAATTTTACTAGTATGTTAATGGAATGACATAGTTGTTGTTCATATGTTTTCCATTCACTATGTTGTGTTATTTATTCAATTTGGACTTGGGATGGAAAACGCTTGGCTCATTAATGTGGAAGCCACTACCATTTTCCATTACGGTGGCAATTTATTTTTGCCCTACGCACCACTAAAAAATGTTCTTGGTTATTAATATTTTCACATGATTGTTATTTTAATTGTGCCTTTTATGTTCATATTTTTGTTTTCATGCCTTAAACGTTCCTTTTTTCATGTTTTCTATGTTCCATTTTTTTGACGTGCCTTCACATTTGAGTAAACATTTACTGATATGTTAATGAAAATACATAGTTGTTCATATGTCTTCCATTCACTCTATTGTGTGATTTATTCAATTTCAAATCGAGATGGAAAACACGTGACTCATTAATGTGGAAGCCACCGCCATTTTGTGGAAGCCACCACCATTTTCCACATGGCTAGACGAGTTTTTCTCCATTATGGTGGCAAGTTAATGCTACCGTAAGAATCAAGAATGTTGGTGGTTATTAATATTTTTGCATGGCTATTATGCTTATTGTGCCTTCTATGTTCTTGTTTTTTGTTACATTCCTTCTACGTTACTGGTTTTTTGGCATGTTTTCTTTGTTCATGTTTTTTTGGGTGTGTATTCACATCTAAGTAAACATTTACTAGTATATTAATGGATTGATGGAACCTACCTGAAATTTCACAACCATGTCACATTACACGAAGGAATTTCAGTCATTAGAATGGAGGGATGAAAGTGTTCGCACAAATGTATTACCTGCAACTGAATCCACAACCATGTTTTATTTTATTTTTGCATGGTTATTGTTATTGTGCCTTCATTGGTTCTAATTTTTTCCCATCCCTCTAACATTTTTACAGATGGATTGTAAGGCTTTCCTCCATTAATTTGGTGAGTTACTGTCCCCTTGAGCACCATAAGTAAACATCTCTCCTTACCCTTTTGTGTACTTCCTTCCCCCAATTGATAGCCAATTTTGATTCAAATGGGAATGAAAGCGATGGGATGACATAGCAGTAAATGTTATTATTTTTATATCAACCAATATAATTTTCTAAATTATGTGGCTATGTTAGAAGACGCTTGTTTCATTAATATGTAAAAAAGTTACATGTTGGAGGGATGAAATGTTACACATAGTTGCACCCACAACATTTGCCTCTTTTCATTCCCATATGACTCCTAATTTGTTGTTATTTAGATAGAAGGCCTGGACATTTTTTGAACTCATGTCATAGTGTGCCTCATATATTTGTGTATTTAATACAAATCAAGTTGTTGTGCTTTATATTCATTTTTATTTCCCTACACAACATGGCTTGGAATACATACTATTTACTGGTATATGGATGGAATCCCTCAACATTTACATTCACATGCTAGTTTTTTTATTGTATCTATATCAAATCAATGTTTCCATTCATATGTTAGCTTTTGTTATTGTCTTTGTATCAAAATCAATGTTTCCAGTCACAAAACAATTACAAGTAGGGGAAGGGGACCATTAGTTGGTACCCCTAACTTCGTGTCCCACATATTTCATATTACACCACTTTGTGCTCTAAAAACTTGGATTTAGATGGTTTAACATTTTTCAAGATTAAATAGGTCATCTGAGAGGTAAATCTACATTATTTTCATTCTCATTATCAACACAATAGAAAATAGTCTTGAAATTTTTCTATGGATTGTTGTGATAAGATTCAAGATTCAATCAAGAAAGGAGATATACATTCATAATCTAGTTGTGGACCATTTCAAGATAGATCATCTATGAATGAATTAGATGTTAATGTCGATAATGATGGCAATGAACTCAACCCAAATAGGTACCAAGATGAGATGGCTGGAGTTCATTGACATCATTATTGACATTAGCATTTGATTAATTCATAGATGATCTACCTTTCAATGATCCAAAACTAGATTGGGAATGTATATCCCCTTTCTTGCTTGAATCTTGAATCTTATCACAATAGTTCATAACAGAAGTTACAAGACTAGTTTCTATTTTATTGATCATGTCATTTGATTTTGCCCACACCTGAACCCATATTTTCATTCATATGTGACTCCCCATTTGATGTTATTCTAATGGAAGTACCAAAGGTTTTCATTCACATACCACTAAATGTTATTATCTTTGTATTCAACCTAATTTTTATGTGGATAAAAGACTTAACATTTATTGGTATGTGGATGAAAGCCCTAAAGGCTTTCATTCACATAGCAGTAAAAGTTATTGTCTTTATATCAAAATTAAGCTTATCATTCAGATATCATGGAATGCTATTATTTTTGTATCAAACTAAATTATTTTATGATTTCATGTTGGTGTGTGCTTTTTATGAGTCATGCATAATGACTGGGGAGGTAAGGCCAAGGTTTGTTACTCCCTCCTTTAGCTAATCTAGTGGACACACCTATGAACTCAAACTTAAACCCTATGGTTTAAAATTTTGACCAATACTATTTTTTAAATGAACACATTATCATATTACTAGCTTATAATTTTGATAACTAAAATAGATCAAAATAAATATAGGTCATTAATATAAAAATAATGGCCATGTGTGTCCACAAGATTGAATATTGACTAGTATGTGGATGGAAGCCATGGATGTTTCATTTTGCATACCAATAAATGTTATTATATTACTATCAAAATTAAAAAGTTTATTAACATACCAGTAAACGTAAACTCAAATATATCAAATAAAATCTTTCTGTGAAATCATGTTGTTGTGCATTTTGTATGTTGTTCTTATTAAATTACTCAACATTTATTGCTATGTAGATGAAAACAATGAAATTTAATCATATGTTACTGTGAATTATTGTTGTTATGTTATTCATTAACATGTTCAAAATTACAAATATTATTTGCCTTAAGTGTTCTTAATATATGTTTGTGATATGTTGATGTGACATTTTATTAATAGTTTATCCATTTTATTGTCAATGTTGCTGATAGTTTTTTCATTCTATTGACAATTACTATATTCATCCATTCTTGTTTACAAAAATTGAATTACTATAGAGGGTGAATGTTTGATGGGCTACTCAATTTGTGATTTTCATAGAATGTGAGGCATCCCTTGTGAGACCTTTATGGAAAAAAATTGTAGAATGTGTCCACATTACCCCATTCTCCAAAATAAAGTGTATTTTTGGTTAAATGAATAAGGATATCCATGACCATTGAACAATGGTAGTATAAGTATAAAAAATCATTTGGATATGCATATTCATATACATCTCATGTAAGGGGTTATCCTAAAATATCATTATCTTTAATAAGAGCACAACATGATTTAGTTTGAAAAGTGAGATCAAGTACTTATTTTTTGAGGTCACCAATAACATGCATCATAGACACAATATGACTAGGAGGGATAGTAGTGGTTTGAAAAGGTTCACTCATGGGTTATAATTAATCATCTACTTTAAACATTGGTATGACAGGATCATGACTAATATGATTGCATGCCTTAGGATTGCATTATAAAACAAAATCAATGCATACTTTAGAGTCATTGCATATCTTATCACATTGAGTTTGCATAGAATCAATGACATCACATTGATTTTCATTAGATTATTTTGGCATAGGAGAAGAGAAAGAGACATCACAAGTAATGTTATCTTGAGAATCACATTTTATGGATATAACATGACTAACTTGAGAATCTTTGCATAATATTAAACTATCATCACTTTGTGTATCTAAAGCAATGGTATCACTTTTTTTTAATAAAAGACATTATATCACATTCATTTGTATCTTTTTATATTTCAAGGGAAGAAGTAGCTTGAGATGTTACAACATTATTTATCACTTCCAAGAGAGGAAAAAGATTATCATTATTTTTTATATGATTAACTGTGTTTAAAAGAGAATGGGGCATATCATATGCATTTACATCATCTGCCATTTTTAGAGAAAAAGAGGGAATAACACACTCAATCATATTATTTGTTAAGCCTATGCAAGTTTTATGCCTTTGTAGTTTATATTGATTAATGCAATATAGTGCATTATAAAATTTAAGAGGTAAACAAGGTGTGTTAATGATTGATTATTCACATTTTGAACCCTATGATAGATTAATGGAAGGAATATATTCATTATTAGTATGCTATTTTTATTATGATTTATGAAAAGAGGAATACAAGAGGGGAATAGAGGAATTTAAATTTTTAATTTCTAAATCAGTGTGTTCATTTTTCTCTTTGCTATAATCTTCACTATTTTACCACTCCTCTTAATTTTTGTTAATATGATTATACTCATAATAATATCTATCACAATGATATTCATCATTGATATAAGAAACATCAGTAATTATATGAGTGTGATCACTAGTCCATTCATTATCATGAGGTATAGAATTGTTAGAGAATAAAATCCAAAGGATGAACACCATTAGAGGTTTCATATTTAGAATACATTTTATATTTGTTGATCCAAAATAAAGTGAATACAACAAACACTAAGCTTATTGTTAACAAACAACCAATCTTTCCAAGAAATAAAATATATCAATAGGTGTGATTAGGCAAGGTATGTTTGATTCGTAGGTTCTCAAATTTATTGATCCCAATAATAAATAGTAAACAAGGTCCAAAGGAAGTTGACTACTGAGGATTCCACCATCTCATAGTTTCACTATAATCTCTTTAAGGTACATTAAGAGTAACTTCCTAGGACTAACTACTTACAGTGCTCTACAAAGACAAACAACCAAGAGGCTTCCTACAGTTAAAAATAAAAACCCTATGTGTTTTGATATATCATAAGGTACGTGGAAACTAAAATTCATATATATTGTTGTCTAATGGTTTCACTATTTGTGTAGTACACCTCACATCTTCGCTCAGTTAACCCTAAAGACAACTTTGCCTAAAATGACAACCCCTTTGAGTTTTATAACTTTTGGATCACAGAGTTAGAAAGTAATAAAATAAATAAATTGAAAGCAAATAAAAGAAATATTTTTTGTGTATGAAAATCGAGAATTCAATCTGAAACCCCTAAATCAAAAATAAATCCTAGAACAACTCACTAAATTAAATCCAGTAAAGGATGATTAGATTTCTCCTTAGTGTATGGGATAAATGAATTCAACAGAAACCCTAGAGCAAAAATTAAAAAATCAAAACAATGTCCAAGTAATAAATAGATACACCAATATGTTTTATCTTATTTTATATTATGTGAATCTAATATGCATAAAATTGTTGAATAAATCATAGAACTAAATATGTACAATTCATCAACAATTTTGATTGCAACTTGTTAATTATAGTAATATGTTATTTTTTTAGAAAAAAATGGGATAAATATAACTTAGCTTAGATCTAAATTTTTGGTTGAATTTAACTGATGTTTGACATTGGAAATCAACATAAGGTAAGATTGTGGCAACTCAAATATATAATAGACGAGATTTATAGATATTTTTGGATAGGTCTATGCTCCTTGGACAACAACATAGGATGGTTGTGTCTCCTTATTGTGACTTGTTCACATTGACTATGAAGAAATTGTGACTATTTCACCACCTGCACCTATTTTCACTAAGGCTTCTGAGATACTACCACAATTTAAATATCATGTAGAGTTACCAACAATGTAAAACCCTAATTCATGCACAAAAACTAATTTATTATCAAATAGAGGGTGTCAAGAGAAAGGAATTGAGTTGGACTGAGCTTTGTCAATCTCCATTGACTGACCAAACACTGCATTACATTGTCAATACTCCAAACATGGCTCAAACTTGAATGTAGTTATTCCACTAATGTGTATGTGTGAAATTATGCATGCATGTCTAGATGATCCTTCTCGTATTTTACCCTTGGCATAAACATATAAATATGATTTCAACCTTTGTAAAATTTGAATCTAGTTTTATCAACCTTGAAAATATGAAGTATAAATCTTTGTATAGATCTTGAAAGTATGGAGTGTCATCTCAAAATGCCTTATAATAGCTTTTCATTTATAGAGCTTTTGATTTTAAATTAATAAACCTATTAATGGGTAAAATATGACCCAACAAGACCCAACAAAAAATAGAATGATTCAAACAAAATATGGCCCAAAATAATTCTATAAATTAATCCTAAACATGTATGCATAGCATGGACAAGTTTGTAGGCCCAAACTCGTTCAAAAATGAAAAACTTGTCCAAAAAGCACACATGGATAAATGAAAGGAATTGTGGATCCAATTGACAGTATTAATAATATGAACAATAAGTGGACAAGTAACCACACAAACATATGAAATAAGAAGGGAATAAACAAATAAATGAGAAAATATATACTTCATTCATCATCAATAGTCTATATGTGTAAAGTTATAATAGAGGGTCCATTAAAGATATGTTTGTATCGAATTCAGGTGTCTACAGATCCCTAACATCTAGAGTATGTGTTCAAGAGATTGAAGTTGGTGACTTTCTATGAGAAATGTCTAGTCCCTAATTGAATATCAATGGACTCCTTAAGCCCTTTGTCAAATCAATGTCAACACAAATACTATTATTAGGGCATGCATAGTAGAACTTATCAACTTCATGACAAAGCACCTTCCTTATGGGTTTGAAAATCTCATCAAGGAACACTAATAGAGGAAGCAAAAGCTCTAAAAGCTCAACCTAGAAAGGCACCTTAAGGGAGGTTTGCTTAGACACTTTGAAACTATGGGTCCAAGAGGAAATAAATCATGAGAATATTCCTTAAGAACCAGCAACTTAACTTAGAAAGGAGATCCTGCACTTGAGAGGGTTTCTTAAAGGAAAACAAAAAAAAAACTTAGTAAGGTTATGAACACCACCAACCTGAAAACCTAAGGGTTCCCATTGGTTCAAATCTAGGCATTGAGGAAATTCTCAGAAGGAATACGACCAACATAGTAAGAAATAATACAATTATTTTCATACTAACTACACAAATTATCAAATGCATCACTTGAAAAAAATATTAGGGTGGGGAGGATTATCAGAATCTATACCTTATTGTAACTTTTGGGACAAACTTCCAAACTTGTTCGGTGCCATCCTTTTCAATGTCAGTAAAACTAGTTGTGACAAATTGATCAAGGGCCATTTAAAGAAATTCAATTTGCCCAAAGTGTGGAGATAAAAGGGAAATAAATGCAAGCTTAATCTTTTAAGTCTTGTAGAGGCAGTATGAAAATAGGGTGAGACAAGCTAATGAAATACAAGATCTAAAAGAGCAATTTACTCAAGTTTTCAAAACAACCTATATGGATTATTTGTATAGATATTTAAAAAAAATTGGTAGTGTTGGTGGAAAAATGGACACTTTTTTGGTATTTCTTAGTTTGTAACTCACCCAATGTGAAGTGAAACTAATTCACTAATGATTGGAGATATCATCGTATAGAATGTTGCTTCTCTGCTACAATTGAAGGGTGGTTCCCTCGTTGTATATAAATATTTTAGAAGTTTTTATGTACTTTTTATCCGAAAGTACAAAAAGAAACAAAACAAAAATAAAAAGAGAAAAGGGGAGAAACCCACAGTGGCATAAAAGCATAGAACTACTGAGATAACTCAAAATTAAACAATAGAAATAGAAATTTATTCCTCTCACACACGAATGAACATAGAAGCAACAGGGGTCTTGGTAAGAAAAGGCATGTATAGAAGCACAGTCACCTAACCCCCCCAATTATGCACACTTGGTAAAAGGTTTTAATGACATCAAACACGTATAAACTCGTGGACATCAAGAAAACTTAACATGAATTTTCAACAGAAAGTTTAGAAATACCATAGGTTGCATATAATCAAATAAATACAAAATTTTAATGGAGTCTTTATTCACAAATAGAAATTCAGAATTTGTAAACAAAGGACATTAAAATCTACAAACATCTCAAAAGAGTCTCACTCGTTTGCTTACATTTTATTACCCAATATGAAAATAACATAACTCCAGACAAAGTTGTAGCTAGCTCTCTCCAAGAGCTTGAGAAAAAGAAGACCCTGTACAAAATTCAGAGTTTTTCCTTTTTTACAATTTTTTTCCTTTGGAATATAAAAAGCCATTCGTTTGCCTTTATTTTGAATTTCTTTTTATTTAGACAAATTTACAATATTAAATCAACTTTTCAATTTTACATTTTAAACAAATATTAACTCTAAAAAAAATTAATACATATAATAATTAAAAAGAGTAGAGTGATTTAATGACTTTAGTTAACATTAATTACTTATAAAATAATTAATAAGGTAATTAAGTCAATAATTTTTTTTTTGTCTAACACTGCAATACCAAATCTACAACTTAATCTCTATGAAGAAATTGAAAATATTGTCTTGTCCATTGAGCAATGAAGATCGGTCAAACATTACAGAAAAATAGACAATAGACAAAAGAATGATGGGAAAATGTAAAAACAATGTATTAAACTTTGTATGGCTAAATTTCACTATAAGAGTTGGCTCTGAGAGTGGGACCGTATTTCTTAACAGAATGCAAGAGAACTCTAAAAAATATTGGTAACACGTACTTAAGTGCACTCAAATAACCCAACCCAAATAACTAACAACTAATTCGTCTAACCCAATCATATGGAAATGAACACAAATTATCAGATCATATGTAAAAATTCTGCCTCTCTGCATGCTAAAACATCTCCCAAGATTGTTTCACCTAATTTCCTTATATTTTGTGCATATTTCTATATATTTCTATCCGAAAAAAAACAGATATACGTGACCCAGCGATTGAAATTTCTTCACAAGTGACACAATCTTGTCATGTTGGAGTAGAAATCTAGAATCTCTCGCACATGCATAACTCCCACTTGATATGATAGAGAAACAATAAACCCCTACAATTCAGCTACGAATTCACACCAGTCCATTTCAATCATATTTACTCTTATCAGTATCATTCTCTGTATCTTTAGGATTCTTTGAATTTTCCATAGATGGAAAAGATCAATTATGGGTATTTATATTCATCACTAGAATTATTAGGAACTTGGAAATACCAGAGGAGCACAACGAACTCAATTCAGAAACACAATCATATGTAATACTCAATATCATGGAGGCACTCAGCTCAAATCCATAACTGTCATATATGCTCGTTGCACATTCAGAAAACTTATTTTATAATATGTTGAGCATGTTCAGTTGTGGATGTGTTTTAGCAATGCTCATCTCAAATACACAATATATCACAGACCTACACTCCAATTTCCCCATCTTTATTCAGGTACCAAAGTTTATCACACTGATGGAATAGTATAGAGTTCAATTTTGATATAAAAAACCAAAATCAATGATCTGAGAGTTCCACGAAATAATATTTTCATTTCTCACCAACTAAGATATCTGCATAGATGTCTATGCGGAGAATCTTCAGGACATGATTTGCGATCATATTTGTTTCTCGACCTTCCATATTTGTAGCTTCAACAAGTTGTCTTTGTAGAGCTTGGATCTATGGGGAGAATCTTGAGGACATGATTTGTGATCATATTTGTTTCTTGACCTTCCATATTTGTAGTTTCAACAAGGTTGCCTTTGTAGAGCTTGGAGATCCGAGAAGCATATTCATTCTAGAAGATTTGATTATCTCACTCCCGCATATACATGATGTATTCACCATCAATTGCTCAAATCTTAACTCAATTTTTAGTCAAGTCGATTCCCACCCTATCAATTCTATCATGAAGCTGGAACAGGAATCATTCACTGTCTTCTTCCGTTTCTTATGCTTATATGTAGGAAGCATGTGAAGTGTTTGACAAAATAACCCAAAGAAATTTGTATAATTAGCTTAATCGTAAGATTATTTCCCTTGGCACGGGCTGGGAAGACGCTTGGCAAAGTCATGGAACTGAGTTTACACTTGTCGACTATAGTTTGTCACCTTGTATGACAACTCCATCCAACAAATCCGCTTTGCACACAACCATTTACAGTTGTCAATCACATTTTCATTTTCTACTTCACTCCCCAGAAGCCTGCGAACTGTTTGACAAAATGACTCGGAGAAAATTCATTGAATTTGCTTTTTTTTTCGATCCATCACACTTGGCACGGCCTGGAGGACAAAAGTGGAGGCCTTTGATCCTGATTTACACTTGTCAATTGCATTTCACAAATGGCACGCTATGAATATCGCCAGTATTTTTCTATGCATGTCAAAGTATATTCCAAAATTTCTGGGGGTGTTCATTAGTTTGTCAATGTCTAGACCGAAACATGGATATCTTGATTGCACTGACTATTTCTTTCAAGTGCTCCAAAAGAATAGAAAACTGGCGCACATTCTATGTTTTTTTAATCATACGCTAGAGTACAAATTGGCACAGCTCACTTAATGTTGATATGCCTTTGAAATGTTTCCCACCCACCATGAAAATATTTGACAATAGTATTGCTCTGCTATGCTGATAATTCTGTCGCAAGAGTCTCCAAACATTCCACAAAGAGTTCTTCTAGATGACTCTATAAAAATAGTATCGTGCCAATATTGAAAAGCATCATATTATTCAAGACAACTAAGCAATTCTAAAGTACTAAAAGATTACATTCATGCGATGTATTCCTGGTGAATTCAGTAAGCAATCTGATCATCGAAGTTTTACCTTGATACTTTAAATCCTGACCATGATAAATGGTATTACGCGGAACAAAGAACACTATAATTTGAATTCTGGGTATACCATCTGAACTATGACGAGTTGCATCACCACTCGTCCTTGAAAGTTGAGTATGAAGGTTCATTCTTTCTATACCTTACATCTTCATCTATAACATTTGTAGATTTTAAACCTGGACTGTTACAAATGTAGAGGCACCATTGTAATGATAAACATCCAGCCAAAAGGTGGCAATGCTCATATAGCTGAGGTCGATGTGAAACCACAATATGTTGAGCAAAAGTTTGATTCTTGATATATTTTATAACTAACTGTGCATTTTTTTCGTATCCAGGGCAGCATCAACTTCATCAAAGAAGTAGAATGGTGAAGGAAACATTTCCTGCAAACTGAAAGACAGGGCTAAAGATACTAAGGCTTTTTGGCTGCCAGATAGAAAATTGAAATTACGCCACTTATGCCACTTATGTATATCTCCATCATTTGAACTCCAACTTGATAATCAAATGATTTTTTTTTCCTGTAAACATTACAATGCCCACCACTAACACTCGGGAATTCAAATTGACAGCCTGCCTCCTTCACTAGTGGCCAAGTGTATATTCGTTGCCATGCAAGAGAATATGCATACCCTGTTTCTTGATTGTCTTCATTATCTTCAAAAGGAATAATATTTGGATCTTCATTCCTGTGGATTGCATTCACACCTTTAGATTTTTCTTCTTCACGTTTGGGTTCAACATCACATGCTATGGCCATGAGCTCACTATCTATCTCTTATAAAGCGAAGAAGCTAATTGTTCTCAATAGAAGGCTCTAAAACAAACTTGTTGAGCAATCTTTCATGTTTTGCAAAATTTGGGCCAGTCTTGAGGATGTGTTCTCTCCATTGATCAACTGCCAATGGATGAATGCACTTAATTGGTTTATGACAATATAGTTTACAATTGGTACATATTCCATTCTCAATGGAAAAGAGCTCTTCCTGAAAAAACTGTGGGCTTGTCTTTGGTTGGTGAACTTTGCCTGCTGCCTTGATCCTCAACAGTTAAATGTTCTACAAATGCACCGCTATTGTAAGCTGCCAACCTTTGTTGCAGGCTGATATCTAGGCCTATCATCCTCTGTAGTCTCAGTTTGGAGATTATTTCAAATAGAAGTCTCTGTCTCTTCCCATAGAATTCCAATCGGATGTTATAGAAGTCCCCCAATGTTTGCTTTGGAGTATCATATGTTTGAATCATTCTCTTTGCATCAAAGAGATGCATGTTGTTGGTACTAATAGTAGTGATTGTCTTGAGTTTATTTAGGATACCCTCTTCCTCCATAATATCAACATGAACCGAGAACTCGTAATTTTGAATTTCATTATTTCCTTCAAGAATGTTTGTAACATCATTGTAAACTTTTATACAACTGCATTAGGAAATGAAGCATCTTGTAGACCATCCACTTAAATACCCTCTCCATCTTTCAAGACTCTTCATTTCTGCATATGGCTAACAAAAATGGACGACACACAGTATGCTCTAATTATAATTGCCTGTGTAAATCTGTAAACAAGAACCAACATGCTCATTCTTTGAACATAAACTTGAAGAGGATTCTTACATAGCCCTCTTTCAAAATTTAGATCAACCCCATTCTACACCTTTAACCATTTCACCAAAGAAAGTAAAATATGTAAAAGCTAAAGAGTTTATGTCATCCAGGCAAGCATTTGAGTAAGACTTGTGCATTCAAACTATGCTTTGCAAACATTCAAGATGGGAAAAAGTTGATGTTCCGAGATCTACAACTTCTTTACAGCTGCCATCCAAACTCTTACAAAACATACGCACCCCAAATGTGGGGTTACAAAGTAAGAATGTATATCAAATTCTTGCCACAACTTCATTAAAACAACAGGATTTTCGTTAAAGAACACAACCATCTAAATGCCTCCTGGGCTCATTAAATCAACGTGGGAGAGGGAACAAAACCACAACAAACAAGTTGGGTTTTATTGAAAAAACACACACAACAAAAAAAAATGAAAAGGGAAAACAACACAAACCAAAATTATACAGAAAGAGAAATTATTTATAAAGGAGCAAAAAAACACAAGAAGGTTAAACAAGGTATTTACTGGTTGAGCAAAGTATGAACCTTTGTGGGACAAAATTTGACAATATAAAGACATCACACGTAAAGACAAAAATAAGAATAACAGAATATTTTTCATTATATTAATCGGAATGATATATGAAATGGGAAGGATATGAAGTATGGGGAGAAAGATAAACATGGTTCAAATATTTGATCTCACACAACCAGAATATAAAAATTACTTATATTTTGTTCATGAGAGAGGGATTTGCATCGATTTCAAACTTGAAACATGAACAATGTGATACATACCTCCAACATCTTCATCTTTTGGCTGCGCTTGTGACTCTTCAACCATGAATAACTGAGCTGAGTCTTCAATAAGGGCTTCCAAATATGAGCTTGAGACTGAAACTTCTTGAAACTCAACATGACTGTAATTTTTTTGCAAATTGCTTCTTTTTTAGTCTTTAAAACATGTTATGAGCTCATATTCAACCTCATTGCACATCTTCTCTTCACCAATATGAAGCCCACTGCCTTAAGCCTTATCTCATGCTCTTGAAAGGTGGCTGAATTTTCCTTTTCCGTGTATTCTTCTGCTTAAACTGAATTTTGAAATGGGCATACTTCTTTTCTTTTTACTTGTATGGCTCCATACGATTCTTTCAAGAACTACACTCTTTTTTTATTTTTAATCATTTTACGAATCAGATTTTTTTTGAAAGACGCTATGAAGAGAAAGACATTATTTGTTATATCATCAATTCCATAAACCCAATCATCCCCTAATTCGGATTCATTTAAAATACTTATCTCTTTTATTTTTTTATCCTCTTGCCACCTAATATTTCTCAAGTATGCATACTCTTTGTTCAGCGAAAATCTTTTCATCCCTGCAACAAAAATTAAATTGTGGACAGCACTAGAAAAATCAGAAAATTAGAAGCATGGGTTACGTTCCATCATTTCCAAGGTTCTTTTCAATGGAGTCATCAATCTTCTCTTTCAATGAGAAGATTTCTTTCAAATTTTAGGAATCAAAATGCACATTTTTTATTCTCAATGGAGTCATAAAAAACTATTGCTGGAAAAATAGGCACTTTTGATATTTCTTGGTTTGTGACTCGTCTAATGTGCAATAACACTAATTCACCAATAGTTGCAGATATCCCCATAGAGAATTGTGTGTAATTGAAAGGCGCAGTTCCATCGTTGAATATGAATATTTTGGGAGTTTTTGTGTATTTTTTAATTGAAATTACAAAAGGAAACAAAATAGAAATAAAAAGAAAAAAGGGAATAAACCCAAACAAGATAAAAACAAAGAACCATCAAGATAACTCAAGATCAAACAAAGAAATGGAAATTTCTTCCTTTTAGACAAGAATGAATATAGAAGCAATAGGGATTTTGGGAACAAAAGGCATCCTTAAAAACACAAAGTCTCATCACAATTTCAATTACACACTCTTCGTACAAAGTTTTAATGAGAACAAATATGTAAAAACTTGTGGATATCAAAAAAAATTATACGAAGATTTTCGAGAAATTTTTTTGGAAACACCATAAATTACACATAATTAAATAAATATAAAATTTTGATAAAGTTTTTATTTATAAATAGAAATTCAAAATTTGTAAACAAATGATATTAAAATATACAAACACTCCAAAAGAGTCTCACCCACTTCCCTTTATTTCATTGCTCCAATCCAAAAATAACATGGCCCCATACAAAGTTATAATTAACTTTCTCCAAAAACTTAATTAAAAAAAGACCTTGTACAAGATCCAAATTATTTTCTTTTGTGTAATCTTTTTCCTTTAAAATATAAAAAGCCATATCTCTATTATAATTTTTTAATTTATTTAAGTAAATTTATAATATTAAATCAACTTTTCAATCTTACATTTTACATAAATATTAATTCTAAAAAAAATTAATATATCTAATCACCAAAAAAAAATCATTTAATGATTTTAATTAATTATAAAATAATTAATAATATAATTAAATCAATAATTTTTTGCATCAAATTCACAACACCGAATCTATAATTTAATACTGTGAACTATTCGAAGACGTTACCTTATTCGTTGGACTATGAAATCCTATAAAATATTATGAAAAAAACAGATAAAATATTAAAAAATAACCCGAGAAAAATGAGATAGTGAAATTTGGACGGCCCAATCTATACAGACATAGTTTTTATCACCAACATAAATACGCTCGATGTTGCAGTCATTAAGAGAGATGAAATTTATGAGGATCGAATGCAATTAGTTTATTATCCACCTGGTGTGTTCGGATGATGAATTGTCAGATAGATGGCGCAGAACATGTTTATTAAAGGAAGGTTTTCTGTAAGTAAAGAAATGGGCAATTGGAAGGCCATCCATCTAGAAAATATTTCATCAGGAGGTTGCAGGGTTTTCTAAGAGGATCTTAAATTATCTAGGAAGGTCATCGGGGTAGGATCTATTTGGAAGATTATTTTTCCTTCTTTCAAAACAGTGGGTCGTGGATCTATTGAAAGGATGCCCACAAGAAACTAAAAAATACCTGCGAAAAATGTATGCCCATTAGCAATTTTCTTGAAATAAGATAAGAAACTGTCTGAAAAAATTATGGCGTTGGCACTCGAAGCCGAAATTGGTAACGGTGGATTTGGAGTTGTGTGAGTATGATTTCCAAAAAATGGTGGCAATTATAACCATGTTGGCAGCTTCAGAACTATTTATGGAGTAATACTTCTGGATTATAACCATGTTGGCAGCTTCAAAACTATTTACGGAGTAATACTTGTAGAGTGAATATAGGCTGAGAAATGAAGCTTTTCCTCTCGTGGCATTGCTACCATATTAGATTAAATAAAGATTTTAGTCACTCATGACCAATTAAATTATACATTCACAAAATAGCTCTAATGGGATTTGTAGGAAAACTTTAGAGGGCCATTCAATTATTAGACTAATTTATATTTGATAGAAATATTATTGATTCTCGCCATATATAAAATAATTCATCATTGTAAGATAATTGATCTTTTTGGGAATGATATGATTTTTTATAATAAATTTTATCAAGGATGGGAGGGGGAGCTTGTCACCCAATCTGATCTCTGTTAGTATAGGACGATTGACTCAAAGGTTGTTTTCATGGTTTTCAACATAGAATAATAGCTAGGAATGAGTGTTTGCCAAATATGATAGATAGGTTGTTGAAACAGAAACACTTAGAACTAGTGTTATTGATATGGGTAAGATCAGCGTATTAATTGGAGTTCTCTTCCCACAAACTCAATTCAACCACTTAGGATAGGAGTAATGATGATACCATGAATAGAAAGAATACCCTCCAGAGATAAACTTGCCATAGAGAACCGTAAAGGGATATCCAACCCTTACATGCCATAGACATAAATGAATATTCATCCACAGAGGCACCTAATTGACCATACCAAAAGGAATATCCATCTAGTCAGTTAGATCCTTGCAATCTAGCTAACCAAATAAATGGAATGGTTTGCCCATCAATCTAACCATCCCCCAGGTAGATGATAAGCACTAACACCCTATATCTATAATGAAGTGGGTATGGGCACTTGAGATTAGATATCGATGGGAATTTCAAGTCATTAAATATAATTTGAAATATGGAATGGGAGATGCATAGTGGAGTGGATATCTACATTAGATCTACCAGGGATATAAGTTGTTCGTAGCTTTGAGCTTTGTAGGAGATATGGTAGATTGGAATACCAAGTTGAGCATCGAATAAAATGCCTTGCCCAATTATCCACTCTAGTGAATGGAACCCAACTATGACTACCAAATCATGGTAAAAAGAGGAATAGTTCAGAATAATTTGGGGGAGGGCAATCTTTATAAGAGTTGGGGGTCAACTCGGCCACCAACCCACTCATTGCGAGGAGAAGGGGAGGGAAAGGGGAGGGTTGGGAGGTGGGAGAGGGAGACATGCATTACCTATAGTCTAGTTGACACTCCCAAATAGAATTACATTCTCCTTTTTTCTCGTCCCTTTCCCTCCATCATAGGGATTTAGTTGGTCAAGGTCATGTCAAGGTAGATATATAGTTGGGCCCATATCCCATATTGGTAGAAGGTATAGATGTTAGGGTGCTAACATAAGGGAATTTATGTTCTCATATGATAGAACAAGAAGGTTTAGGGACTCAACAAACATTAGGGCCTTAATGAACCAGTCTATGTGAGCCAGTCCAATCAGTGGTGTACTAGTTCAAATGGTGTGCCATAATAGATATAGTAAGACAAAATGGTGTACCGATCAAGTGTATAAAAATAAATAAGTCCCTTATGTCAATATATTTTTAAGTGCAACTTAAACTAGACTCTTATATTTTTACACAACAAAAATTGTATAAAGAAATGTAATATAAACTCTAGGAGGATCATGTCAAATTCTTTAAGCCACATTAAGGGATGAGATATAAAATATGTTTATACTTCTAAGTCATGAAAGTACATTAATGTGTCCCACACTTTAGACAATCAATAAGATGGTATCATCTATAAAAAATTACCTCTTTCCACCACTCGATCTAGTTGGAAGCATGAGGTAGAATATACAGTGGAACGGTTCAAGTGTTGCAATAATATTTAGATGTGGTTCCTCGCAAACTTAGTTTTTCAGCTCAAGGGATTTGTGATGCTCCACTCACTCTCAATGAAATTTTTATGGTAGTGTAGAACATGGTCAATGACAAAGCACCAAGAGTGGATGGTTTCCCTAATGACTTTTACAAGTCCACATGGTAGTTTGCCACACCAAACTTGCTTCAGGTTTATTGTGAGGCTCTGCACAATAATTATTTAGGGAAAATTATATGCAAATGAAATGTTAATTTCATCCCTAACATTGGAGATCCATAGGACATTATCAGTTGCAGACCCATCACCATGTTGAATGTCTCATACAAGATCATAGGTAGAGCCCTTGTGCTATATGTGCAGAATATCCTTCCTACAATTGTTAGACCAAAGCAAACATGTTTTTTAATCAAAATTCACTATATCTTAGATAACATAATTGCATTCTAGGAAGGTATGGAATGGACCCGTGCCTCTTGCCAACATGCTTTATTTATAAAACTTGATATTGAAAAGGCCCATGACCGCATTGAATGGCCCTTTTTCCTCATCATGTTAAAGGCTTTAGGGTTTGGATATTTCTTTCTCTCGACTATGAAAAATCTCTTTTATGATGAATTATCTTGGCTATCCATTAACATTCACAATTCTAAGAGCTTTCATCTCTTTTGCTCTATCATACAAGGATTCTTCTTACTCATGTGCTCTATATTTTAGCATTTGAAGCTTTTGTCTACCTTCTTTCCCATAGAGTTAAACAAGGGATTATCAAAGTAATTATGCTTCCAAACAGGAAGAGTTAGGTCATCAATGACCATTTTTCATATGTCTCCATTACTCTTGTAGAGAATGAGGTTTCTTTCAAAGAAGAGTTGAATTGCATTAACCTTTTTTTGCAAAGCTTTGAGGTCTAGTCTGCAATGGGCCAAAACTCAATGCTTTTCATAAATCATGATCCTATGCAATACTAGCATAATAATTTCCAATGGAAGTGGATTGATAGATGGGAAAGAATCATATTATTAGGTATTATCTTTGCTTTTGATAGCTTCCCCATATCTCCAAATCTGAGTTGTGGAAATATGTGCTATAGAGATTTGATAAGAAGATTGCCTATTGGATCACTAATTCTTTATTATTGGTAGGTAATTCCTACAATTTAAATAAAATTATTTTTGCCACCCATGTCTATTAGTCTTCTCATTGAGTACCCTCAAAAAAATCCTATGATAATCTATCCAAATTACTCAAATACTTTATTTAGGCTAATATTAAGATTATCTACATGCATTTGCATAGGGCCATGCTCTTACCTTAAGTGTCTTGGTTACTTGCACAAATTCGCACAATTCTTTGCATCATGTGCATCCCACACTATGTTATTATCCATGTTGCATAATCCAAATGACAATTCTTTTACTTTGAGGACCTCTGCATAACACATTGGTTCATGGGCCTCTCGCGTAATACAAGGATAAATGTCACACAATTCAAAAGATAATTCACATACTTCAAGAACCTCCACATAACACCTTGTATCATGTGCCTACCATGAATCAAAATAACACATGCTACACAACTCTGCACTTCATGGACCACCAATAAACTTCAAACATCATGTGTATTTTGGGTAGCACCTAAATCCATGCCGATTAGACCCAAGGATAAAAATGTGAACTGCACTTGAAAGGCACATAGTGTGCATATGTTTTAAAGGCTTAGATAGTGTGGGGTTGAGGGGGAGCAACCTCTTTTCTCAATGCCAAAATTTGGTTAATGAAGTGCAAAAAATGTTCGATGTAACCCTACAGTTTTGTGCAACACAACTTCGCATTGTGTGCATAACACTCCACCAACATGCAACATACACATATATTGTGGAAGAATAGGATACATCAACCATCAATTTTACCTTAAGAAACCCAAAAATTACACCACCTCAAGCATGTTGGCATATTATTTGACCCTATGATTAAGCACTTACCTAAACCATACAAGAGACATCGAGACCCACTACCATTAAGAAGATTACAAAAGTAAAGGAAACATATAACAGAGATGTGCATCACACATAATTTATATTCAATATAAACCAAACACATAAATGACTAATCCATTCATTTTCATTAATAATTAAAAACATATATAGGACAATATATTCGATTTTTGCATAGGGTAAGTGCACAAAGTTGGGGGATAAAAAGGGGCCCAGCCATAGACATGATTTTCCTAAATTTTTAGAAATCTAATCTTCTATAGATAGTTTGATATATCAACACTCCAAATTTGAAGATGGTGTAAGAACATAAAATGTAGAATTTCGAATCTAGTTTTCAAAACACTATTTGTTTTAAAAAATGGTTAAGTGTAATTAGGTCAAACATCTAAAATTTGAAGAGGAACTCCTATTTTTTAAGAAAACAGAGTAGATAGACGGTTGTGTAGTGCACCATTTTTTGAGTAGCATTTAATATTGTTTGAAACCCTTTAACCTATATTTTTTAATACTTTTTCAATGAATACTTTTCTTATGAATTTTTAAAGTAAATATGTCTTGAAAACTAATAAAAAATAGATAACTGACTGTGCAGTTCACCTAACTACCTCAAAAAAAATGAGTTTTTTTTTAATGTGTATAGAATTAGGCCTAGTTTGTGACCATATAACTTTTTTTGCACGTGGATCAACAAAAAAAAAATACATGAATATGTATAGGCATGTATATTTATGGCATGTAGTGGCCTAAAAAAGGTATAATTAGAAATAAACATAGTTTGAAACCTTAAATTAGTCCAAAAATTATAAAAATCATATTTTTGGAAAGAGAAAAAATGTGATTGTCTCAATGGTATTAAGTTTTTGAATTTTACCATTGAAATTCGTAGTGTATTTGGTGATCAAAGTTGAATTTTGTTGTTTTTTATCAAAACTCTAAGACTCGACTTTAGATTAATAGGTCCAAGCCTTTGGCTTGAGATTCCAAACCATTCCTGAGCCAAAAGGCTTGTTGTTTGAATTAAAATTCAAATAGCACGATCATGTTAATAATGCGATCATGTGAATACATAATTCGATCAAGTTAGTAACGAAATCATGATAATACATAACACGGTCACATTATTGTAAAAGCAATAACACAATCATGTTCTTATTGTTTTGCACATAAAAGCATGTAAACATGTTCATGAAGGCAATCTTGACTTGAAGATTATATTTACATTTATATTGTTACATTTATTTCATTATACTTTAAATTTATTTTAGTAAATTTAAGAAATGAGGGTCACTTTGCATCTAATACAGTTGGTCTCACAATTGCATGCCTTACAATGTGGAAAATAGTTTTTCAAAATCTAATTTGGTTAGTACTTAGGTATTTTCATGGTATATGTATTGAATTTAAGGATTGTAGGACGTAAATTTTTCAATTGATATCCATTTTTGGTAAACATATAGTCATTTTTTATATTTTTTTGCTTTCTAAATTGATTCCTAGCATTTCTAGGAGTTATAAGTTTGTCAAAATTAAAGTTTACAAGCCACTTACTTTGAAATTGATCCAAAGTGGTGTGATTAAGGTAGCGTAGGTCACATTGATGACCTATACACATAAAATGACCACTTTGTGTTAATTTCACTTGTTCATCATCTCTCCCCCATCTCTGATCACTTCCTACTCATCCTTCATCACCCCTAATCACTCTCTCATTATTCCTCATTGCCCTTAATCACTCTTTCATTGTCCCTCACTATCCCTAGTCATCTCTAATCACTCCTTAATCATCCATAATCACTCCTCCATAGACCCGCACTATCCCTCATCATCCCTAATCACTTCCTCCTCATCTCTCATCATCTTTAATCACTCTTTCCTCATCTCCAATCATCCCTAATCACTTCCTCATCATTTGTCATCATCCCTGATCACTCCTTCCTCATCCCCAATCACTCCCTCATTGACCTTCATTGTCCCTCATCATCTCTAATCACTCAGAATTATCATTCCTAATCACTCATTCATTGACTATCACCATCTGTCACCATCCTTAATCATTCCCTCCTCATCCCTCATAATATGTAATCACTCTTTCCTCATCACTAATCACACCCTCATTGACCCTCACCTTCCCTCATCACTCCATCATTAACCCTCACCATCCCTCATCATCCTTAATCACTCCCTATCATATGAAATAAGTATGTACTCTAAAGGTATATTTGATTCTAATCATATGTTATTTAATCCATTATAATAGAATTAACTCTTTTCTAAGACTTTTTGTGTTGTCAATACCCATTTGTGATAGTCAATTTTATTACCAAATAAATTGGATGATCTTCCAAATTTATAATCAAGTAACATAAGTACTAGCACAAAATAGAGTATGAATTTTAGTTCATTAAATTATCTTTATTTTTCAGCTGACTAGATGAAACTTTATTCAGTTCCACCTTTGGTAGCTTGGTTCAAAGTATAAAAATTAAACACAAATCTCTTGTATATTTTTATAATTTTGAAAAGATTTGAAACTATGCAAAGTTATTTGGTGTTTCCCATTCCTATATAACTTGAATCTTGGTCAAATTCACACGTGAACTCCTTATGTGTGTAATATATCCCAAATATTTTATCTCTTACATGAAAAATGAACATTAATTCATGTTATCATAAAGTTGTGTTTCTGCAAAATCTAAAACACTAGTTTAACCTGGTGTAGATATTCATCCCATGTTTTCTAAAGATTAGGATGTCATCAAGGTATATTAAAAAAATGGCATATTTAAAGGGCCTAAAGATGTCGTTCAACATTTCAATGAATCATTTCACTGCATGAGTTAACCTAAAAGGCATAAACAACTAGTCAATCAATACTTCCTTTATTTTTAAGACTATATTCCAAATTTCTAGAGGTTCAAAATGAATATGATTATGTACCCAAACTTAAGATCAATTTTGGAAAAGACTTCTACACCATGAATATGGCAGGAAAATGTCTTAATATTTAGATGAGGATAATATTTCTTCACCTTAATCTTGCTAATATATTTTTAATCGATTCACAACCTCATGTCCCATCCTTCTTTAGTGCAAGCACAATTAGGCTTCTACAAGGCAATGATTTTGGCATGATATCTCTATTCTCCATGATTTCATGGATCTACACTTAATCTATTCATTATCTAGAAATGATATGTTGTATAAATAGGTTTGAGGTAGAGGTAGTTAAGGGATCAAATTAATAGTATCATTTAGTGTGCAATATGTAGGAACTTATTTAGGTGACTGAAAGATATCCTTATATTCATCTAGTTTATGGTTTTATTATTTTATCTTTTTTATTGTTTGACAAACCACATTATGATATGGTGCCATAAGGATGTTATTGTAGACACCTAAATCTAGCCACCGATAACCTCCAACCAGGGTTTTGACCAATTTCCACCAAAGCACACAATTTGGCCTAAAAAATCTAAAACATATTAAATGCGTTGAAATTGATATATTAAAGTGCTAATTTTGGCCAGGGTATCACTAAATGGAGCAATTCAATTTATGGGTCAGCTAACTTTGATCAGATCATTTTGAGTCAGAATACCAATTTTGCACCTAGGTGCTCTGGATTGCTTTTTTCTATCAAATTTATTGTATGGGATGCGTGTATTTGTTATTTTATGTTGGAAACATCCTAAATGAGATAATGGATCCAACACATTTGACATTGACTTCTAATTTCAATCTAGTCAAATTTTGGAACAATAACAAGGCATTCTGATCAATTTGAGTAATTTGTGCAAAAAGTGCTTAATCATGCTTAAGAGATAATTAATCCAAATCAATGCATAATTAATAATTCCATTTAAACTTGTTGAAAACTTATTTTTAGAAATGAATATTGAATATCTGCATCATTAGGTGATCTCATTTCTTGGGAAGACATCCCTAGGCCATAAATGCCACAAATATCAAGATTATGGGTCTCCCATGCCTCTTTATTACCTCTCATGCCTCATTAATTTCCCTTATTCCAAAGTCATGATGAGGATAATTATGGATTTTAATTACATAATTCAATTAATCCATGACCACGCATCTCAATCTTGAGATGGATGGTCATGGTTGATTCTAATCATTCTTGAAAATCTATAAATAGAGAGGCCATGAGCATCATTTTTAAGCTTAATTTGTGAAAAGTTACCATGTCAAATTTATTCCTAAAGCTCTCACATGATAAATTTATGATGCCAAAATATTGATCCAATCCAAACCAAAGCCACAAGGTGCTAAGGAGAAGAGGACATAGCCAAGCCTCCTTTGATGAAGACTTCATGAGCACACACCGAGCAAGCGACTACAACAAGCATTTGAAGCATCCAAGGAAGGTAAAGAATTCTTATTTTTCTTTACTTTTTAGTTGTGTTTTTTTAATTTGTTATTAAGCTCACCCTAGTAACTAGACCTAGAGATGTATGCTAATTAGTGTGTTTCTATCAGTTTGTTTGTATTTTTGGACTAACACAATACTAATCACCTCTCTTGAGTCAAATTCCTAGTTCACATAATGGCATGTTAGGTGAGACAGTACCCCATAAATTTGATCAAATAGCACCTACAAGTAATATACTAACCATTGTCATGCAGGATCTTGGAGTGTGGAAGCAAAAAAGGTAAAGATTTGAGCAAAACAATTATTTTTTAGAGCTCACAATTTTATTCTTAGGACTATGTAATTCAGATCCCAACTCACCCCAACTCAGATCCCAACTCACCCTGACTTAGATCCCAACTCATCCTGACTTGACCTGACTCAGATCCCAACTCACCCTGACTCGGATCCCAACTCAACTTGACTTGACCCAACTCACCCTGACTTGGATCCCAACTCGGCCTGACTCACCCTGACTCAGATCCCAACTCGTCTGTGTCAACCTGAGAGTTAATTTTCCTAAGATAATTGTTTTATCTTTAAAAATGCTTCAAATCTAAACTACTTTCTAACATTTTTCTTGTAGGACCAACTTGGAAAATTGCTAAAATGTGTTTAAATCATCTTTTGTATACTTTAAAATGAACTAGGAATGTTATTTTGGTGCTTAATATAACATTTAGGTTCTTAAGTAAGTTTTTAGCATTAGTATTCAAAGTTTAAAATTTGAAGATCAAGGGGTCAAATGAACACCACCAAATCTTTCATTTAGGCTTAAAATTGAACGCACTTGTCAATTTTATTTTCATTGTTTCAATTAGCACGTTGGTTTCACAAAATACAAGGATGTTGCATGTATGCTCTTCCATTTGTCTCCTTTAGGAAATCCTTGGAATCAAAAACACTTTCCTTATTTGTAAATTTCCTAGTCCAAGGCATAGAAATAACGTCATCTAAAGTACTCCCAAAAAACACAAAATTGTTGGGTGACCTTGACAACAACCCTAAAGTATTTCTATTTTATGATTTTTTTTATTTCATGTAAACTTGGCTTGTGAGGGGGACGTCATTACCTCCCACGAGTTATTTAGGGAAGCTTTGACCTAATGTTTCACCTCCCAGCATTGACTTCATTTGGCTCCATATTGGAGTTGTACACGGGATGTAGTGGCACTTTAGACATCGCACTACACTGAATGAACAATAGGGTATAGTGGTTGCAAAAAGGATTAGACCTTTTTGTAACAAGCCAAGTGATATGGACCTAAAATATATACTTTTATTTTGCATTATTTGATGTGAAAGTCATTGTGCAATTGATTCCCCTAGAACGTTTAGAAACTTGTAGATCTTAGACAAATCCCAACTTGCTGTGAACGTATTACTTGTGCAAGATGCACCTTAAGGTCCATGTCCCAGTACTATCATTTGAGAGAGGGGAGGGTGTAAAAACCGTACTATATAATGTGCATTTACTTTTGGATGAACACTTAAAATCCTCTCAAATGACGTTCTTGATGGATTCCAACCATACCAAGCAACCTTGTCAGTTTAGGATCTAAGAGCCATTAATTAGTTTGTTTTGTCCTAAATTAAAGTCTTGTTTAGAGTCAAAACTTAGTGTAAACAAATGATGCAAACCAAACACATGGTCCTAATTTTACTTTGAATAAAGAGGCGTTATGTTGCCCACATGAAATCATCAATTTGCCTTGTTTAAAGTTCATCAAAACTTGGAGTCATATCATCCACTTTGGCACAATTATACTACCCAATTGAGTCTAGACCTTTGCCCCAAAGTTGTTTAAGTCCTTCATTTATAATCTAAATTTGAAATTTCACCTTTATAATATCATAGGTTTGATGTGTTAAATGGGTTCACCATTTTCACTAAACTTGAAGGAACTTAGGTTCAATTTCCAATTTGGGTTGAAGGTCATTTAAGACTCATGATCGTTATCACCACTTAATAGACTTAAGTCATTTCATGCTAAACACTTGCACTTTGAGTCTATGCACCACCACATTTTGAGTCAAGAAAGGTAATGTTATGCTGTCAAATTTGTGAGAAATTATCTTTGCCTTAGAGAGTTTTTAAAACAAGCATTTTGTCACATCTTTTGGGTAGTCTAGCACTGTTACGCTACCCAAAATATTTCAAATATTGTTTTATAATCCCTCTTGCATAGAGTTCAAATTTGTTCCTACATTTTCAAACCAATTCAAGTATACTTTTGTGAACCTTTGTCTAGCATAGTTATGCCATTCACTTTTGTCTAGCTTATTTGTCAAAAGAACCAAGTTTTCTACCATTATTTGTGAGGAAATGAACTATCTCTAAAGTGCCTTTTATTTCATACTTTATACTTATTTGATCAAGTCCATGTCCAAGAATCAAATTCATAATGTTTATTAGAAGTGTTTCAAATCTGTTAGATTAAAAATTTCATTTATTTTAAAAGTCTAGCTTTTGATGTCATTTGGCCAAGAGTCCTAGCACATGCCTTATTTGAGCCTAGCTTTTGATGCCACGTTTAGCCAAAAGACTTAGCATCTTTTAATTTTATAGATTAGACTAATTTGAAACAATTTGACCTTAACATTTGGCATTTTGATTTTTGGTTCATTTACTTAATCTTTTTGTGTAAGACATGTAATGTTAGACACTTAACGTTGGCTTGTGTTATCACAAATCTTTGCATAAACATTTTGATCCTTTTGACAAATCTAGACCAAGTTTGAACATCATCTTTTTAGACATTATCCTTTTAGAGTTTTTAGAACTCTCTTCCCTTTCTATCACAAAGCATTGACTATGGATCCCAACATGTATTCCTACACTCGTAGTGGACTCATGTACAATCTAGGGATTAGTAATGTGGTTGTGTAGGAAGAAATGGTGCAAGACCTCGATGCATATAATATTGCTTATGAGATGGATATTTATCTCTCTTATAATACTCAATTAGCTACACAAAGCTAAGATCTATTAGCTAACTATTTGGTTAATACACCACATTATTCATAATAAAACCAAGAACAAATTGCACAATACCTAGTTACAATACTCACAGCTGATGAACTAGTTCCTCAACAATCATGATCTAATAATACACATTCCACATATGATCTATTTTTGTTTGAATGTCATTTGTTGGAGAACAAAGATGATATTTTTGTTTGATCCATAGAGGTAGGGGCCAAGTTTCTAGCAGACTTCCCTCATGGAAATTTATCAAGCCTAGTAAGAATGCTCTACAACATAATTTACAATCGACATGATTCATCTAACAATCCTTTGGCTCTAGTCCAAACATCGTATTAGGACCCTAATATGCCTAATAAAGGCAAAAACATCATGGAAGACCACTTTCCAAATGCATATGGTATATCAAACCTACCTGAATCTAACACATAATTTCAATCAGATGACCATGGTGAGCAAATCTTATTAACTTATTTCCTTCAACAAGAGTTTTGATATAGTTAACTGGTCAAGACAATAAAAATTTAGATCCATTCATGCAAAACACTTTGGTAGACAACTTGTTGCATATTCCCATTATTGAAGAATTGTCTTCTGCTTCTACATGGAATAATGAGCAAAATATAGTGGATAATGTGTAAGCAACTAATGTCACACCTCAACAATTGAATGTGAAGAATCCTACTCCTCCTCAATAAGTGATGAGTATTATTCCATAATATTATGCACAATCTAGTATACCAACAGAATAGAGGCTAAATATATTGCCACCTCAACAAGGGGCAACTAATGTTCTACTTCGTCAGGTAGTGGCAAATATACCTCCTCAATCACAGACTAGTGTACCAATCCAAAACCAAATGATGACTAGCTAATAATGTATAAATATTAGTTAGTGATAGATGTCAAATATTCAACATGCTTTTTCTTCCCAATAAGGATTCATGTTACAAGGAGGCTCCCATATTTCTTAAGTACCTACTAGACAACAATCGATTCAAAATGTGCCACAAGTTTAGAGACAAGGTCTTGATCCACAAGTTTCCACTCAACAACAAGGTTCAATTAGTCAGTAGCATGTCCCTTTTCAACCATAACAGGCATAGTATAGTTATATACCTCCATCCCAACCAAAAAATCCTCTAAGTCAAACCTTCATAGCCAACCAAAACCAAAATATCGCATAACCAAATGTGCAATTTCAAGTACATCCTAATCCACGTATGCATATTATTAGTCCATTTCCCAACCAAACTAACATACCCTAATAGATATCTCCATCATACCCTGATGAAAGTGTCCCACTCGTGACCTCCCAACCATCTACCCAAACCAATATTCTCCCTCAAACTAATGTTCCTTCCAATTTCTTATCTCAAGAATTGTAATAGATGAAGGATATAATTGATGTCATTCAGGCTAGGAAACAAACTAAAATGTTTAAGTTGGATGACATGTGTTCTTATCCATTCAACATGGAGCACTTACAGATACCATTTCCTCCAAGATACGAACCAACAAAATTTGACAAATACAAAGGGAAAGGTAACCCTAAGGCCCATTTAACTGAGTTTTTTATCGCATGTCAACCAGTGGCATATAGCGATATATACCTTTTGTTGTTGTTTCCAAGGAGCTTGGTTGGACAAGCCTTGGAGTGGTTTTTAAAGTTACCCAAGAATTTAGTAACATATTTTGATGATCTTTCTGATAAGTTTTTGTAGTGCTTTTCCTATAATCTCGAACATGAGATTTCATTGGTTGACTTAATACAAACAAAACAAAAGGTTGGTGAGAGTTTTTCAAGTTATCTATAGCAATGGAGAGCCCTTGCAAGCTAATTCACCTATAGTTTACTTGATAAACAATTAGCTGATGTGTATATTAAAAATTTGCATAGTGAGATAGCTTATCAACTAGAACTACAATGTGCACATACTTTCAAGGAGATCATCGACAAAGGCTTGTTGATTGAGTGAGCCCTTATTAATAAAGGGATCAACAATCTTACATCAACTAATCAAAATCAAGGTACCAATAAGGAAAGTGGCCAAAACTAACATCTAATCTAAGCACAAGCATCACAGCCAGCATAGGCCAATAATGAAGATAGACCAAAGTAATTCAACTGCAATAGGAATGTTATGGACAATGGAGTAACTGAGTCACATCATGTCTAAATAGTGCAAACATCATCTACACCACTTTTTCAGCTTACTCCTACCCAACAACATCTCCAACCAAGGCTGCAAGCACAACAACCAAGACCCGTGCAACAAATGAAGCAACATTTACCGTTACAAACCCCTCCTCCAAGGAGAAATGTGCCTATGCATCATGTCTTTAGTGACCTAGAAGAGCTTATTGAGTCTATATTTTCAAAACTTGTCACTGCTAATCTGATTAATTGGCCTCTACCAAAGCATTATCCACAAGGCATTCTTTATCGTGATTGGTATCGTAAAAATGAATTATGTGAATATCATCAAGTCAACAGGCATAATTTATGAAGATGTGTTCAAATCAAGCATTTGATTGAGAATATGTTAGAGAATGGGGAGATAACATTGGATAAAGGTAATTCCACCTCCAATCAAACTCTTTGGATTTATCAAAACCCTTTTCCCCAACTTAACACAAAACATCAACATAATAATCAGTAACAACAACAACAATATCAGTGAGTGCAACAACAAAATCAACAATATAAAAATCAAAGGTCAAACCAATAGAACCACTAGAATCAACAACAAAACCCACAATGTCAAAATAATGGACAAAACCAAGGTCAGAATGGTAACAACCAATAAACCTACCATGTAGTTGCACATGACTACAAAAGGGTTGTAGGTCATATTGCAAGGGGCAATGTTAATACCATCTCCATTAATCTTAGACCAAGCACTAATCAATCTAGACCATTGCTAAATAATACCACTCAACCAAAGTATATGGATAATCCTTCTTTGACTTGGGACTGCACACAAGCAAACCAACAAATTGGGACTCTCACTTCTGGATCATATACCGATAACTCACCCTTGCCACGTGACCATTTACAAGTGCACCGATAACCAAGACTTATCCTATCTGGTCCTACACCATTCCTAGAATTTGTTAGTAATTATGGTCCAACATCTAATCTTGATTGTGTAATCATAACTTGGAGGTCAAAGATTACTATCACATGTCCACAACCATCTGCCACTTTGTCTGTTATCCAACCAACCATTTAACCTTGGAATAAACCATTCACCATTAACCAAGATAAATTTTTGATATTGTGGAACAATTATAGAAGACACCAGCACAAATTTTTAGTTTAGATTTGCTACAAATGTCAACAATCGACAAGAACATTTTGAATGAGTTTTTAACCCAATCCACTATTTACAGTGACATATCCCCTGATAAATTTCAAGCTTTGGTTGGACACTTAGCTCCAACCCAACAAGTCACATTTAACCAAAGTGATATGTCTTCCCTTGGCCCGCTCCCTAATAATCCATTGCACATAGAAGTTTATATAAAGTGGCATAAAGTGAAACTTGTCTTTATAGACAATGGATTAGGCCTCAACATAGTGTCTCTAAAACTCATCAAGCTTCTTGGGTACACAATGGCAGATCTCTAGCCAAAAATGATAACTATCAAAACCTATGGTAATCAAGAAAGAGAATCACAAGGAACCACTAGCTTACTAGTTATCATTGGGCCTTTGACCCATGATACACTTTGCCATGTGCTTGATCTTGAGTTTTCATATAATATGCTTCTAGGTAGGCCTTAGTTACATGAGATTCATGCAGTCCTGTCAATGCTACACCAATTTATCAAGTTCTCCCACTCAGGGATGGAAGTGAATATTCCAAGATATTTACACCCTTATGAACACTTCAAACATTTTGAGGTCGCGTTTCAAATCTACAATTATCAAGATGACATGAATCCAAGTTCCAAGAAGGATAAAGGAAAGGTCATACTTATTGATCCTCCATAGGATAATTGCATAGATCCGAATACCACCCCTTGAAGCTTCCAATCATTTAACCATTTCAGATAATGGCCCATGGGAATATGTGACCCATGATACCTTCCATATTGATAATCTTCCTTAGAATCCAAAGACTTTTGGGTGACCTAAAAATACCCCACACATGCATTGGCAACAAAAGAACAAAGATAAGGGACCTGTCATGTTTGTACCAACATATGGCCTAGAACTAGAGCCTCTTGAAGGGGATGACTCATAGTTGTACAATGAGAACCAAGCTTATTTTTATAAAAGTGCAAAGTATCCTATTCCCAATAGGATCATGAAGCATCAATATTATGAAGGAAGAGGCCTCAAATCAAATCATCAAGGAACCATTGAGCTAATTTCTATGGCTAAGTACAAAAGACCTTATGGACTTAGATTTAAACCACCTAGGGGTGACCCCACATATCTTATTTGAGTTCCATCACTAGTGGCTAGTGATGATGATGTCGAAAAAAAAGTAGAGCTTGATCATAACCTCACCTTTGATGACCTAGTTGAGACTAACATGTTTTATAACAATGCCATATGTACTCTTACCCAAATCATTTGTCACAACCCATTGCCATTATACTATCCCCAATTGATAGATTGGGACCAACAAGAATCCAATTTGTTGATTGATGAGTTTTAGAATGATGAGGCATTTTGTGACTTTTTAGGCCTTAGAGACAACATTCCATTAGCACATCATAAATCAGTATTCTCAATTACATTAGATCCTGAAGCCTATTTTGGAAAGCAGGTGAACACCCTTAGCCAAAAATAAATAAATAAAACATTGAGGTCCCCAAGTGAAAACTTATTTGAGGCACATTATGACCAGGGAAAAAGTAAAGATAAAGGCCAGTCTAGTGGTGAAAACCTATTTCAGGTACCTTTAGACGGGGGTGTTCATTCTTCTTTGAATTTAGACTAGAAGACCACCGACGATGAACTTGCCTATGGATCTAAGTTTAGTTTTATGCAACAACAAGTATTTGATTGAATTCTTTAATCATTTTTGATTATTTTTGTCACATGGTTAGATCTCCCATTAGGGGACTCAAATTCATCATGCCTAGGATACGTTGAATAGCAAGTCCTAACAAAAGACCCTGATATAGTCTAATAGTTCAAGTCTTTGCCTACTATCTTAGAAGATGGTTCAACCTTTATAGTCGAAGATACAATAGAGGTAAAGATCAGGACTCCATCATACCTAAAATGGATAAAATTAGGTGCGTCCCTCATTGAGGAGGAATGTGAAGTCTTTATATCTCTATTGAGAGAATTTGTAGATATCCTTGCATGGGCTTATTCTGACATGCCAGGTTTGGACCCCACCTTGGTTTTACATCACCTTGTGGTCAACCCTAATGATAAAATAGTGAAACAAAAGCTACGTAAGATGCATCCTCACATTGTTGTCTTGGTAAAGAAAGAGTTAGAAAAGCTCTTAGAAGCAGGATGTATCTAGTCCATTGACTACTCGGAATGGATATCTAATGTTGTATCTGTTAGTAAAAATCCTAAAGGAATCAAAATCTATACTAATTTTTGAGACATAAACAAAGCTTGTCCTAAGGATGACTTTCCATTTCCTAATATTGACATGATCATCAACTCCATGGCAAGTTATGAAATGCTTTCACTCATTGATGCCTTTTCAAGATACAACTAGATTAGAATAGTACCAGAAGACCAACATAAAACAATGTTCACCACTCCATGGAGAACATTTTGTTATCAAGAAATGCAATTTGGTCTTAAGAATGCTAGATCTACATATCAAAGTTCCATGACTATCATATTCCATGATATGATGCATGATATTGTTGAAGACTACAGTGATGACATATTAGGAAAATCCAAAATCAGTGTCGACCATCTAACAGTGCTATGTAGGATATTTAAAATATTGTGGAAGTATAAAGTTAGACTCAATCTAAAGAAATGTGTGTTTGTAGTAACCTCAAGAAAGTTTCTTGGATTCATTGTGTCTCATAGGGGCATTGAATTCGATCCAACCAAAGTCCATGCTATAATCGAGATGCCACCACCAACCAGTTTGAAGCAACTTCATAGTTTACAGGGCAAAATCTAGTCAATCTAATGCTTTATCTCTTAGGTAGCAGACAAGTGTCATCTATTTACACATATTTTGAAGAAAGGATTTGAATTTTACTAGCATGACCACTGCTAAATAGCTTTTTAACAACTTAAGGACTATCTAGTTAATCCACCTATTTTGTTACCTCCTATGCTAGGAAGGCCATTCTTGTTGTATCTATCAAATATCAAAAATGCCTCGAGGGCACTTTTGGATCAACATGATAACAATGAAAAAGAGCATGTAGTATACTACTTAAGCTGTACCTTGGTCACATATGAACATAACTATGCACCTATTGAAAAATCTTGTCTAGCCATGGTCTTCACAGCTCATAAATTATGCCATTACATGTTGAACAATAAGACTATGGTCATTTCAAAAGTAGATCCACTCAAGTATCTAATATCTAAAATAGCTTTACAAGGTAGAATGGCCAAATGGATCATGCTTCTTAGTGAGTTTGACATAGAGTATGTCAATTAGAAGGCAATTAAAGGACAGGTCCTTGTAGATCAACTTGTTGAAGCTCATCTTGGCGACACAAAACCACTCACATTTCATTTTCCTGATGAATCCATAATGACCATCATTTACATGCCTCTTGGGGAACATCACTAGAAGCTATATTTTGATGGTTCATTTACTGCACATAGATCAGGGTTAGGTCTCTTATTTATTACACCATAGGGGGATCTAATCCCTAAATCATTCATAATCATTTTTCCTTGTACAAAAAACATGGATGAGTATGAGGCACTTATTTTAGGACTATGATAGGAAATATAATAGAATATATCTCATTTAAAGGTTCATGGTGATTCTCAATTAATCATCAATTAGGTCACAGACCACTTTTAGACCAAAGATGGTAAGTTGGTTCCATATAAGGCTATGGTCAAAACACTAAAGTAACAAATTGAAAATATCCAATTTAAGCATATACCAAGGGCTGGTAATAGAACTACAAATGCCATGGCTACTATTGGCTCTCTAATTTGACAAATAGATAAAGCTAGAGAATATCAATTCCTTGTTGAGAATTTTTTTTGCCAGCTCATGAACCTTCAATTATTGTAATGATTTTTGATATTGTTGGTTCTAATTATATCTGGTACTCAGACCTTTACAACTACCTTCATGACCAATTTATACCACCTAACCTATCTTAAAAACAAACCAAAGCCTTTGTTCATCATTCCACATGTTATACTCTACTTGGATCCACCCTTTACCATCATAATTTTGATGGAACTCTGCTTCATTATTTAACTTCGATAGAGTCTACACTAGTGTTAAAAAAAGTTCATGAAGGAGTATGTGGAGCGCATTCTAGCGGGGCGGTCCTATATAAAAAGCTCTTATGTACTAGTTATTATTGGCCCATGATGGACACAAATACAGTTGCATATATAAATAAGTGTGACAAATGTCAATGGCATGCTAATTTGATTCATGTCCCAACACAAACTCTAAAACCAATGTTGACACCATGGCCATTTGCTACATGGGGACTTGATCTCATTGGGAAGATCAACCCCACTTCATCTGATGGCCATAAACATATCCTTACCACCACTAAGTATTTCACTAAGTGGGTTGAAGTTATACCCCTCACATGACTGGAAAGAAAATTTCCAAATTTATCTTCAACCATCTCATTTTTCACTATGGTATCCTCTCTGACATTATATTTGATGATGGAAGATCATTCATAAACAAGGATGTAGACCAGCTATGTACCCATTATAATATCACAAAATATTTCTCTATAGCATATTACCCTCAAGGTAATGGCCAGGCTGAAGCATCAAACAAAACCATTATCAATATTCTCATAAAGATTATCAATGATACCCATTGTGATTGGCACCTACAGATAGTCCCTGCCCTTTGGGCATACCATACCAATCATCATACTCCTAAAGGAGCCACTCCATACTCACTTGTTTATGGTACTGAAGCCATCCTTCTTATTGAGGTCGAATTTCCTTCACTATGCATATCTTTCAAACATGTCCTAAATCACGACTATCATGTAGCTCACCTACAAGAGCTAGACCTACTTGATGAAAAATGCACAGGAATGCTCAACAATCTTCAATCATATCATAACTGACTCAAAGACAACTACAATCAACGTGTCAAATATAAAAAAATTGAACTTGGTGATCTCGTTCTTAAATAAAACCAAAAGAATACCACAACTGAGAAGAAGCATAAAGGTAAATTCAAACCAAATTAGATAGTGCCTTTCATCATTACTATAGATTATGGATCAGGGACAACAGGCTTGCCACACAAGATGGAGATGAACTTTCTAAGCCAATGAATATTATTCATCTCAAGTAGTACTATGCTTTAGTGCTAAGGTGTATTATCTATAAAGATTGTTTCAATGGTGCCATTTTATCACTATCCTTCTTTATACAAATATCATCCCTATCCATCCTCTTATCCTTATCCATTTTACCATTTTGTTCTTCAACTAGACGTGTTCTAAAGCCTATCTTATTTGACCTTGGTTTTTTCCATTCGTTACATATTTTTAGCATCGAGGAATTTGATCAGTTTCATCAGTTGTTTCAAGTACTTTAGATAGAGATTTTATTTTGGAGTAGTATGATAAAAGTCAACAGTTGCATCTTTCATTTGTTATTCTTTTCTTATTATCAATCTTGATACTAATTATAACTACTTTTGGGCAAATTAGTATCATTAATCTATGACATTGTGTCCTAATTATAACTACCTATGGGAAAAATAGGAGCAACATTTTTTATTGATCCTTGACATACCAATTTTCCACTTCCTTTTTATCATACTGAGCCTTTTTACCAACTGTGCCTATTTTGTTTGAATTGACTACTACACTAGTTGAATTCCTTTGCTATAAGGGTAGAACTACAATGACTTGAGGTCCTAATCTAGGACAATGTAGGCAGTGCTTGATACTTGTTGAGGTTAGCTTAGTCACCCCCTTGCCATGCTCTCACCATTTTATGATCAACCTAAATTTGAATGCTCTCACCATTTTGTGAGCAACCTAAGTTTGAATGCTCTCACCATTTTACGAGATTGAACTATTTAGTGTCTCATCATTCTTGATCGAGTTAAAATACTTCAAAAATTTCCAAAAACATTTGTAAAATAATTGTAAAAAACCAAAAACATGGACATTTCTTTGCCTTAAGGATTCTAGGAACCCTTACTAAGTTGTCAGCAAACCACTTGTCACTTATTTTTCCCATCCTTTTTAGCCTTTTCTTTCACGCACTTGCCATTTTGAAAGATCATTCATATTCTTCTATCACATCCATTATGTTTGTTTTCATCAATTATCACATTATTTCCATTCCCTGGGATAACTACATTTGGACTGAAGTGTTTTATTGGATATTACATCCATGGAACTATGTAAGCAATGTCCACTTGCCTAGTGCATATAGAGACAGCTCGACCACCCCCTTCTATTTCTTTTATTCCCTTTTTTTTGTTTGTTTGTTAAGTTGTCACCTATTTTCTAGGGGTAATGTTCATATGGTTTATATTGCATTGTTTGTTTGTTTGTTTCTACTTATTTTATTTGTTTGTCTACTTTCAACACTGTTGCCTTGATTTGGTCTATGTGTGTTCATTAGATGATTCCTTGCCCACACTTATACTTGAATCCATTCATATTCATATGTTTACATTGTCATCATGGTTTTTATCATTGGTGCATTATTTTCTATTCGAGGATTAGATTTTGAGAGTCAGTCCTTATGCATATTTTGGCCAAGTCCTCATGATCTTATACCATGATGCCTATCGACACATGCTACAAGAAACCTCAGCTTCAAGAAGTCTATTCAATAATGGTGGCATCTCTTTGAAACTAACATCTCGATTCAATCCCAATCGTATCCCAAATAGAGTAATTAACCACAAAAAAATTTCAACCTTTATTAGTTCAGACAAGCATCTCCCTACTATTAGGTTGTTCCAGTTCATCATTACCCTCTATGATTCAGTTACCCTCATCATTAGCCAATCAATTATGTTTGCCATAATTTGGGTCCAATAATTATAACCACCTATAGGCAAAGCATTGTACACTGTCTAACCTACATTTCTTAATGATTATAACCATCTTTGGGAAAATCATTATGTTTTCACCATTTTACTTTTTCTATCCATACAAGGCACATTATGATCTTATTTGTCTATCCTAATTGGGGCAGCTCCATCTTCTCAATGATTATAACCACCTTTGGGTAAATCATTGTGTTATCATACCATGTTGCCACTATCGAGGTACAATGCTTATAACTGCCTTTGGGCAAACCATTGTCCACCATCCCACTTATATTCTCAAAGATTTTGACTACTTTTTCAAAATCATTGTGTTTTCACCCCATCATCTTTCTTTTTTTGGGTCCCCTCATTTTGGAAAAGACTTCTACACCATAGATATGGTAGGAAAATGTCTTAATATTTAGATGAGGATAATAGTTTGTCACCTTAATCTTGCTAATATTTTTTAATCGATTCATAACCTTATGTCCCATCCTTCTTTAGTGCACGCATAATTAGGCTTCTACAAGGCAATGATTTGGGCATGATATCTCCATTATCCATGATTTCATGGATCTACACTTGATCTATTCATTATCTAGAAATGATATGTTGTATAAATAGGTTTGACGTAGAGGTAGTTAAGGGATAAAATTAATAGTATAATATAGGGTGCATTATGAAGAAACTTATTTAGGTGAGTGAAAGATATCATTATATTCATATAGTTTATGGTTTTATTATTTTATATTTGTTATTGTTGGATAAACCACACTATGATATGGTGTCATAAGGATGTTATTACATTTACTTATTACCATCAAGAGTATACTTCTTACTAGAACTAACAAGATTCTTGCACTTCCTATCACTAATGACTAAAATCTTATGAACAAACTATGATGTATGGTATTTTATATCATGACAATTTATCACAACATTTCAAGGATTTACTTCATAGACCACATGCCAATGGTAAATATATGGTTGACCACATGTAAAACATCACATACCTCTAATGGTGATTGTTACAAAAGATTGCATCTTTAAAAATATTAATTTAGTATACCAAGTGACATTACTAGGTGATCCATTTCTCAAGGCCTACAGTAGACCATACACTAGTCTATGGTTATAGATGGTGCATCAATTTCAAGTTCAATTTTTGAAAATATGATTTTGGAGAAATTAAATTCTTCTAAATTCCATTGAAAATGATGAAGTGTATTAGTTCACCATTGATCTACATTTGTTAACAAAATAATATTTTTAATTCATATAATTTCTTGTTGGGGGAAGTAAAGATATTTTTAGTATCGACTATATCATTGGCTTCATAATCTATTATCTACTTACCTTTTTATATTGCTATATATCATGTGCCCACTTTTCAAGTTGTGCAAGTAGAGAGCTCATAGTGTGACACTCTTCATTGGATTGAATATTGAAGTTATGAATTAAACACCACACACCACTTTCCAATCTTGGACTACTTGTTATAATCATTTGAAAATTATTTTCCACTCTCTAGTATGATGACTCAATAAATAGGCATACAAATAGAAGGCCTGAAATGTAGTTATTCAGCTCATAATATGGAAAGCAATTTATTGGTTTTAGGAAATCACATAGCTTGGTGATCCTCATGTTTGCTACCCATTTTTGGTATTATGGTGGTTTTACTTGCTTCTCTTTTTCTGGCAGATCTTAAATTATGAATTACATCATTTATAATAGGCTCATATTTTTTCATAGGTGCTAAATATTTATGTTTCAAATTTGACTCCACATCATTTTGATCACTATGTTTTATATTTTATGCTAGCACTCAACTATCCACTTGTAGATTCTAACATTGTTAAACCCCAAAAAATACCACCATCAAGGTATTGGATGGAGTGATTAAGGATGAGGAGGAATTGAGTAGAGATGATGAGGTTGTCATTATGGATGATGAGGGATGGCGAGGTTAAATGAGGGAGTGATTAGGGAGGATGAAGGAATGATTAGGGATGATGAGGGATGGTTATGGTTAATGAGGGAGTGATTAGGGATGATGAGGGATGAGGAAGGAGTAATTAGAGATGATAAGGGATGATGAAGTAGTGATTAGGGATGATGAGGGATGGTGAAGGTCAATGAGATAGGGATTAGGGATGGTGAAGGTCAATGAGAGAATGATTAGGGATGATGAAGGAATGATTATAAATGATGAGTAATGGTGAGGGTTAATAATGGAGTGATTAGGAACGATGAGGGATGAAAAGGGAGTGATTAGGGATGATGAACCAGTGATTAGGGATAATGAGAGTGATTAGGGATAATGAGGGAGTGTTTAGGGATGGTGAGAGCCAATGAGGGAGTGATTAGGGATGATGATGAAGTGATTAAATATGATGAGGGATGGTGAAGGTCAATGAGGGAATGATTAGGAATGATGAGGGATGAGGAGTGAGTGATTAGGGATGATGAGGGATAGTGAGGGTCAATGGGGGAGTAATTACTGATGATGAGGGAGTGATTAGAGATGATGAGGGATAGTGAGTTTCAATTAGGGAGCAATTAGGGGAAATGAATAATGAGGGGAAAGTGATTAGGGGTGATGAGGTATGAGTAAGAAGTGATCAAGGATGAGGGAGGGATGATGAACAAGTGAAATTAACACAAATTAGTCATGTGATGTGTGCAAGTCATAAATGTGACCTATGTTACCCCAATAACACCACTTTGGATCAATTTTAAAGTGAGTGATTTGCAAACTTCAATTTTGACAAACATTGGACTCTTAGAAATGTTAAGAATTAATCTAAAAGGCACAAAAACCTATCAAATAATTATATGTTTACCAAAAATGGACATCAATTACAAAATTTATGTCTTGAAAGCCATAGGTTCAATACTTAGACCTTGAAAATTCCTAAGTACTAACTAGATTAGATTGTAAAAAACTATTTTCCACATCATAAGGCATGTAACTATGAGACCAACTCTATTAGATGCAGAGTGACCCTAATTTATTATATTTACTAAAATAAATTTAAAGTATAAGTTTAAATTTATTTCCTTTACATTTATATTGTTACATGTATTTCCTTATACTTGGCATTTGGAGTAGTAAATATAAGTTTCATGTCAACATTGGCTTCATGTGCATGTTCACATGCTTTTAAAATGTAAAATAATAGGAACACGATTACATTATTGATTTTAAAATAATGTGATCACATTATATATTAATGTGCTTCAGGTCAAGATTGGCTTCATGTACATGTTCACATGCTTTTATGTGAAAAATAGAAGGAACATGATCACATTATTTATTTTATAATAATGTGATCATGTTATGTATTAACATCATTGCGTTATGTATTAGCGCAATCACATTATGGATTGGTAATTATCAAGCCATAATTTAAATAATATGATCATGTTATTTCAATAACGTGATCCTGCTATTTAATAACGAGATCGTATTATAGGAAATTTCCATGGAATTGTCCCCAATTTTGTGCATATACCCCATACTCAAACTTTTGTAGGAAAATCAATTTATTTCACCTTATATTTTATTTTAGGTTAATTACCATTAATAATAAGGTAACTTTATTGCACTAAGAATATATACTATTTAAAAATGTAAAACAATGCTTTCATAGATGCTTTAGTGAGTAAAAATAGTAAACATGCCACTTTGAAAATTTAAAAACAAGCAATAAACAATATGAAAATTAAAATGATTGAAACATCACACCTTGATGATTTTTAAATTTTTGATGTAGATTTGAACTGTGCATATCTGTATTTTCATGTGTGTGAAATCTATGTCTAACTTTACAAGGATGAGATCAACATCTACATCATTTTTGACCTGGGTAGGATCAGTGCTAACCTATTTTGACAATCATTCTTATTTTGTGATGTTATTCATGCCCTATGTAACTTTTTGTACTGCTTCACCGATGAATGTTCTACCTTACTATACCTTCACTTTGTAAAATTGATGGGCATAACTATTTTATTTTCTTATTCAAATTTATTGACCTAGCTTGCCACACTATATCAGAAAAAGAGAAGGGAAGAAGTAGTTAGGTCATGCAACCATCAAGATGTTGTGACTACATATCCCACATGCCCTATTGCAGTTCATATGTAGTGTGGATGGAGGATAGAGAGCAGAATTTTTGTCTTCTCTCTCTAAGTGTGAGATGTCATTATATGCATATTCACCTAGGTCAATTTTCGTACAAGATGTAATGCATGTCCTTGATAAAAGATAAATCAATGTAGAGTGTGCCTATACTTGAAAATGAATGACTAACAATAGGTTGAAAACTTGTGTGGAGCCCTTAAAACCTCAATAATACTTCATTTAGATGATTTCTTGATTATTAAAATGTTAATAGATAATTTTTATATATATTATTATTATGGTTTGAATTAAAACATCAATTGGCATGAAAAATACAACAAAATAAAATGGAAACAACCAACAAAAGGATCTGAACAATGAAAGGAAGCGACTACATATAAAAAATCCAAAAAAAAACAAAGAAGACAAGATAAATGGGCCCATCAATCCCACCCATGGCAATATTTGTAGACCCCTCAATCAACCCTAAGGAAAGATTGTGAATATTTAATGGCATCACTTTGGCCACTCTTACTATTGGTATTTGTTGTGTGATTACCATTATTACTGCACTTACCCTTTGATGAAGGATTGAAAATATTAGGATCCACTTGAGAGAACCTTCATTGCCACTTTGGCCTAAAATGAATTCAAAGTTCCTTATGGTTTCATCACACACCCCATCATGTATTTTGGACATAATCGAAGCAAATTTTATACTACTACTAAGAGATGGTGTTGGAAGTTGAATCACTTGTTTCATCCAATCAAGTGATTGTTGAAAAACACATTTTCAAGTAAGTAAAATGCTTTCCTTAAGACCACTCAGAGAAACTATTTCACGTTCACTTTCAGATTCTAAATTCACATCCCTTCTATTGGAAACATAAACTGGGGCTATTGGACACCTTAATTTCAAAACATGATTGCATTCATTTTCTCTTATAATGCACATACAATTGTATATGCAAATTTTAGGACCAAATTTACAAACAAGATACCTATTTGACCTATTAATTTGTCTTATCCCCTAATTAACATCCCCAATGCTTTCATGTGGATAGCATTGCAAGTTTAGGATCTTTATAAGTAAATTCAAATATTTATAATAACTTTTCTTGTTATAGTTATTCCATAAGTTGAGTTACTTAAAATGGTTGTTATTCTTATAATAAGGCTCCACCTGCTTCAGTACCACAAACAAAAACTGCTCCATCCCATGGCCATATTTGTTCATGTTGTAAACTAAGAACCTGCACTTCAAAAAGCAAAGGTATGATTCCATAGCACCATTGGTCCATTGGTTGGATAGTTAATTCCATCAACATTAATTGAAGACAATATAATACTAAGAAGGAAATTGACCATTGTAAATATTTTTTAAAAAAGTAAATTTTACTTTGTATAAAATTTAAAATAAACATCCCAAAATTATGAAGTGTAAATGCAAATATAATTAATTATAAATTATAGTGTCACACCCTAATTTTTTGTCCAATAAAACTAAGAAAAAATATAACAATATTTTTACTTTAAACATATATCACAAATCACAATAAGGTAATACAATACAATTCTTACTAACATGAGTCACTCAATAATTCATACATGCAACTAATATCAAAAGGCATAACGAAGAAAAACATTTTGGTCCTAATAAATCCTTTAGGGTCATAAAATAAATTATAACAAAACCACTAACTTGTTAAATAATTCGTTCACATCCATGCATAGTTAGAAGTATACACTGTCATCTAGGTTATAATAATCATTTTAAGTGAAAAAATGTATCGCTTTCAAGGTGTACTCTAAAACTAATTATTAAAAAAATTAACAACATAAAAGTGAGTACGTAAAGCTTTAAAGCTATGTTAGTACACATACTAATATGTTTTGTACTCGTTTGAAATGATCTTATGAATTCATCTATAATTAATCCTATGGAATTAATATGGATAGCTCGGTTTACGATTTAATTCATTAAATACATGCCAAGTTACAATCTTGAACTTAGGGTAAGGATATTAAGATACAAATTCACTTAGGTTACTTGAAGGTTAAAACAAACCCTACCATTAGATTCAAAACATTTAAAAATCTAAAGAGCAATTATAAACTTGTCCTTATTAGAGATTGGATACAAAACCCTTATTAGTCCTAGAATGAACTATAAGATTTGATTTGCTTTAACTTGGAATTAGTAGACTAGTTGTTGACCAATGAGATGTCCTCATTTTGGGTTCAAAAAATATGCATGAAAGATTAGGGGGCCAAGGTGTGATGTCTTTAACGATCCAAATCAAAAAATATCATTTGTTGTATTTGTGATTGGAGAAAATATTCAAGATGTTATTGGCACCCTCTCTTTGTTTGAGGCAAGTATTGAATGTAGTTGGTAGGGAAGGGGAGTGCAAAATATCTAGTTTTATAGGCGAGTTAAATGTGGAATACTAAATGTGGTCGTTGGCTTGATGGTTAAACATGATTTCTCATCTTTCCAAAGTTAGAAGGGGAAATGGAAACTTGCTAAATTACTTTGCCATTGAATGTTTGCTCAAGACTAGTTTGCATCACATGCAAGATTAAGATGGAGGAAATCTATATCAATCATTTTGATTTTATTATTTCTGAGCATGTGGAGAAGGGACATTAGGGATTTACATTTCGTCGATTGTTTCATTATTTTCTATTTATGTTGTGGTTGAAGCTTCAACAAAGGTTGTAGGGTTTTTGGCAGTAATTAGGTTTGTATGTGCGACTTATTCTTCTATTTATTTGGCTTATGTGTGGCATTTGGTTAATATTACTAGGTTTTATTGTCTAGGAATGGAGAAATCAGACGGTAGTGCTTGTAGACTAGGACTCTTCATGTACTCGATAGGAATTTTAACATGCTTCTTTGTTTATTTGCATGGGGTTATTGGTGATGTGATGAAAATGGAGTTAAATACTAGATTTTTAATTAAGGCAATTAATTACAAGGGTTTTTAGTATTTTTGTTCATTATCATGCATTTTAATTTATTTCCCTTTCTTTAAATTTGGATTATATATGAAATTTGGTAAATATTATTGGGTATTATTTACCAAGAATACAACAATCAGGCAGTAATGTCTGTGGGCTGAGTTTTGACTCATATGGTGTTTAGGGTTTAAAGTGATATTTGTGATTGATTTTAATTTATTTTATTTTGGGAACATAAAGGGTAGACTATTGGAACTTTATAGTGTGATGATTCTTTTACTATTTTGTATTTGTGTTGTGGGTAAAGGATTGGTAAAGAATATAGGGTTTTTCTAATAATCAAGTTTTTCACATAAATTTTGGCAATACAAAAAGGTTGGAGTTGGATACTGGTTTTATGACTAAGTCAAATAATAACAAGGGATTTTAGGGTTCTTGTCCAGTGAGCAGTTCATTTTTTTATGCTAGAGTGGAGTGGGTTTAGGGTTTAGGGTTTAGAAGGGTGTCTGATTCATTTACAATGGGGTAAATGTTTAGTTTTCCATCTTCATTTTGGAATACATGACATATACTTTTTGTTGTTTAAGGGTTTTTAGGGTTTGTTTCTTTTTTGTTTACATTCCTTATGATGATATTTCCAAAAATATTACATTCCTTATGGTGTGTTTATGTTTTGTCCATTAATTTTCTTGATAAATCTATATACAGTTTTCAATAGCTTGTCAGCAATTTCATAATAAATTATGACTTAACAAGACCATAAAACACTATCATGACTATCAATGTTAAATTTATCAAGAAGTTTAATAAAATCATGTAAAGTGCCATGTTCATTCCCTCGACATGTAGTTCTATGGTCTCTTCATGAATGCTCTAAGTCATGATTTAAGATTTGAATATTAATCCATTAATCCTCTCAACTATGGGAAACTAGTAGAGTTTTTCCTTGCAAACAAATTCCTAACAGGGTTTTTTTAAAGGTTCCCTAGGAACATTCTTATGTAATTTTTTGGTGAATATTGAAAAGCTAGTTTTGAAATAAATATGAACTGAAGGGAAAGTAGTTTTGTCAAGAAGGCAAATAATATGCACCATTTTTTAGACTCTAGATTTTAGCAAGTGTCCAGTTTTGGCAAACCTTGTTTAGAGCTCGTGGATGGCATTACAGTGTGTATACATTGCCCAAAACTCATGGATGGCATTTAAAGGGTGTGGACATTGTCAAGAGCATATGGATGATGTACAAAGTGCATGGATGGCATCTAGATTTGGTAGATAGTATCCAAACCCAATGGACATTGTCTATAGGGTGTGGACATTATTTAGAGTGGGTGGATGGCATACATAGCTTGTGGATGATGTCCAAAAGGTGTGCACAATGTTTAGACTTGATGGATGGCATCCAGAGGGAGTGGACACCATCTAAAGTGGGTGGATGGTGTCCAGAGCTCTTGGATGGCATCCAAAGGGCGTGCACAGTGTCCAAACCTAGTGGACATCATCTAGAGGGAGTGGTTGTCATCCATAATGGGTTGATGGCATCTAGAGGGTGTGAACAATGTCTAGACCTGGTGGATGCCATCCAAACCTGGTAGACATTGTTCATATGGTGTAGACATCATCCAAAGCTAGTGGATGGTGTCTAGATCCCATGGATGGTTTCCATAGGGTGTGGATGATTTCCAGACCTAGTGGATGTTGTTTAGAGTGGGTGGAAAATATCCAAAACCTATGGACGGTGTCCAATGTCTGTGGATACCATTTAGAACCTATGGATTGCATTTAGAGTGTGTGGATGCCATCTAGAACCAGTGGATGGCATCTTAAAGGGGTGGTCATTATTCAAGCATTTTGGATGGCATCCAGACAAGGTGGTCATCTTTACCTTGGTCTAGATATATGGGGGAGTGCCTAGGCCCTATATCTATCCCTTGACCCTTGTATTTTCTCATTTCTCTCATATGCATAACCCAAACCCCTCTCATCCTCTATACCTCTTCCTTTAAACTCATCCTTTACTCTCATTTCTCAATCCCAATAACTTCCAACCCCATATCTTTTGCACCTATTCACAAATTTGTCTACTACAATCTTATTTACGTAAAAATATTAAGCCTTCTAGAGGATAAAAACTCTTACAGTGATTGGATCAATCGATGTTGTTTGAGACACCTTATTTACATGCCCTACTATGAGATGGACACAAATTTACTAAGCATTCTAGTGTCTAGTTACAAACCTTCTATTGGAGATTTTTATTTTACCCTCGACTCTCAGACTATTATTTTTGGCACCACTCCTTCAAAGATTAAGGGATTGTTAGGATTGCCATATAGAAACATCGAGCCTGTGACCATGAAATTTGTTTTATCCAATGAAGATAAATTTTATTTCAAAAATCACTTAGTTGTAGATACATCCACCTCAACAGGTAATCATTATCTTATTTTCATTAATTAATATTCAATGTTTTATGTATAAAATTCAAAATTAAATTTCTCAATTAAAGATTGAAAATAATTTGTTACTTCCATTGCATGCACCCCTAATCATTCGATAAGGGGTCTTTTAGTTTAAGATAGAGGAAACTCATATCTAGAAGCCCTAGTTGAATTTTTCTAGGCGAGGATTGTTTTATAAGGAAGACTTGCAAATCTTCCCTTTTGGGATGTAGCATACATTGTTCATTATCTTGGAGGACAATAATTTGATTGGTGTACATTTATTTCCAATGAGATAAGAAATGATTTGCATTGTGCCTTTCAAAGTGATAGTTACAAAAATTTTATTTCTAATTATATATTAGGTTTATAATACAAGGTGTACTATGAGCTGAGGGGAACAACGGTTCCAAAAATATTGCATGAAAACATGAAATCTAATTCTATGGCCCTTGTTGAGCTAGAGGTAAGTTTAAAGTGTACTTCTATGTCATTAAATTATCATATTATTAGTTTGTTACAATTCAAATTAATTATATATGTTTCCATGTAATAGAAAAGAGAATATGTTTCTCAATCTAGAAGAGAAGTTGTACTAAATAAATATCATCCCATTGAGGGATATGGGGATTCTCTGTCTAATAGGGTGATGACATAGATTCTAGTGTAGCGACACCATTGATAAAGCATAAGAATATGCAGAGATCTATCTCATCTACTGTTGCATGTCAGCTAGGCCCCTTAGGCACATCCCTAGCCTTAAATCTAGATGTTAAAATTTTAATGAAATTTGATGTAACAACAAAAAAATGAAATTATTAATGTTTCATGTCATTTCACAAGGGTGCCCGACATAGGCAACATTGCCCATCAACTTGTGTAACATTTACCTCCTGTGCAAGATATTTGACTTCATGTTTGCAATTACACTATTTTTATATTACATGAAATTTAATATATTAAATTGAGTTTTTGATTGTATGAGAATTTGAGTGTTTGAAAATAAATTGAAGATTTGAATTTTCTTACAACACATCCACCACATAAAAACATATCGAAAACTCAGAGTATGGACCTTAAGTCTATTGTATTTGACCTTCAGGTTAACTTAAGTTTAATTTTGATGAAGTTTATTTATTGATTAGTGATGGCATTTCATATTTCAGGGAAATGTTCAATAAGAAGTAATATGCCACCTCCTCCCACCCACACTATACAAATTAGGGGGAAGAATTTGACAATGCCAACAAGTAGCAAAGGAACAATGCGCATAACAACCTCAAAGTTCCCTAGTTTTTCTATGGGTGGAGTGTTTGGTGTAATAGGTGCCATGACACTTTTGTAGAATATTGATCTTGATGATGCTTTCTTTGAGGGTATCGATTTAATTCATGCATAAAGATTTGTTGTGAATAATATTATTCAAGGATCTCAATTTCAGGCTCTTGAAAAAATAGTTGGACATGGTTCTTCTAGTTCACCACTTGAACCATGCAATGATGAAGAGTAATCTCTTGATGAATTGACATCCTTTATATTGAATAATCTTGTTACAAATACTATTTTTGTTTTATTAGATGACATTGTACAAATTGATTTGAAAGTTTTGAAACAGTGGGAGATTCGAGAAAAGGCTTTGATAAAATAAATTAATAAGTGTTACCATAACCATTCCCAAATACATTCTTTATATTCTTTAGTTCAAAATGATAAGTCCAAAATTGACGTGTTAGTGAATCAAATTGAATCAAGATCCATTTTTGTGGTGAATCCCTACAATGATAATATGTTAGATGTTATGATTAATATATTGGAAAAATTGAATATAGAGACACATGCTTATTACAACAAATGGGCAAGAGACCAAAACCTTTATTCCCTTGCCAATGTAGAGAGGGATAAATCATTGGTAAGTAATTACTTTTTTATTAGTTTCTTATCACAATTTTGTAATTTTTATTTGACCAACTTTATTTTTCAAATTGTAGTCAAAATATAATAACCTCGAGAATGAGGCACAAGGACTGAATATTCATCTGGAAATGGCATGAAAAAGCTTAAATTCAGTAATTGCATTTAAATAAAAACTTGTACTAGCCGATAAATAGAATAACACATTGAGGAGGATAATCAAAGAGCATGGAATGGATTCAGATGTTCTTTTGAAGGAGAAAACATATGTGGATCCCTCTATCATATTGGCATGAGATGCAACACACAAAGAAAGATCAATAGTTATAAATATTAATGCTGTATTCAAGGATCTTGTTAGAAAAGGTGTTTTACATTCAGATTTAGGGAAGGGGGAAGTTGAGGCAACAACATCTACATCTGAACAGCAAATTAGAATTTATGTGGAATGATATCTATTCAGTTCATGTATCTCTATTTAATGAAAATGGGTCAAGGAATATGGAATTGATGTTTTTATATATTTTATGTTGAAACTTGAAACCTTGAAAGTTTATATTGTAAAATAATGTTTGCAAATTTAAATATAAGTCTTTGTTTATGTTTTAATCTGACATTTTATCCATGACAAGTTTATTCTATGCATTTTTATATATGTTACGTTGAAATTGGAAAGTTTATATTTTAAATTAAAGTTTGTAAGATTAAATATAAGTCTTTGTTTCTATTTTATTTTGTGCATTTTATCCATTAGAAGTTTATTTTGTGCATTTTTTTATATGTTATGTTGAAACTGAAAAGTTTATATTATAAATTAAAATTTGAAAGTTTAAATATAAGTCTTTATTTTGTTAATTTAATATATTTACTACTTAAGTTGTATAGTGATAATATCATAATTCATTGGTGTATAATATTGACAACCACATAAAATGATGAAACAATAAATTCATGTTGTGAAATAAAGCTTTTACATACATATAACATGAATATATTGTTTAACAAAGTTTGAATTTTAAATAATTGCAATATAACATAATTATTTTAAAATAATACAATAATGTAATTTATGAATTCTTGTAATTTACATAATAGCAAAATTTTCATGACTTTCGATACAAATAATAATATAAAAATCAATTGTAGAATTGAAATTTGAAACTCACATACTAATATTCAAGTATCTAAAACAATTCTTGAGGAGCACTTTCATCATAATTATCTTTTGTATGTATTGTATCTGATGCATATAGAGTCTCACTATCTATATTCGTTATATTGGTAACTCCTCCTCTTTGACTAAGAGATTTCCAAATTTGAAGTGCTCTATCATAGGTAAATGCATCCACTAGATAACGCAAAACATACAATCTCAAACATGTGTCTAGATTTATGTCCAATCTGTTACAAAGTTTTGATTTCACAAAAGATAATTCACTAAAGACTCTTTCATCTTCTATAGAGCCCAAAATCATTGTTTGATAGAGTTCATACAATAAAAAATATTCACTTATATATTCCTGCAAGATAGTACTGGGATACTTTTTTTTCTATAGCCTTGTAATAGCACCACTTTTATTTGGCTCCTTTAAACACTTGTATTGATCAATCATTGTGAATTTGAAATGAATAGACTATGTTCTCAACAAATCTTTTCACAAAAAACCTAAAATTTCAACTCTATTGACATCTTTAGACTTTGAAAAATGTTGAATAAGAGTGCCCATGTATCTAAGAAATAAATTACTGATTTTTTCCTTACCATCCTCAGTGCTCCAAAATATGAGATTCACCACTGCCATGGCTTCAAACAACTCATCTTTTTGAAATAATTCTCCAATTTTTGTAAAAAAGCTATCATTTATCTTTCTCAATTTTATTCATATTTTTATTATCACATTTTTATGAAGAATACATGTTACAGGGACTTTTTCAATTTATGATCCTGCTAAATCAACTCATTTTTGGAATATGTGCAGTGATATTTCCTTTCCATTCATTTGTTTGAATTCTATCATAAGAAAGTACTTCAACAAACCTAAATCAATCATCTCAAACTCCATGGTTGTTTTGAACTCTTTTATGGACTGATTTGCATTCTCAGTAAAAATTAGATCATCTATTAGCATAGCTAGTTAGTAATCATGCTAATCATGTATCACATTGTTTAGTTTACAGTTATGTAGCATTGGTTAGATGCGTTGGTTAAGTGATTAGGTGGCATAAAATTTAGGCAATGGTAACTATCGGAATTGATTCTATTATGTATATAAACACCTATTATTATTAAACATATTGATCAATGCATTCTGCTCCTTCATGTGGTATCAGAGTCAGGCTAGGAACCCCAAGCACCTATAGTATGGCTTAAGGGGGGTGTTGAAAATAAGCCACACCCAAAATGATGATGGAATGGCCATAGAGGAACTAGTAGCTCAATTGGTAGAACACTCCAGTAGAAATGAAAGGTCCTAGGTTTGAGTCCTAGTCAGTCCATATGAGTTTTAGCTCACATGTGGTATCAGAGTGAATAACAGTCTGCCATGAGAGTCTATGAGGATTCATCTAGCACGCTGTAAGTTTTTTTTAGGCACTGGATGTTTTTCTGGAGTTTTGATTGGTGTAAAGTTTCTATAATTTTTATGTGGTTATAACCTCCTGAGCGTATCAAATCTGCTAGTAGCCTTTGGAGCATGTGAAAATCTAAGAAGAGAGTCTCACAAAGAGAAAAAGTCTTGAGCATGGAATTTGACTAAGCGATGGCTATAGAATTGAGGATCTAATCGTGGCACTAGAAATAAGAATCAAACAGCCTAGATAGAAGTGTGAATCAAAGCCAATAGACAAGTTTATAGTAGAAGACTTCAAAGAAATAGGTCTACCATTTGCCATGATTATCCATATATCTGAGACTATGTGAAGCATATAGGGTAGTCAATCACCAAACTACAGTGTAATTCATGATGCAAGAAGAAATCCTATAGTGGATGAGAAGAATCATGCAGCGAAGAGATGAAAAAGAGGTGAAACGTGAAGCTTACAAACTATGACACTAGAAGCATGCAACAGATGAGAAAGTGATTCAAAGTCTTAGTACGTAACCCAAATAAAAATATAGAACTATTTTGGCATTGCAATCCAAATATATCTCTTGCATTTTATTATCTAAGACTTGTGTGCAGAATTTTCAATGTACTATAGGGCTTTGATCTAGTATGGAGACTCAATTTTGTTCGAGATCATCATGCAACAGTGAAGCTAAATAAGCATGGAAGGGTTAAGACATCTGCATAGTAGTAGAGAAGCAAATGGAAAGAAGAAAAGAATACAGCCAAGGCTACAATGTTTCAATCCTAGTATTTTGCTCATTCTACATTTTTTAATTTCAAGAATTCAAATTCTCAAAGAAAAATATTTTGTTTTAAACTTTGATACAAGGAAAGTTAAAATACAAATGAAATTGATGCATAAAAATTTGTGGGGAATCGTAAATGGAGATGAGAAACAACCCACGGATGCAAATAAATCATTGGAGTGGAAATCAAGATATGACAAAGTGAAAGTTATTATTGGCCTTGCACTTTTCAATTCTAAGTTACATCACGTTGATTTAGAAAAATCATCCAAAGAAATTTGGAATACACTCAACATCTTGTTTGGTGCAAAAGCGATAAATGCCCAATTTTCATTGAAATTGCAGTTATATAGATTCAAAATGGATGATGGAATAACTATGTCTAGCCATGTAAACAATCTGAGGTCTCTTATTAGGCAACTTGTTAAGGTAAAAACTAATGTCGAAGATCATGATGCAAAAGCTATTTTATTGAATAGTCTACCATCCAAATATAGAAATATTGTATTTAATCTTAGCCAAATACCATCACAATCTCTTGGTGATATGATTATAGCACTACTGGAAGAATACAAAATGAAACCTATAGAAGGTGAAGATATTTTGCAACATGAGAATGCACTATTCTCCAAATTCTCATAAAAAAATTCAATACTGATAAAAGGGACATAAATTGCTAGTACTGTAATAAGAAAGGTCATACAACATGGGACTATCATGTTTGAGCAAAAGATGTTCTCAAAGGGAGACTCAAGTGTAGTGAATCCAATGATGCTCATGTAGAACATCCACTAGATACTGATGAAAGTGAAGAGTCAACTGATGAGGTAGCCATCACTTCACCTCTCATGCTGTGAAACATGCAGTAGCACTTAATTGGAGGCTAGAGGATACACAGAGGTTGGAGGAAAACTGACACCCTCTCATGATTCACCTATGATGGGGTTGCATCATTACTAAGGTGACAATTTTTAGTGTGTTTGTTTTATGTTTTGTAGTGTGTTTTTTGAGTACTGAGCATTATTTTCTAATTTGGTACCTCTTGATGAATAATGTTGTGGGGAGAAAAAATCACTAAAATAGTGTTTGGATTTTGGAAAAGGGTTTGTGTAAATCCGAGAAACCACTAAAGTGTATAAAATAGTCGAGACCTCCTGCCACCTCCAAGTTTGTAGTCAACCTATAGTAGAAAACCATATGGGTTCATGGTAATCCAAGAAACAACCAAATGTGTTAAGTAGAGAGATGTACTCATATCACTTCCAAGTTTGTGGTAATCCTAAAATGAAAAATCAAAGTGACACCAAGACCATGAAGCCACAAAGATGATATGGCACCTCAGAAAGTGAGTAGGCTATGAGAGAGTGTATATCTTTTTACAGTGTTCGAAATAAAGGGGGGACCACTATTTGGAAATTTGATGTTTGTAAAAACAATGTAATAAAGAGGGGAACATTAGCATAGCTAGTTAGGTATCATGCTAATCATGTATCATATTATTTAGTTTACAGTTATGTAGCATTAGTTACATGCACTGGTTATGTGATTAGGTGGCATAGTGGTTAGGTGTTTTGTTATTTTTAGGAATAATAGAGTTTTATTCCTATTTAATAAATAAGTCTAAGTAGGGAAAAATATTAAATAATATTTCTAATTATGGCTACTAATTTTGTGAAATATAATTGAAATTTGACCTTTCTAAAAATAGTAATAGAACAAAGAGAAATGTAACTTACCCTATGTTGTGTTGCTTGATTTGAGATAGGGTCTAAGAATTTAGGTACAGGACAAAGACGGTGTTGAAAATATGTCCTTGAACTTCATTTTTTGATTGGATAGGAGCACCAAAAGTGGGACACCATGTTGTTTGGTGCTGTAGTCCTTTTTTGGCATTATTGTCCAGGTGATCTGAGTTTTATAGGTTATGCTCAGTAAGTTTGTGTTACTCTATTAGTGAAATATCGATGTTTGAAAGTTTGATGATCTCTTTGTGCATCTATTTTAATCTTAAAAATACTTAGGAGCTCTTTAAGCTTGAACTTGAAAGGATAATTTGAGAAAGAGAGAGAAGGGATTAGTGTGTAAAGGATACACTGGATGCACTTTACACCCCATGTGTGGGCATGTTGCCTACATACCAATACTTTGAGGAGGGATCAGGCTAATGTAGTTATCCCATTGAAGTGATTGGTGCAATTGTGTATGAAAATGTAACTAGATGTGAAATTGGGTGTACTTTAGATGGCTAGGGATTGGTGTAAGGGTTTGAATAGGCTTGAAATAATATTAGATAGTTGTATGCAGAGAATAGGGAAAAATGATTGAGAGTACTTGCTCATATTCTTGTTTCTCTCTTGTAAATGAGTGCCAACCCTTCTAAATGGACTTTGAATGGCATTTTTATAGGGGATTTAATGATCTTGGTTTAAATGAATTCATATTAGGCTGACATGAATTAGGATAAGGATCCAAGAGAAAATGACTGTTTGAACTAAATTTGCACTTGGACAACAACACTAGAAATAAGACACCCTGGGTTTCAGTGCTTCTACCCAAGTTGGGAATTGTTGTCTAGAGGGAATGAGTCTTGAGGGGATGGATCTAGGCTTGAAAGAGCTGCCTGGGTCTATAAGGGTTAAGTTTAGAAGGTTGTGGATGACTGAGAATCAGTGACAGAAAAGTCTATAAGGGTTGTGCAAGCAAGTAGGATGACCTATGGATTGGGTGTCATTAGCCACACTAAAGTAACCAAATTTTGCATTTTACATGACTACATTAGGCAATGGAAACTATTTAAACTGATTATATTGTGTATATAAACACCTATTATTATTGAATATATTGATCAATGCATTCTGCTCCTTCATCATCCACATATAAAAAATAATTAAAATACCTTATTTGTTTGCCTTGATGTAGAGTGTGGGGTCACTACCACTTTTGTTAAAGCCATTGCTCATCAAATAAGAGTCTATCTATTTGTACCATGCTCTTGGTACCTGATTGAGCTTGTACAATGCCTTTTTTAGTCTATACACCTTGTTCTCATACCTAAGAATATCATATATAATTGGTTATCCCACATAGATATCTTCTTCTAACACTTCATTCAAAAATGTTGACTTGACATCCATTTGATGAACCTTTCATTTGTGTTGAGTAGCTATTGCAATGATTATTCTCACTATTTCTACCCTTTATACGAGTGTAAATGTATCATTATATTCATGTTCAAGCCTTTGCTTGTATCCTTTCACAACTAACCTTGCTTTATGACTATATATTACCTTTAAGAGCTATTTTAGTTTTATAAACCCATTTCACATCTATGACCTCTTTCCTATTAGAAGGTCTACTAGTTCCCATGTCTAATTTTGCTCAATGGCATGAATTTATTCATCCATTGCTTCACACCATATTTTATCCTTAATTGCTTCCTCAAAGTAGATAGGGCCAAGTGCTAAAAAGAGAGCAAAATTCATAATTTCATCTTCATTTTCTTCATACCTTGACTACTCATAGACTTATTGCAAGCTTCTTGTCCTTGTTAGGCATTGACTTAAGTTGGAGGAGGATGAGATTGAATCATGAGATTCACCTAGACCACATTATTTGATGTTACCACTAGATGAATCAGCCCTTTATAAAATATGGCTCCAACTCAGTGTATGGGTGGCTTCACCACCTATTGTTTTAGTTTTAATAAAGGGTCGACTAGCCTTTATTTGTATTTGATGCTCTTCTTTTTTATCTTCTCATGTTGCATTCTCTCTGAATTAAACATCCCATCTAATTATAAGGTCCTTGGTGATAGGATTGTACAGTGCATAAGCCTTTTATTTCTCACTATACCAAATAAATATGCATTTCTCTCCTCAATCATCTCACTTTGCTCTTCTTTGCTTGGGCACATGTTCTTATGCTATAAAACTAAACACTTTAAGGTGTTCAACACTTAGTTTATGGTTTCTCCATTCTTCTTAAAGGATCTTATCCCTAACACTCTTATTAGGACATATATTTAGTAAATATTGGTTGTTTCTATAGTCTCAGCTTAAAACTCATTAGACAAACCTTTAGCCTTAAGCATGCTCCTTGCCATCTCTTGGATGTTTTTGTTCTTCCTCACAACCACATCATTTTGTTGCAATGTATACCTTGGTGTAAATTTATTATTGATGCCTTTATACTTGAAAAAATCCATAAAATCATTTGATATGTATTTCCCCCTATATCCATCCTTAATATATTTATGTAGTGGCCACTTTGCTTCTCCACTATGGCTTTGAATTGATTGAAGGTTTAAAATACCTCTGATTTATTCTACAAATAGTACACCCATGTCTTCCAACTTAATTCATCTATGAATTTCATGAAATACACATTCTTAGATAAGAAGGGAGTTTTCATTGGTCCACACCAATCTATTTGTATTAGTTCAAGAAGAACTCTTGCTCTCCATAACTTTCCTATGGTAAATGAACTCTTGCATTACTTCCCCAATATGCATCCTTCACACACTTTGGTTGTTTTATGATGGGAAACCCTCTCACCATTTCATTTTTGTGAAGAAGGTTCAGCCCTCCAAAAATCAAATGCCCATACCTTAGGTGCCAAAGAGTAGACTCATTTACTACCACAGTTTTGAATGTTACTATAAGTTCACTTTGCATCCTTAGAGGGAACATCCTTTTGGTTTTCATCTTCACTACTGTAATTTGCTTATTGCATCCACTCCTATCATAAATAACACAATCTTTGTCTTCATATCTCACCTTTTATCCTTTTTGAACAAGATTTCCTATGCTAATTAGGTTGTGCTTCAACCTAGGCACATAATATACATCTTTAATTTCTCTTTTATCACCTTACTTGGTGTAGATAAAAATGTTCATTTTTCCCATGATGGGGACCTTCTCATTGTTTCCCATATTTACCTTTAATTTTATTGTCTCATCAATGTGGTCGAACATCTCCTTGTTCCCACTCATGTGGTTTCTATCACCACTATTCAAATACCATATCTCCTACTACTTTCCTCAACTATATTTCATGCTATGAACAAGTTTACACCTTTCCAACTCCTATTAGGTTCAACATATTGTATCTTGGAGAAATTTGATTTTTTCCTATTCATATCATACTAATTCTTTCTACACTCACTAGAATAATGTCCATATTTCTTATAATAATAGTATTGTACATTAGATTTATCATATGTTTGTGTATAACCACCTCTTTAATTGTTGTTGCTCCTTCCTCTTTCTCTTGCATGTAATTATTGATGGTTATGTCTTCCACCTTCTTGACTAATGTAATTTTTTTCTCTTCTTCTATTGTTTGATCCTCTCCCCTTTCCTCTCACATTCACATTGGTCTTGAATGTTTGCTCATGGAAGGAAGTGGCTAACCTATTCTATATTTATTCATGGGTTTACAAGGAACCCATTAGCTCATTAATTATCATTTGTCTCAAGTGTTTAGAATTTTCAATAACAACCACTACTATATCAAATCTGATTGGATGGATCCTCAACACCTTCTTTCTGATTCTATGATCTTCAAGAGTGTCTCTATTCATCTTAATTTGATTGACTATGCTCATTGTCCTTATGAAGAAGTCATTGATAGACTCATTTTACTTCATCATCAATGTCTTAAAGTTTTTCTTAATAGTTACAACTTGACAAGCTTCATCTTGTCAATACCTTGATAAGCATCTTGTAGAATATCTCAGGTTTGCTTAGAATAGACAACTATTGTTATCCTTAGAAAAACTAAATCAGCTAGTGTCATTTGAATATAGCTTAGATTCTTAGCATTTGTCTTCCTATTCTCTTTCAATTCATTCTTTTATTCTTATGATAGTACATTGAAGGTTGCTTGGTCTGCAACCTCTATCTAACCTCCTTCTACAAGTTCTCATAGCTCTTGTGAGCATAAGATTGTCTTCATCTTAATGCACCAAAAATCATAGTTCTTTCCTTTGAACATAGGAGGCTACTACCATGAACTAGAACTACTTATTGCCATGTATTAATAGACCTAAGGCTCTAATACCATTTTTTGGAAATATAGGCCTAGTAGATCAAATATACAACCTATATATTTTCAAATGGTTTAGCTCTGGTGATAACTCAGAGCTAGCATAAAAGGTAGGAAAAATAGGCTAAAAGTAGGTGAACAATACATATAAATTATGCAAAAATAGGGGAGGTTATTTATAAGCTAAACACATACCTTATTTCATATAGTGATATTAGTTCTAAAAGGTTATTACAACTTGATTGTAACTACCTTACATGAATAGCTACAACTATATAAAAACCCTTACAAAAAACTTCTCTTTTGTCTTCTTCTTTTTCATTATTGGCTACTTAGAAAAAACTCTAATTTCCTCCCTTATATTTTGTTGGAACTTCTATGTACTAACTATTTTTAGTTAGAATATTCTTCTTACTGCTATCTTTCTTCTATTATGCCTTTTGTCTTCTCTTTGCTCACACATAGTTTGTTGCTCTACTTTTCCTTCTCTTTGTTGCTCTAATTTTTTCTAGGTTGATCTTACTCTTTGTGTTTTCTTCTCATTCTATGTTTTCTACTTTGTCTCTTCTCATTTTTGTCTCTATCTTCTAGGATTCTCACATACCACCATCTTTTCACCCCAAACTCTAAACGGTTTACTAAATTTCAAATTCAAACTATTGTTAATAAATTTTGTTTGATGTGATTCAAATGCAACTAGGAAGGAACCCAAAGCTGAATGGTAGGTGGCAAGAGGACAAGAATAATATTTTTAGCAATTTACATTGCTCTTTATTTCTTTTTAATTGGTTTCTTCTTAATAATATTCTATTTGTATAAACAATAGAGACTTTTTTGTTTGCTTGAAAGATAAAGATTACCTCACAGTTCCTTGAACACTCAACACAATTCAAAATATCCTTAGAATAGATCCAATATTTACTTTTACATTACAACAATGTTTGAAGAAAACTAAAGTATGGAATCAAAATTCAATCATTTGGTTTTGATTTTGTATCACTTGCTACAATTTGGCTACCATTGAGATTTTTTATACTCAGAATGAATTTCACAACTTGCCCAGAAACTATAACAAAATTTTATCTTACCTAAAATCTCTTCTTTTCTAAGTGGATAATTGCATGGGTTCCTTCATGGTATGTTATTGGGCCCACTTTTACCAAATAGAATTTACTACACAATGAAGGCTTCACTGCTCTATTGCATACTTAAGTTTATAATGTTTTATTCTGTAATGTGTGAATATTAATTTACTTATAACTATATCTTCGTACTTGTCATTGTTCCTCACCATCATCACCCAGCTCATCTTGAAATCTTTCATCACTTTCTTTCTCATTATTCAAACTCACCATGATAAATAACATTTTTTTTTCATACCACACATTTTTTGCATGAAGGAACACACCACCTCATTTTCCACCATCACCTACACCAAAAATATTATATTATTAGTGCTTAACTCTTTGTGAAAAAAGGTAAGAAATTACATCACTTCTAGTGTAACTTTACACCTTTCGGGCAACTTCTATTTATATACATGATTTTACCCTTATTCAGTGTTTGGAAATATTAACAAGAGTGTTCATTTTTTGTAGGTGCCCAATGTTTTTGATTTTGGAAGGCTCTATGCCTGATTAAATTTTTCTTTCTCAATATTTCCTTAGAAATATATATTATAAATGTTTAGAAGTTTGGATTTTTTTAAAGTAACTTCATTTCTACTCAAATTTTGAAACATTCACACAAATATTGAAGGCATTGTCAAAACATAAGATTGACTAGTAGTAGACCAATTTGAATTGTGGGGAACATTTATCTTGTTGTTTTGAACATTTTTCCTTTTGCTTTAAACATTTTTCCTATGTTGATTGTACCTCATATTAACTGACAAGTTGCTTCTTATTTTTTATACTCTATCATTTTGTTGTTTGTTTTTTGTTTTGTTTATGGGAGATAGTCAGCTTGTGTCTTGTGTTTGTACATTAATTTTCTATTTTTTGATAGTTCATTATTTTATGAAAGAATTCAATTATGGTTTTGTCATAGTGGGACAAAGTGTAATTTACAACCCAACTCAGAACTTGTGTCCATTTTGAGGCATCACTCACAATTTATTTCCATTAGATAACACATGCATTCATTCTAAAAACCATGCATTAAGTGTAGTCCTTTACTTAAATTGGGTTAAGGTGAATTTCCATTATTGATTCGCAATAAAATAAAAATTTGTAGACATTATATGCTACATAGGATTTAGAGTGATTTGAAATTTGTCTTAAGGATTATATTTTGAGATGAGTGTTTGCATTATTCTTTATTTAATGGATAATTTTTCCCTTAGGTTTTAAATTTTAATGTGAAATTTATTAAGCAATTATTTATTCTTCATAGTTGTATCATCTTTAGTCATTAGGTCATTTTGATGCATCTAGTAAGTAAGCAATACCGTGTACAAACTTATAATTCTCTTTATTGTAAAAATTTGGTGTTTCTTGTAAGATAAGTTAAGAGATGTAGTGCTCTTTGTGTTTAGAAACAAGCAAGATCTGCCAAATGCTATGAATATTGTAAAAAATACTAACAAGCTTTGTTTACACTCTTTATGATAGTGTTATTTGTGAGTTAATCATTTTTTTCAAATATGTGGACATTTACAGTTTATCCTATGTTAGCTTGAAGTTTTTGACATTCTACATTTTATCCAATCTTGACTTGGAAGATATATTTCTTACATATTAACAAAATTGAGTATATGCTAAGTAAAATTTAACCCCTAAAGGATACATGATTGAGATGTCAAGGTTCTACAGAGAATGCTATGATATACAATAATTTGTTAAAGTAACATCAAGTGCTTGCATGCTTTCCTCGAGTATATCCAGAGCACTTGTGCTACATCTGATAAAGGCTTAACAAAGGCTTGGACTAGATTTCAAATAACATTTCAAACAAGGAAAGAACTGAATGTTATTTTGAGAATTTTTCCTTCGTCTCTAATCCTAGATTCATTATCATCATTGCAAATGACTGATTGATTTTCCTTTATCACATGATTGAGGATGAAGACTAAAAAAATTAAAGGGGTAGCTACAATGTTGTGTTGAATATACTATGATCTTTGCTATTGTTCACATTTTATTACACATTTTGTAGTGGATCCACAATACATCCATGAATTCACTTTGATGGCATTTTTTTTCATATTTATCATTGTATATCATTTAGAATTTGGTGGTTTATTTGCTTGTTGTGGTATTTTCAAGTTTAAAGAAGCAACTTATTCATATAAAACACCAAATCTATGGCTCTATTTGCTACTGCACATCAAGATATGTCAAATATGATATGTTAATATTTTCAATGATTTATCTTGTTATTGTGATTTCTCATTTGAAAATCTATGCTATATTTTCAGTTCTTGATGATGCAAATGCTAGCCTAGTTAGCCCATATTTTGGGACAATTCATCTTGCTTACCTTTCCCACGGATGGTGTATTTGAATCATATTTATTTGGTACTAAATTGGACTAATTAAACATATAGGTATCTAGAATATGGGTGACATTTGATTTGCTTAATTTATATTTGTATATAACTTGGTCACAATAGACATGAAGATGTATAAGATTATTAAGGTTCATAATTACAATTTTGGTCACAATAATCAAAAAGATGCATAAGGTTCTTAAGGTCCACAATTGTGATTGAAATATTGTGCTTTAGATAACATTAGATAGATGGTGTTATTGTATGGATATTAGAACTAATGTAAATAATTTATGTGGTTTCATAAAATTGGTAGTATTTTACCTTTAATTTAACATAAGTAGTCAAAACTTGACGTTATTTAATTATTTTGGGTTGATTACCCTCCATCCACTATGTACTTATAGAGCTACTTGGCTAATTTTTGCAACATTTAATCTTTTCAGAATCATGATTGTGTTTTGGTTGCTGTAAAATGTTTTTTTAACTTATGCAAGCATATCATTTTCTTAAGGGTACTAGAAATGGTTATGATTATGGTGTTGTTATAATTCACTAAAGTCACCATTTGCTATAATCTACATTATCTGTTAAATGTGGCTTTCATTACATGATATGTGAGAGTTTAAATCTATTGGCATGTTCAAATTAAGTTTTTTATTGCTTAGTAGAGCTTCAAACTATAGTAGGATATAGTAAGTGAAGGTCACTCTAAAATTGAGATGAAATATCATGGATAAATGTTTTGTGTAAATTGGAAGTTGAGATATGACATGGATAAATAAGTTGGAGTAAAAGGTACACAATCAAATTAAGACACAAAACCTGTAAAGATGGTTTTCTGAATATTGTTACTCTTATATGACATCAAGAGGTTTTCATTTATAAACCTTTAATTTTACAATAATTTTATACATTACCATGGTGAATCTTAGTGTGACCTGATATATTGATTAAAAAATAAATTACATAATTATTTACAGAAGTCACTTTTATCATCATATGAACTATGAAAACATCAAATCACTAATAATTTTGTACCTAAAATCAAGTGCCTTCCTAGTGGGGGCACTTGACACTTGTCTAATTGTTTCAACTATTGGTCCTACGCCTGTGGGTACCTTCAGGGCCCTTTTCTCTACCTTGGCCGATTAGTTTTTGTGGGAAAGTCCCCACTTCTCTTTAAGTGCCAATGCCTTATTGATGCCCTCCTTTCTCAACCCCATTTCTTCCAAGCCCTTCTTTTCTCCTATTTTATTTATAGAGTGTTAGGTTGTGGAGCTAAAAGCTTCACTAGGATGCAAACAGGAGAAGTTACGGAGGATGCAGAGTTCTGGGGAGTTGCAGAATCAGTTGCAAGGAAACCGACATCGGTCTGATCAATTGACATCAGTCAGATAGCAAAGAGGAAGCAACCGGCGTCGGTCACCAGTCAGCCGACATCGGTCATGGAGGAGCCAACATCGGCAGCCTGTGCGAGAATAGGCAGTTTGCATGTTGATTCGGGAGAGTCTATTTTGAGACTGTTAGTTTGCATGTTGAAGGCTAGTCTTAGTCTTGAGTTACGTGTCTAATTATTTTAATTAGGTTAGTCTAATTATTATAAGCATGAGATCTATATATGGACTCATGCGTTGTATTGTAAACATGTGATAGAAAGCCATTGGGCTTGTAGAGAGAGCTAGTGTAGTTCCTCCTAGTTACCAAATAGGGGTACTGAGAGTGTATGATCAGAGAGAGTTACAGGTTGTGCAAGTTCTTGGAGAAGATCCACTGGGGTACTGGTTGAAGAATTATAAGGACTTGGTGAGGCAAGGACAAGGGTTCTTCAGGGGTGTAGAAAGACATCTACATGGTGAGTATGATCTAGTTATTTGCAGGTAGCAGTAGAGAGCAGGTGATCTACTTGAAGTACAGTTGTGTACTTGGTGAATTGGCAGCGTGTTACTGACTGGTTGGAGAGGTGAACATCAATTCTGTATTGGAGTTGATTGTTGTGACCAAGAGAGAAAGGGAAGAAGGTCTTGAGGTGTGGCGAACCTTTGAGGTGGAAGAAGAAGTGGCATCTTCTTTATTATATATTTTTCTGAGTGTTTATTAATACAATTGTGTATTGTCTCTCAATTCTTGTGTTGTTTCATATTTCTAGTTACTTATTGATTCTGGTTAAATTCCATGTTTAGTTGCTAATACAAGAAGTAATCATATATGCTCTAATTGGTAGAGCAAGATCCTGACTAAGTAGAGATTAGAGCATGTTTATTGTTCTTAGGTTTCCCTGACAAGTGGTATCAGAGCCTTGGTTGCAGGTTCAAGAGCTGATACCAACAAGTGGTATTAGAGCTTTTGGTTGGGTTGACTAACAGGGGGTTTCAGATCTAGTAGTGTTTTTGATTACAAGTCACTCACAGGTGTTTCAGATTGAGTGGGAGTATAGCAACGACAAAAGAAAGTAAGCTACGAATGGAGAAACTGAATAGCACGAATGGTCTGATTGATGGAAAGGAGTAGGTAAAAAGAGATTGTTGGTCGGTAGAAGATCAGTGTGTGGAAGCATATGTTGCAGGTAATATTGCACATGATGTTTTGGATAAAGCGGAATCTTTGTTTACAGATTCTTTTGCCTCTTTCCATGTAGCCCGAAATAGAGCATCTTTTCATGGGTATGTCTTTGGAGACCTTGGAGAGATTTATTTAGGGGTTGGAGAGCCTTGTCACATGATTGACAAAGGGGAAGTGAAGCTAAAATTATAGGTGGATGACACATAGTGGTTGAAGGAAGTCATGCAGGTACCAGTCTTGGAGATGAGTCTAATCTCTTCAAGAAATTTGGGTGATGAGAGATGCACTGTAACTCTCACAGCGGATACACTTGAATTAGATGGTGGTAAGAAAGTAGGTATCCTTTATCTATCTACTTATATTGCTGATTCACCTTCTGTTGTAGAGATGTGGCTTCATAGGCTTAGTCACATATGTAGAAGGAGAATGCAGGTTTTGAAGCGAAAGTCAGATGTCTTTGATAAGCTAAAGAACTGGAAAGCCTTGGTGTTCATGGAGGAGATGACGGACAGAGATCAGGTGAGAAAATTGAATTATTCTGAGTAGAGCAGGGTTGATTTGATTAGGATTTTGATCCATGGAGAGCTCATGGGTAAAAAGTTATCACTCACAGATGAATACAGGTACCGACGTCGATCAGACAGTAACCAACGTCGGCAACAGGAAGACCGACGTCGGTCATGAAGAAACCAACGTTGACAGAAAGGACACCGACGTCAGCTAGGGAAATGACATCGGTAGTCAGGGTCAGTACAGGGAGCCGACATCAGTCGGGAGCAGACTGGGAGATGGCTGAGATCGGTCACTGGTATGGATGGTGGGTGGACAGCAAGCTGTCAACAAGTCTCAAATTCTCATGTTGAGGTCAGAAAGGGTAAGTGAACCTCATATTCATTGTTCACCTTCATTATATTGCTTATTGATGGTCAAGAACCAGGAAGATGGAAGAGGCAATGCAGGTAGAATCCAGATACAGTGGGAGCTTGGCATGGATGAGGAGTGTGAGTCCTTGGAGAAGAACCAAACAGGTGTTTGTTGGTAAAGTTGTCAGCTGGAAGTAAGCACTGAGAGACGGAATGGATTCCCAAGTTAAAGAAGAGAGTGGATGGATACAAAAGATAGAAGGCCAAGGCATATGGTCTTGAAGAAGCTGCATGACAGTGGTACAGGTTTTGACAGGTGGATGACTAAGCATGGCTTCAGTCAATGTCAGTGTAACTATTGTGGTTTTATCTTACCAGGTGGATGATGATTGCAACATTATCTAGTTACTATATGTGGGTTATTTGCTAGCAGGTTTGTACATACAGGGATTTGCTGAGCTAAAGGTAAGGTTAGTTCAGAGGCGTGTCATGAAGAATTTGGAGCAGTGAAATTCTTTGGCATAAGAGACATGGAGATTTGATCTCCAATGGGAGCTAATGTGAAGACGGTGTTGGTGGGGTTCATGATGCAGGATGCAGAATCAAAAAGCACACCAAGGGCTGGACAGTTCAAGCTTAGCTTGAAACAAGGTTCGAAATCACATAGGGTCTAGTGTAGACCTGTGTTTTTCCCAAGTAGTGGGGGTTGTCAGAAAGTTTGGAGCCAATCTGGGGAAAGAGTAATGGAGGGCAGTTCAGTGGGACTAGCAGCAGGGATTCTTGTTATGCAGGGTCAAGTTCTTCACTACATGGATGTGTAGGTTCGGATGTGGCAGGTTACTTGAATGACAGGTATAGCATCACAGGTTGTGTGGTGGTTGGTCTTCAGGGTTGATCTTGAAGAGGAATACAAGCCAAGGAATAATTTAGATGGTGTATAGGTATAGGTACAGGTGCAACTATTTATCTCCAAGTGGGAGATTGTTAGGTTGTGGAGCTAAAATCTTCACCAAGATGCAAATAGGAGAATTTACGGAGAATGCAGAGTTCCAGGGAGTTGCAGAATCAGTTGCAGGGAAACTGGCGTCAGTCTGATCAATCGATGTCGGTCAGATAGCAAAGAGGAAGCAACCGGCATCGGTCACTAGTCGGTCGACATCGGTCATGGAGGAGCCGACGTCGGTAGCCTGTGTGAGAACAGGCAGTTTGCATGTTGATCCGGGAGAGTCTATTTTGAGACTGTTAGTTTGCATGTTGAAGGCTAGTCTTAGTCTTGAGTTGCGTGTCTAATTATTATAATTAGGTTAGTCTAATTATTGTAAGCATGAGATCTATATATGGACTCATGCGCTATATTGTAAACGTGTGCTAGAAAGCCATTGGGCTTGTAGAGAGAGCTAGTGTAGTTCCTCCTAGTTACCAAATAGGGGTACTGAGAGTGTATGATCAGAGAGAGTTGCAGGTTGTGCAAGTTCTTGGAGAAGATCCACTAGGGTACTGGTTGAAGAATCATAAGGACTTGGTGAGGCAAGGACAAGGGTTCTTCAGGGGTGTAGAAAGACATCTACATGGTGAGTATGATCTAGTTATTTGTAGGTAGCAGTAGAGAGCAGGTGATCTACTTGAAGTACAGTTGTGTACTTGGTGAACTGGCAGTGTGTTACTGACTGGTTGGAGAGGTGAACATCAATTTTGTATTGGAGTTGATTGTTGTGACCAAGAGAAAAAGGGAAGAAGGTCTTGAGGTGTAGCGAACCTTTGAGGTGGAAGAAGAAGTGGCATCTTCTTTATTGTATATTATTCTAAGTGTTTATTAATACAATTGTGTATTGTCTCTCAATTCCTGTGTTGTTTCATATTTCTAATTACTTATTGATTCTAGTTAAATTCCATGTTTAGTTGCTAATACAAGAAGTAATCATATGTGCTCTAATTGGTAGAGCAAGATCCTGACTAAGTAGGGATCAAAGCATGTTTATTGTTCTTAGGTTTCCCTGACATAGAGGCAGTGTGGAGGCTTCTTTGTTGAATGAGGGGATTATTGGCTCCTCTATTTTCTCAAGCGCAATGGTCATGCTACTTTTTAGGGATTTCTGTACATCCTTGGTGCTTGGCTCCTCTTCCCCTTCTTTTATCTACAAGATATATGTCCCTAATCTATATTATTTAATCTCCTCCTCTGTTCTAGGCACGAGGGTCACCTCTTTATCCATCTTTACAAGATTTACATTAGGGAATGCAATAGATCACTTGGTCTTTTTCTCATGCTTCTTGCTAGAGGAATCACTCTCTGACACAAAGGTCATATGCTTATTTGGAGTTGGGGGTATAATTTTATCTTTGGAAGTATTTTTAGCTAAATATGCTCTATGATTTTTTCAAGTTTTTCTCCCCATTTATTCTAGAAAGTCTTCTCTTGTGGCTTTGGCACATCCTCTCCTTCATCACCAACTAGGAGGGGATGGTCATCATCCTTTCTAAGATCATTGCCCTTCTTACATGACTTCATTTCATAATAGAGGTTGAAGATCTTTCCAATTATTATCACTCTATGGAGGCGATGGATGTTCATCCTATTAGTTTCATCTTCCTCATCTTTGGTGGCCTTGGATTCAAGGCACACAAACTGACATCTCATCTTTATTCTATCTTGATCCATGGTCTTGACTAAGATCTCAAGCTATTACACAATGGGGATTCTCCTTAGTACTACCATGAAATACTTGGTTGAGAATGTATAAGGCAACCAGAGCCACCTTGATAGGTTCCCATCTGTGAAGGCTAAGTGTACCACACAAAAGTGTTACATCATGGTAAAGGTTGACATTATTACAGTTGTTGGAGAAGTTCCTAAGGGATGCACCAATCCTTCTTGAAGGCTTCTATGTACCTATTGCACCACCCTTGTACCCTAGTTTTATACTTTTATGAGAAGCTGGGTAGGCAAATGAAGTCCTAGTACTCCATCATAGGGGAATTGTGGTTGGGTGGGAATACCCATAGGTGGTCTTCATTTCCATTTGGCACACCTATCTCTTCCATCACTATCAGAATCAACATATATCCCTACTTGAAAGTTTCATGCTCTTGATGCCACTCTTTTGTGTTCTTGACAATTTCTTTAGTAATGAACTTGGAGATGTTGAATTTCACCCCTTACACCATGTAGTGGGCAATGCACAAAAATGTCTTCCTAATATCAGACCATCAGCTACCAGGGCATATTTTGGAGCTAACCAAGTGCATCATTACCCTCATGTTAGGGTATTAGATATCCTTGATGGTGAATACAAACCCTGACTTATAGTAGCCTAGGATATTTGTGACCTTTTCAACCTCTACCTCATCCTCCATCATCTCTCAAATGTCTACCCCTATGCCAAGTAGCCCCATGATTCTACTAATGAGGCTTAATGAGATCCTCATGTACCATCCTATGAAGTAAAAATGGTCACCATGTATACGTGAGAGAATAAATTGCATCAACTCTTTTGGTTTGCCAAAGCTCAATAGCTCAAATAGTTACGTTGTGCTCATTATTGCTAATTTATGTCTGATGGAGACATCAAAGAGTGCAACACTCACCTTTGTTTTTTTTTTCATGTCTACCATCTATTCCTGGTTCAATTCTTGTGCATTGCTTCCTTTTTGGTGGTTGTAGTCCTTTAGTTTGCACATGTGTGCAAATGACACCCACTTCTACCCCACCATGACCTCTATGGGGAATTACATTTCTCTATAAGCAAGCTTTGTACTTTTTCTAGGTCTACTTCTATGATGCTTATGTCTTCCACCATTTGTGCCTCCTATTTTATGATGGCTATTTATTTCATCACCCATGCTTTATTTACATCCTTTTGCACCTACGACAAACCTATGCTTAGCCTCTTTTTTCTCATTCTAAACCCACCATTTTTGAAGCATGACTAGTTGATCTTACCAAAACCTAAAAATTTTGCTTGGCCCTTCTTCATAGTCACAAGAAATGTGACTGTGTGTTCAAATATTGAGATTCCTTTGTCATTAATGGCAGCTTGGTCATTCTTCAAAACTTCTGTTGCTCTATTTCTCTATCAATTTCACTCAACTCACCTCCTTTTTAACTCAAAGTAGAATGCAATTTTGTTGGTGGTCTTTCACTCTCACTTGGAAGGGTTATGGGTTACTGGTTATCTCTGGTAGCATTCTCTAGTTTTAATGGCTCTAGATTTATGTTTTGGTTTGAATTCCTACAAAGGTCAATAACCTAGTGAAGTCTATCATCTGCCCCTTTATACTATGTTTTTATCTACCTCATTAATGGTTGGTGGAGTGTGGATTTATTGAAATCTAATATATTGTAAAATTCACATAAATGTGCCACAAACTACTCATTTATTATGGATCTTTGTTCTTCCACCATTGCAGCATTAACTTTGCTAACGGTTTATTTAGTGAAGTGACATGTAATTCAAACAGTCACTTCCCACCAAATGTTGGATGGGTAATAGTTATCTTGATAGTCATTCTCTTTTGCTTTGTTTAAATTGGCATGACTTTTTCCATTCTTATGACAATCTAGGTGCAATGCTTCACATGCACATGATTTAGCCTCCTCGATTCCATCTCTTCTTAGTTTTGTGCTTCCTTTCAAGTGCACATCTCTTTCTTTGTCAATTTATCCGTGCTTTCATGTCTCTTGTTTTGGCCTTACCTACCCCATATAAATCCCTATGTTGGTCCTCCAATGCTTCATTCTCTTCTCTTAATTTCTTGTACACAAACATCTTGTGTTCCTTTCTTCATCAACTTGTACTTTTATAAACATTACAAACTTCACATGCATCCAAAAACTTAGGTGTTTGGCCTTAGGTAATTAAAAAGTGACCGTGATCGACTCACCTGATTGGATTTATGAGTGTAAGTGCTAGAAGAGTTCTCTTATGGGCTTGAAAGTGCCATACTGATTCACTCAACACGTAAATGAAACAAACATAAGGAAAGATTTTTCTTGTACCAAATTTTATTATGGTCAAAATGAAGCAATTGACTTACGACCAACAAGTCAGTGTCTGATGGTGCAAATGCCATCTTAGGGATTATATAGTTTTAATATGTTGTCATTGAAATGCCCAGGGAACATTTCACCCATTACTATGCACATCTTGCATGTGTTAGTCTCTAATATAATGTGGATGACATAAAGCCCCATGCACCTAATCTATAGCTTGCATGGGTGTTTAAGGTACTTAGAGTCATATATCAAGACCAGTGCACCTTCTATAAATACCTTGCACTTGATGTGCTTATCATGCCATAAATTTTGGCATGCCTTTTCTTTCTACTATCTCCACCATTCTTGGGTGCATGTCTCATCTAGGAAGTCTAAGTCTTCCAGGCATTTGATCAAATACTCTTGGTCATCTAATCAATCAATACATGTGATGCATGATGAGACCACTAAGAATTCCATATGTAAAATGGCCTCTGCATCAAACACCAGTTAAAATAGTGTAGCCTTGTTCAAGGGCTTGTACATAGTGCAATAGGCCCACAATACTATTGACACATGGTCATCCCAATCGTTGTGACCAATGTCGCATATTTGTGTGATGCACTTCCCTAATATTTTATTGAATTATTCTATGGTGACATTCATTTGGGTATGGTAAGGTGTCATTTGGTGGTGTGCCACCATATATTCAGTCAGTAGGATCTAAACCATTTCATTAATGAAGTACACCCCACAGTCGCTAGTAAAGCTAAGTGGGCATCCATAGCGATTGATGATATTCTCTCAAATGAATCTTGTTATTGTGGCAGCTATATAATATTTGGTTGGTGTGGTTTCAACCTACTTGGTGAAGTAATCTATGGTAGCCATACTATATTGTGTACCTATGTACCTCACAATGGGAGTAATAAAGTCAATGGCCCATTTTTCAAATGGTGCCTGGGAAAGGATGGGGATGAGAGGCATCTCATCCTAATGGTTTGGTTTTCCTATGCATTAGTAAGTGTCACATACTTTGGTGTACTCTTTTGCATCATGAAATAAATTTGGCCACCACAAGCATGATTGTAGTACTTTGTGCATCATATAATCTCCAATACAATGGCCACCTGCAATCCCCTCATGTGCCTCTTGTATTATTGAGTCTCATTCATGCTCTAGGACACATAGATGCATCACCTTGTTGTGGATTAACATGTACAGTTCCATGCCAATGAGTTGAAAAGGGGTGGCATAAACTATGAGCTACTTCTTCTCCTTAGTCATCATGGTCTGGGATGCATATCTGGAGGTTAGAAATGTGGTGATCTTTGTCAAGTCTTTGGGGACATGATGGACTCTATAGAGTTGTGAATTAGGCATATCATCTTCAATAGGCATTGTTACATTTCCAGAGTTGATGTGGGATAGATGGTCTAGGCCTGAGTTTTGTTTTCCAGGGTTTACTACAATAGAGAATTGAAACTCTTGAAATAAAATAATCCATCAACAACTGCACCCATGTAGAATGGGCTTATTTACTAGGTACTTAAGTGCCTCATGATTGGTGAAGAAGATGAAGGGGGTTGTTAGCAAATATTTTTTAAACTTTTGCAAGGCGTAGACTATAACAAGTGCCTCATGCTCAATTGTGGTGTAGTTTTGTTCTGTCTTGGTTAGTTTTTAGCTTACAAAGGAAATAAGAGGATCCATTTTTCCCTCATCTAGTTTTCCAGAATGGCATCGATTGCGATACTAGAGGCATAGACATGGACATGGAAGGGAGTTAACCAGTCAAAAAATTTCAATATCGATGCACTTGCTATTTTGAGCTTCAGTGTCTCAAAAACATTTTCCTGTGTTATGCCCCAATAGAATGGGCCATCCTTTCACAAGAGCTCTTCTAGTGGCACTGTAATCTTAGCATAGTTTTTTATAAACATACTATAATAATTATAATGTCCAAGAAAGCCATGAACATATTTCTACATTGATGGGGTTTGAAGTTGAAGGATGATTGCAATCTTTTTAGGATCAATGAGTAGACCATCCTTGCATATGATGTGCCTGAGCAAAGTGCCAAATGCCATTGTAAAAACACATTTTTTGAGGTTCAATGAAATTTACAACTGCCTGCACCTTTCAAGCATTAGGCACAAGTTGTCATAGTGATCCTTCACTAACCCATACACTGTCTAAGCATCTAAATATACTTAGAGAAACTTGTGAATGAAGTATTTGAAAATGATGATCACCACTTGGGAGAACACGGATAGTGCATTCTTCAGTCCAAAGGGCATCACATTATATGTGAAATAACCCCATTTAGTCATAAAGGTGGTTTTGGATTTGTCCTCTTCCTCGATCTAGACTTGATGGTATCCTAAGAATCCTTCAATAAAAGTATATATCTCGTACCCTACGATGCCATCCAATACTTCATCAGTGAACAGAGTTAGAAAGGGGCCAATCACATAGGCAGCATTCAATAGCCTATAGTCAACATAAATTTGGATGCACCCATCCTTTTTGATGTTGATGACCATTGGGATAACCTGTTTGAATTCTTGCATAGGATAGATGATGTCGGTGGATAGCATACCATCAATCTCTATCTTGACCTTGGCATGAATATTTGGGTTCATCCTATAAGGTCACTTCTTGACAAGTCTTGCACTGTCAACTAGTTTGATGCTCATCTTTGCGAGGGATGGGTGTGTGCCTTTCATATATTTTTAGTTTCAAGAGAATAAGCCTTGGAATTCCTTCAAGAAATCCATAATACACACTAATATCATGTCAGACCAATATGTGCCTAGAGTGGCAATTTTTGGTTCCCCCTTTGAACTAATATCTACCTACGCTTGATAGGGTTCATTCTTCTCCTGGTGTCAATCCTCAACTTGTCTACTACCCTTAGTTGTCTCTACCTGAAGATGGGTAGGGTCTTTCTCTTTTGGGGTGTTATCTTCAACTTGGTGCACTAACTTATTTTTATTTGCCAAATTCTTCCAGTTGCATGCCTTCCATGTGTCATCATCTTCATCTTTAGAGTCATTGTCAAGAGTTTTCTCTTTAAAGAAGGTTGGGAGTGCTAACCCCTTTTTTTTGAACATGTCTTTTATATGCTCCTCAAATATTGTCATGTTCTCAAACACTGACCTTCAAACTACCTATAGTATCTCAATAAACTCAAGGTTTTATGAATAAAAGGAGAAGGTGTGAACAAACTACTCCTTAAGGGCATCCCAATTAGCTATCTCGTGGCACATCTCATTGACTACGTACCATGATCATGCCCAAGTCTTCAAGGTCCTATAGAAGGCGTGTACCCATAGGTTCTTTGGGGCATTTTTGCCACACATAGTCCACATTTATTCACAAAGATGCACATGCGCTATAGGGTCAAAGTTTCTAGACTAGGTGGAGATGTCTAGGTCCTCATTACTCTTTTCAAATCTAGTGCAAATGGTTGCCTTCACATCTTGCCAAGATGGAAAGCTAGGATTTTTCACTGCCCAATAATGAGTCGTAGTGCTCTTAAATGTATACGCTATTTCACCCACTTTATCCACTTCCTTTGGCATGCATGACTCAAAGTCATGAACATAGCCTTCTATAAGATTACTCCCTTCATATCTTGGGAGCACTGCAAGTTTTCCCTTACTAAGGTAGAAAACTCTTTTTCCCTTCTTCTTGGTGTAAGAAACCCATCTTTGAGAAGCGTGATCAATATGGACCCATCCTATCTTTAATTTTTTTTGTGCCTTTGTGCACACCAAGTGGCATCTTTGACTAGTGGTCTCATATGCTTCCTCAACCTATCAATCACAAACAATGTCAGTGGTATTTGAGGTTGATTGCCCATCCTCCCAAGAGAGGATTCCTTGATCATTTAGGTTTAGAGTCTCGATGCCTTGCATTGTGATGTTATAGATGTGGTTGATCTCATCCTCGATGTCCACACTTTTGACATAGGGGGTCTTTAGTCATTTGAGAGGGGTATAACTACCCTCTCCTTTCCATTCTCAAATGTCATGTAACACATTTTGAAGTGCATATCTGCATTATTTTTGTAGCACCATGGCCTTCTTAGAAGCATCAGGTTGTTGTCCTACTCTGTTAACTCTATCACTTCAAAGTCAACACAAAATTTAGCACCCATTATATCTACAATTGTGCTTTTCAAAATTTCAATATGTTGCACCCAAGTTTTATTGGCCATGAAGAGTACATGAGGGGAAGGTCTCAGGGCTGGCCTACCCATTTTCTCCCAAGCATTCTTGGTCAAGTTGTTGACCTTGGATCCTATATTGATAAGAACCTCAAAGATAGACAATCCATCAATAGTGGCATTCACCAGGAGCTCTTGGTCATATTCAGTGTTTTGTGTATGTTAAAATTATCATGCTCTCTCCATGCCTAGCATGGTGAATTCAACTTGATTTTGACCTGCATGCTCCAGGAGTAAGTTATTCAGTAGGGTCAAGATTACTTCTAACTGTAGGAGGTGCAGGATCTTAGTTCATTCTTGTACCTCAATTTCTTGGCTATCCTGCTTCTTATGAGAGGCAATAGCCTGCACTTATAGGTATCGTGCTAATTAGAGATCCCCTTGCAGGTTTTTTATTACACTCATAACCTGTTGTAATACATATTTATGGCATGCTAGGTCTAGGTATGACATAGCTTTGGGTTCAGGCTGTGTTATGCACTCATTATGACCCTTATCCCCATATTCTATGCATAATTTAGGTACTAACATAGCTAGCAGCTAAGTGGTGAATCCACTACGCATAATTGTTTGTACCTGGCCTATCTATGTGTGTGTAGGTTACACCTTCAAGGTCCATTTTTTCATTTTCTACTTGCTCCTGATCATTCCTATGCCCTTGTCTATGTCAGGCCTATCTTGGGTCAACTTTTTTGTATAGGTCATGGCATTATTCAACCTTATGGGACCCTTGATAATACACACACAAGGGATGTGTAGGGAAGTCATGGTGATAGTGCTCTATTGAGCCACACTTATAACATGAGCATGGTGGGAACCTTCCACCACTGTTTCCTCTACAGAACCCTCTGGCACCTCATTGCATTCTAAAGCCTATTTTTGTTGGTTCTAGTCCTAATTACATTGGTTTTATTACCCTTCGACTATTGCGATGGCTTGTCGTGCACCTCTTTCTTTTTTCTCATGCATTTTATTAATTTCCCAAAAATCAATAGTGGTATGGGTGTAGGTATCCCACAACCAATAATAGATGGTTGTGTTGACTTGGCTAGTGCTTTGCAATAAAGGGTAGTTATATACATCATTCACCTCTCGATACACTTCACAAATTAGGAGCAAAGTATGCACATTCATTCATGGGTAGTTATTCTTAGTATGGCCTTCTACTTCATAGTTGATGCACCATAGTAAACTTTGATCATCATGTAATGAGCTAGTGGTAAACTTTTAGAGTTGGGAGGCCATAGATGCAATCTATGCCTCCATAAATGGGTTGATCCTGGTATCTGCACTTTTGATTGCATTAGCTCTGAGCACAATTTCAATTGCTTATTGAGGGTCTATAAAATTCTTCATGGAAAGTGCTCTTTGGAATGGCATGAACAACCCCCTAATGAACCACTATGCATGCTAGGAAGGTTGAATATCATATGGGAGCTTTGATAGGAGAGTTTTGAATCTTACATAGTACAAACACACACTCTTTGAGAGTCCTTGGGCAATTTATTTTAGCATGATGATGATCTGTTGTTCAAACTTTAGAATGTCAAATTCCTTCAGGAATGCATCTTTTAGGGTATCATAGTTGACCATGGCCTAGTTAGGATCAAATTTCCTATTCCAAGTGTGGGCACAATTAATTAAAGTGGTCACAAACTAGATAGCCTTGCACTCTGATTAGGTTATGCCCCATACATGCCATTATAGTTCACACTTTAGCACATGTATAGTAGCATTATCCGTGTCATAATACTCTGACAGGTGCATAGCCATTTTGTAGTAGATTTGTTGTAGGGGCAACTAGTATTTGAGGCACTTGTCCCTCTGATACCTATCTTGGTGGTAGTCATTCAACACCTCAAGCCATGGGGTTAGGTGTTAGTCCCATTTTTACTACTATTGTAGTTGATGTCAGTATCACTATGCTACTTGTGGCATCAAACCACTTCCTATGGGTTTTTGCCCACTTTACATTGCTAACATTGACTAAGTTGGTATGCTCACATTTAAGTTCTATTGTGGTGAGCTAGCACCCAATAGTCTAAAGGCAGTTTCACTCACCTCCTTGTATGGAATAATTTATTCAATCACAAAGTTGCAATCCAAGTTTGCAAAAATGTCTAAGATCTAAGTCCTTAGTAGAGTCAATTATTACTTATGTACTTTATTCAAGTGGGGGATCCAACATGTGAGCATGTGCCATAGGTTTATAGAGGGTAAGTGCATCAAGCATATTTTTAGTCACCAAGTTCTATAGGAACCCAATGAAGTCCACACATGTCAAGTGTTGAGCTTGATCCATTGTTTCATTATATTTCTCATCTTTACATTGTATTTCAAGAGATCCTTTCCCATGCCCTTCCCACTTGATACAAGTTCTCTTGGAATTTTCAGGTTCCATATCTTCCATCGATCGGCACCATCTCTTATTATAGGTCTATCTTCTAAGCTCTCAAGTGTCAATTTTCTCATCCCCTTCCATTGTGCCTTACCTACACATCCCCTTCTCCCATTTTACATAGCTCATACATGAAAGGACTTTAACCTTTCATCCCAAAAGCTTCAAAATTGAATCCACCATTAGCTTTTTGAGCTCTACATTGAATCCCTTCACAAACGTGCCTCTAGGGTTGCACAAAAATTGATACTCTGCTTCCTTAAGGCATGAATATGTTGAGACTGTGAACTCAAATATGTAGTTATTCAGAGCTCCTTTCCACCATTTATCCACTACTCTAGTCCAAGTAGTATCTAGGGTCTCAAGCCTCTCTAGGCACTCCTTTACCCACTCATAATGTTGTCCATAGCTTCTTATTCTATGGGTTGAATATGCATCCAACCATCTGTATACGTGCTTAAGTAACTCACATAAAAATACCTTATATAAAGCATAATATAGGTTGTTCTGAACTCATTTTCCTGGCTTTTGTCCTTGACAGGTTGGATGCTTTAGTACAAATATATCTTCCACCTATTATAGTCAGTACTTGATATTTTTGAAATAAAGTTAGTACATCATTCTATCTTACCATCATAGCAATAAAATTCAACATGGGGTCCCGACAACGAAACAAAAATGTTGTAGAAACTAGCACAAAGTTGTCTTTAGTTAATTCTCAATTTATTACAACCAGGCAAAAGCATGGGATACTCCCTTTGCACTCAACATTTGAACACTCAATTGCACTAACATTAATATACATAAGGCATAGGCCTTATGCGCTCACCCAAATCACAACTGAGAAGGAACTAGGGCCCATGTTGGGCTAGTTGTGCCATGGCGTGAGACTTCAATCAGGGGACTTGATCAATTCAAAGAAAGCTTTAGGTAGATCCATAGGCACAAGCCTTTTGTTGACTAAACATAGAGTCATGTGGGCACAAGCCTTTCGTGGACTATGACTAGTGTCATATAGGTGCCTAAAAGGTATGGAGGCTACTTTCATTCAATCTACTCATGTTAGACACACGATCCTATCAAGGATAGGAACACTTGGCATAAAATTTTTACTTATTCTTTATGTAGAGTTATGATGATGTCACCATTTACTACAGGGACTCCATTAGTGAAACAAACTAGAGAAATTGATTGACTGCTAATTAAAATAACTATATTGAACGTAAAACATTACCTTCATGCACATTCCCTTAGTAATTCAAAAGGATAAATAAACTAGACAGAGTACAATTTAATTCAATAATGTGCATCATTAATCAAAGTTCATTATAGAGTATAGAGTTTATAACATTTATAACAGAGTATGATCATCTCTTACTACTTAATGAAACAAAAGACTCACAGGCAAGTTTGGGTACTTATAAATGAAGCCTTCCTGGATTCCATACTATTCCTAAGCCTAATGGCTATTGAAGTAACATCTATCGGGGATTCCTTTCACCAAAACTCCACTAAAATTCCTCTCCCCTCTGCTTCATTTGGTTTGAGATCCTTAAATAGATTTTAGGAGCATCTTTTCTAGGGTGGAAGGTGCACATTGAGTGCTGAGCTGGAGCTTGGTCATCATAACTGCCGACTCCATAACCTTGTGAACTCTGTGTTACAATCACCACATCTCGCCAATCTTAGAAGATGTCTTAGAAATCTTGGAGATAGTTAGTCACCTACCAACTGGCACAAGATATTCTCTTAACCCCCAAATTGGCACCAAAATGCCAAAGGGATAACCACTACACAAAATAATTCGTTTGTGCCTAGGTGGATGTTGTGTTGGCAAGAATCTTTTATTTAACAAGAAAAGGGGCCCAACAAGACATATCAAGAACTCTGTCCTTACTTGTAAAGCTTCTTTGGATAGAGTAAAATGTAAATAAGTATCTAAAAATTTATGATCAATCCTATGGTGTTCATATCTCTAGTTAGATAAGATTCAAGTCAGTAGTTTATAGGTTCAAAGTGGTGAAACCCAAGGCTTAATACTCTATCTTCAAGCACAGTCAGAAAGAGGAGAACATAGTCAGTTTAAAGTGTCATTATAAATGATTAAAAGATGAGTAAGGGATAGAGGAGCTCTATGAAATGAATGTAAACACATTGAAAGTCTCAATACTATTGAGAAAATGAAAAATACATGGGAAGATTATATATAGTCCAATTAGTAACAATTATGAGTTTGCATAGTCATAAAGAATAGAGGTCTTGGAAATAGAGTTGAGGATTTAAGGCATTGTGAATGTTGTGGGATATTATTTTTCCATGGTGTGATTCTTTGAATTTCTCTCAAATGAAGGTAAAGGGTCTTAAGGGTTTATTTTGTCCTATTTGTTGACATAGTCATGTTGGAAGGGTACATAATTTTTTAAAACTACATGTTGGGAGTGATTTAGTATTGATAAATGAAAATTAATGGTTTGATAAGATGCATGGGGTAAGGGTAGAGCCATTTAAAGCCTTAGAAGCTTTGATAAGGGTCTAAAGGTCATTCTAGCTCATTATTATCCTCTTGGGTAGGTGCAGGATTGAGACAACACAAGTTAGGTTCTGAAACTGGAAAATGAGATGACAAGTGATTTAATTGATGAAAATTTATTAAAATTTGTGGATAGGTGTATTTATATAGGAGGAACAAGATTTTGAAGGATTAAAGTCGATTTGATTTTGTATGTTACGGTTTCATAGTCATTAGCCTTGAATTAGGCATAGGAGACCTAATTAGTCTTGAGGGGTGTTGAGTTAGGTGTTATCCAAAGAGATTTAAATTATGAAATTTTGTGTGGAGATATGTGATGTAAAGGGGTATCTGAATGTGGGTTTGATTTGGTTGGGAACTTTTTAGTTTACTCAGAACAAGGAGGTTTGCCTCAAAAAAGAGCTAGTGGAAGGAAGGTGTCAAAAAGGAAAAAATAGTTAAGTAGAGAGTTGAAGCTTGGGGGTTGTGCGGAATGGTTGGATGCATGAAATGAGATGTAATTGATTAGGTATATGGTCTTATGATTATTGTGGAAGGACAAAATTAAAGTACCATGCAAACCTATGAAAACACATAAGAAGATTGTCAAGAATAGAGCAAGGATAAAGAGAGAGAACATGAAAATAAAGTATGAATTGAGGAGGTTGATGTTAAAAGGAAATATTGTAGAGGTAGTTTATTAGTAAAATGACTTCAAGAAGACAAGGATGATTAAGTGAATACAAGGAGGCTTAAGATCCATTGAGTAGGTAAGAGTGAACAAGAAAGAGCTAGTAAATACAAAGTGATTAAAGAGATAAAGAGGTTGAAGACAAAAGACAAAGAAGAACAATAAAAGATCATATATGGTTATTTTTTAGAGGTAAGTATGTGTTTCCATCCATATTAGGGAAGCTTGTTATAACCTTTGCATCAAGATCCTTGATAGATAAATTTAACTTAAACTTACAAGGCAAATATACATAGACTAAATGTACATAGAGCATAAGATTAACTCAAAATTTTATATTTGTATAACTAAGTTGTCATCCTAACAGAGACGTATGCAATAGTGTATGGGCCAACAGCTAGATCCAAAAATGTAAACAATGGCTATGTCAAATCAAATGTTGTAAATGTCAACTATGACAATTAAGGCACCGTCACCTCTTGGGACATAAAAATGACATATATATTATTCAATTTCTATGTAAATTAATTGTTAGCTAAATTAAATTTGCAAATATAATTTAAATTTAGCATAGCATTTATATAAAATATACTTGCATTTGTGTAGTGGTCGATGTTTGCACACAAAATATGCATGCCAAAAACTCATCACTCATAAGTATACTATCCAATCCCTCTAAACCACCAATGCTATCATCATCATAAGGTCTAGTGCACATAGATCCATAAGAACTTCAAGGGTGGGGTTGGGTATGCACACTAGGTGGCGTATCTCTAGCATCAATTTGTGAGAGCTTACTCATATGCTGCATGAGTGTATCAATGAGCAAACTAAGTGTATGCAGAGTGTCGATCTCCATGATCTGTTGAACTATAAAGGGGATCTCGTGCTCAAGTGGCTTTTGGATACGGATCCTTGCAAGCTAATTAGATGCACAATGTGCACTTGGTCGATCCTGTGTAGAGCCTTTCCCTCAGTCTTGAAACTCACTATAATCAAAATAGTTCAAAATCTCATTAAGGACAAACTCACAGTAGAGTTTTCTCAAAAAATACAACAAGACCTTATGGTTATTACACGGTGGATAATCAAATACTATTACCATCAGTCCAAAAATTGGTCGTGATTAAATTATGTTGGCAGTGAGGGATTGGAAAATATTTAGCAATTACCAAAAATGGTGCATTGGTGGCTAGGTAAATGAATAAGGTGTAAATGGAGGCTTTTGATATGTCTTTGTTCTTGACCTCAAGTGTTGACAATTTGTCAGCATAATAAGCCTTACAACTATCTTGATATGAAGCCCATCTGTCAATTTAACTCATTATAGAGTCAATTTGACCTAATAATGTCTCTAGAAAATTGGCTAGGTAGGTGTGGTGGGTGTTGGTGGAAGTGGGGTCCCTCATTCTCCCAATTAATTCTTTAATTTCAATTTTTTTCCCACATTGTGGTCAACTAGACTCTCCTGACTGCCTAGGGGATTTTGTGGAACTGTAGGAGGGTTATGTGGAGGGATAGGAAGAGGAACAAGAGGGTTTTGTGGAGGGTTAGGTAAAGGGTTAGGAGGAGGAACAAGAGGGTTCTGTGGAGGGTTAAGAGGGTTAGGCAGAAGAATATGAGGGTTAGCAGGATAGGTTGTTCAAAACAAACAAATTATCAATTAAATAATGAAAATAACTAAAAATTACTAAAATGTAGGGTTAACAAGTGTAGTTTTTTAGCACTTACCTCTTCTACATGGTGACATCATCGATTAACAGCTTCTTGAGATGAATTATGGAAAAGTTTGGCCTCTCCCACCCAAAACACGATCACATAATGCAAACATGTAGGAAATAAGGAAAGCTTGAATACAAAATGAAGAATTTTGCATTCGAGTTTTGATTTTTATTTTTTTGGTTACATAGGTAATGCAATCGCGTTATTGAAAACAATAATAACGTGATCGCATTATTATTTTAAATAACATGATTGTGTTATTGTTTTAAATAACGTGATCACACTATTTAATAACACAATCATGTTATGGCTCAGTAATTACCGAGTCAAAATTTAAATAACATGTTCATGTTAATTAAATAACACAGTCACATTATTTAATAACATGATTGCATTACCAAAAATGTCCACGAAATTGTCCCCCAAATCCATGCACTTACACTATGTGATTAAAAAAAGGATTTAAACCATGTCGCAAGCCTTGGGTTCTTGTTGGATGAACTGCAGTAAAATTGTGTCTATTTTCTGGGGCTTCTTCTTAAATCATCGTTGCCTTATTTTCCTTCAATGATGTGGTGGACTTTTGGGAGAATGATGATGAACAAATCTATGAATAGGAAGTTCATAAAACTCACGCAAAGACAAAACACGAATATATTTGTCTTCAATATTTACAAAACTTTTAATTATTTTTGTAATCTAGTGCGATGTTGTCTTTTATTTGTAGGTAGTTTTTTGGAGACCCTATCAAGACATGACTTGTCTCAAGACTGGGTCTGCAAACTTTATAGCCATAAATTGTACATAAATATAACAATTTGGTTGGTGCCATGAATCAATCAACATAATTTAGAACCTACATATATAAGTTGCATTATTGTCTAAAAAAATAATATTATATACTTATTCATATAAATTTAGAAAATATAAACAACTTACGAGTGAATGGGAATCAAAAGACAAGAAAAATATAAGAACAAGAAAATTAAAATGTTTTGATACAATAAAGTAAAAAATAAATTTGGTTTCTAATGTACATTTAATATGTCATAGATAAAAAGTCTATTTTTACTGTTCTAGCACTTTGAAAATGCGAGTTTCACCTCAAATAACCACAACGATTGAAACAACAATGAAAGCAATACAAACCAAAACAGGGACCACAACAAAAAGGAAAGAAAGCTCCTTCAAAATAGAGAGTATTCAAAAAATTAATACAAATTAAGAAATTTTTAGGTTGCCGATCTAATCGAGCAATAATGAACAACACACCCAAAAATCTAACACAGAAAATGACCACTGTTGATCTACTATACATTTAATTCCTAATGTACAATGAGACTTTTTTTTCAAACCATAATTAAATTTTAACTCTGCAAATTCATTGAACAATACAAATTTTTTATTTTATTTAATTGAACTATAAATTTTCTCATTTTATTTAATTAAAATATAACTATTTTTCGTTTTATCATTTTACAACAATCATTAAAAAAATGAGAGAAATCATAATTTTTGATTTTTTAAATTTATAATGTTAAAATTTATAATGTTAAAATTTGCCCCGTTGATGCACAGCACATTTACCTGATTATTCATGACCGCAGGTCTCATTGCCACTAATGCTTCTTGCTCTGCCATATGTCTTTCAACGTGTCCTCACATCTATTGTTCTGCAAACATGCCAAGAAAGTTCAGCAAAGTTCTAAGATAATTTCGCAGTTTGTGCTTTCGTTTTTTAACAGTAGTCAGGTGCACAATGGAGGAGGTTTCTGTTTTGCATGTGCCAGCGACTTTAAGAAAGCAAAGCCATTGACAACGATGGCGGAATGGTTGAAATGTTGTGCTTACTGTTAACTTTATACTTTCCACGCGCGTGGCGGATTTCTACAAATCGAAGGTATGACACGCACCTGTAAAACAACACGTCTCTCAATTTTTCCATCCATCTTTCTTCTTTCGATGCAACGCTACTTCCAATCCAAACAATCATACTTCTGGTTTACTCCAAAGTTCAAACTTTTTAAAAAGTCTTCTAACCATCGATGGCATCTCGTCTCTTCTGTTATCTAGAACCAAATATTTTTCTTTTCTGATATGACACGATGAAAATTAGCAATCACAACTTATTTTTATCTCCGCATTTCTGAATCATCAAACTGTAAAAATTCTGCAGGTTTAGTCAAAGTCTTGCCCAAGTCATTAAACCAATTTTGTTCTTTTCCTCTTCTTCCTTTTTATTGAAGAGTGGTTTGTTTGAGCTGAAGAGGAAGTAATAATGGGAGTAACGAAAATGGAGGGAGGTGTTTTAGGGGAGATGTTGTGCTTGGCATTGTTATTAATCACTGCGACTACAATACCGCATGTCAATAAAATAAGCAACATCTATTCTCATTCTTATATTGGGGACAATGTTTTACATAGTCCTGGTATACGAGCAAGTTTTTCTCTTATGAAAGATCGTGTGTTGAGGGATGGATATTCCGCATGGCCAGGTCATCACGATGGCAACAAGAGGGACGTTGAAGCTCTGCTGTCTTTCAAAAATGCCATTACACTCGACCCCAAGCAATCGTTCTCCACCTGGACTGCTAACAATTCAGAGGAGGTGTGCTCGTGGAATGGTATTTGGTGCAGAAACTCTACTCGGAGAGTGGTGGCCATAGTTCTCCCTCATTTGGGATTGGAAGGAACGATCTCTCCGAATATAGGAGGCCTCTCTTTGTTACGTGCTTTCAACCTCTCTGGGAATAATTTCACAGGAAGGATTCCATCTGAACTTGGCCACCTCAAGGCTGTTGATAACTGATGTATGCTGTCCTCACCGATGCATGCTTTCCTCACGGCATGCTATCCCCATCTGTTGACTGCAGTCCTCATCTACCCATGGGACTCTTCTATTTCTAGTTTGTTTTTTTTGAAATCCGTTGTTAAATATTGTTTTAACTTGCAGTGTATTAGCGCAGCCAATAATGCATGAAAAAATGCATGTTTAAAACTTTTTTTAGACTGTTGTTTGAACAGCGAGTTAAACCCTTCTAATTCAAGCGCTCCAAGCTATTTAATTAGTTGCATCCTTATTATTTTATGACTTGAAAAAACTATAACAGATATATCAGAAATAATACAGAGTATTATTGCATATTTTTGGCTTGTCTCTGATGTAAGTGTTTTGTTTTAATTTACTGTTATTTTGTTATGCTATTATAATTGGTTTATCAGTTAGTTGGGCTTGGATAAAATCTACATCTGGTATCAGAGTAGGTATTTTTTCTTTTGGGGTTAAAGATTTAGTAGTTGGAATTTTGCCAAAAATTTATCATGTCAAATTCTAACTCCTTGCCCATTCCAGAATTTGATGGAAATGAGTATGATTACTGGTGTATCAAAATGATGACTTTTTTGATAGGAAAAGATTTGTGGGAGATTGTTGAATCAGGGTATGCAGAGCTAGCTGATTGGAATGCTCTCACAGTAAATGATAAAACAGCTAAGAAGGAGGCTAAGAAGAAGAATGCTCAAGCGTTATTCCATATTCAAATAGCTCTAGATAAGAGCCTATTTCCGTGAATTGCAGGAGCAAAGACAGCAGAGGATGCTTGGAAGATTCTAAAAGAAGCTTACCAAGGTAGTGATCAAATCAAAGTTGTCAAGTTACAAACATTGAAGAGAGAATTCGAGAATTTAAAGATGCAAGAAGCTGAAAGTGTGAGTACCTATTGTGTCAGAGTAAAAGATGTGGTCAATAAGATGGCTACACTTGGTGAAATTGTGAACAATGAGGTTGTGATCAAAAAGGTGTTGAGGACTCTCACACCAAGGTGGAACCATGTTGTCATAATTATAGAAGAAAGCAAGAATTTGTCTACCCTTCAATTTGATCATCTAGTTGGATCTTTGATGTCTCATGAAGAAAGATTGAGAGATTCATTTGGAGAAAGTGATGAGAAAGCTTTTTCCTCCAAATTACAAATCACAAAGAATGAAGATGCCAATAATAGCATCAAAAGAAGTCAAGGCCAAGGTAGAGGTCAAAATCAGAATTACTCAAGAGGAAATAGAGGTAGAGGTGGTTTCTAAGGAAGAGGTAGTTTCAGAGGAAGAGGTAGAGGCCGATTTGATAAAATAACTATCCAGTGTTATCATTGTAACAGGTATGGCCACTTTAATTATGAGTGTAGATTAAAAGAAGGTAATAATGGTAAAAGAGTTCATTATGCTCAAGAAGGTGATGAGAATCCTCCAGATTATTTATTTTTATCTTATGACAAAGCTGAAAATATTTCTAAAGATGTTTGGTATTTATATTCGGGATGTTCTAACCACATGTCAGGGAATGAAATTTTTTTTTCTATAATGGATGAAAGTTTTAAATCCAAGATCAAACTTGGTGATGACAAAAGGAGGTTGCTGCAAAAGGAGCTATGGAAGTCCATACAAAAGAAGGTATGAAGAGTGTTAAAGACATTTATTACACTCCAAATCTAAAGCATAATTTGTTGAGTGTTGGACAATTATGTGAGAAGAATTATAAAGTTGTATTTGAAAATCAACAATGTATCATTTATGATAAGAATCAATGAAATAGGGTGGTAACAGTTGTGCCTATGACAAAGAATAGGATGTTTCCATTGAAGTTTGGTGAACATAACAAGAACCTTGTCAATATGTCATATGAGGGTACAAGTTGGTTGTGGCATCTCAGGTATGGGCATTTAAATTTTCATAGTTTGAATGTTCTAACATCAAAAGCATAGTTTCTGGTTTGCCTAAGGTTGAAGAGCACAAGGAAGTTTGTGAAGGATGTGCTAAAGGAAAACATGTAAGAGAGAAATTTCCAAAAGGCAATGCATGGAGGGCCCATTATCCAATCCAGTTAGTTCATTCAGACATTTGTGGTCCTATGCAGACAAAAAGTTTGGGTAAGTCATCATATTTCATTACTTTTATTGATGATTACTCACGACAGTGTTGGGTTTATTTTTTGAAGACCAAAGGTGAAGCTCTTGAGACATTTGAGAGGTTTAAAGCCCTTGTAGAAAATGATAAAGGGTGCAAAATCAAATGCTTAAAGATTGATCGTGGAGGAGAATTTTGTTCAAAAGCCTTTCAAAGTTATTGTGATATGCATGGCATTAGAAGACAACTCACCATTGCATACACACATCAACAAAATAGTGTAGCTGAAAGGAAGAATCGTACAGTGGTGGAGATGGCATGAAGCATGCTACAAACAAAGGGATTAAGTAATTCTTTTTGGGAGATGCAGTTGCTACAACAGTATATATTCTCAATCAGAGTCCCACTAGTGCACTTGATAGGATGACTCCGTATGAAGCCTGGTATGAGAAAAAGTCAAATGTTAATTATTTCAAAGTTTTTGGTTGCTTAGCCTATGTTCATGTTCCTGATCAAAAGAGGCAAAAGTTAGATCCCAAAAGTCAGTCATGTATTTTTGTTGGATATAGTGAGGAAAGTAAGGCTTACAGGTTATATAATCCTCTCACTAATAAGCTTATTGTGTCAAGAGATGTGATTTTTGATGAAGGGGGAGTTTATGGTCATCAAAAAGGCCATATAGAGAAGTCAAAATCTATTATAAATGAAGTTATTATGGATGATATTGATCATGGGCAGCCCACTAATATTTCTATTCCAAGTGCTACAAATCCACCAAGTAACCCCTCATCTAGTTGTTCAATTCCAAGTGTAAGTCCAGATTCAAGTCCTAGTTCTGCAAGGAAGGTAAGAAGATTGAGTGACATTTATCAAATGAGTTCAAATCAAGCACATGAAGAAAATCCAAGAGGTGAGACACTGAATTTTGCTTTACTTACCAAGGCTGATTTTGAACCATCATGTTTTGAAGATGCATATACTAATGAGGTTTGGATGGAAGCAATGCAAGAAGAGATGAATTCTATTCACAGGAATGACACTTGGGAGCTTACAAAGCTTCCACATGACAAAAAGAAGATTGGCACCAAATGGGTCTACAAGACTAAGTGTAATAGTGATGGAAGTGTTGAAAGGCATAAGGTGAGATTAGTTGCTAAAGGCTTCACACAAAAGTATGGCATTGATTATGAAGAGACATTTGCACCAGTAGCAAGACAAGAGACCATTAGAATGCTGATTTCATTAGCAGCTCAAAAGAATTGGAGCATCCATCATATGGATGTGAAAAGTGCCTTCTTGAATGGGTACTTAGAAGAAAAAGTATATGTGGAACAACCACAAAGTTTTGAAGTGCAAGGAAAATAAAATCATGTCTACAAGTTAAAGATGGCCTTGTATGGCCTCAAAAAAGCACCAAGAGCATGGTATGCTAGGATTGATGGATATTTTCAAGAGAATGGCTTTCAAAGAAGTAAGACTGAACCTACCCTTTACTACAAACAAGAAAATAATGATATTTTGATTGTAAGTTTGTATGTTGATGACTTGTTGTATATGGGTAGCAGTTCTATGATGAAGGATGAATTCAAAGTTTTCATGATGAATGAATTTGAGATGAAAGATTTAGGCCTTATGAAATATTTTTTAGGAATAGAGGTTTATCAAAGGGATAATAAAATTCTCATTTGTCAAACAAAGTATGCTAAAGATATGTTGAAGAAACTTGATATGGTTGATTGTAAACCAGTCCACTCCAGTTGCTCATGGAGTTGTGTTGTGTAGAGATGATGGTGTTGAAAGAGTTGATGAGATAGCTTATAGAAGTATTGTCTAAAGTTTAATGTTTCTAACTCACACAAGACCTGATATTGCTTATTCAATTTCACTTATTTCAAGGTACATGACAGAGCCATCAGAAATACATATGAAGGCAGCCAAAAGAATTTTGAGGTATGTGAAAGGCACTCTAGATTTTGGTATTCATTACTACACTTCTAAAAGGTTCAATCTTGTTGGTTTTAGTGATTCTGATTGGGGAGGTAGTTTGGATGACCGAAAGTCAACATCTGGGAATTGTTTTTCTTTTGGTTCTGGTTTGATTACTTGGAGCTCAAAGAAGCAAAGTATAGTTGCCCTTTCTTCTACAGAAGCAGAGTATGTTGCAGTCACTTCAATAGGTACACAAGCATTATGTCTTAGAAAACTTCTTGAAGAAATTGGAGAGATTCAAGTTCAGCCCACAGTTATTTTATGTGATAACATTAGTGCTATTAAATTGGCCAAGAATCCAGTCCATCACAGCAGGACAAAACATTTTGATTTAAAGCATCATTTTATCCAAGATTTAGTGCAGATGAAGGTAGTAGAATTGAAATACATCAACATTAAATAACATTTGGCAGATATCTTCACGAAAGCTATTGCAACAGATCAGTTTTTGACACTCAGATATCAGATTGTGAGCCCTCTTAGCATCAAGGGGGAGTATGTTGATAACTAATGCATGATGTCCTCACCGATGCATGCTTTCCTTACCGCATGTTATCCCCATCTGTTGACTGCAGTCCTCATCTGGTTCTATCCCACCTCCTCTCGGTAATTGCTCTAAACTATATTTTATTGCACTTGGTCACAACAATTTGTGAGGAAGTATTCCCTCTGAATTTGGTAAGCTTCACAACTTACAACGCCTTTACCTACAATCTAACAATTTGACGAGCGAAATAACCTACAGCTCTGGGTAATTGTTCTTCACTTGAGGTATTGTTTTTGGGTGCTAATGGGCTATATGGCAATACACCACCTGAACTAGGAAATTTGAAAGAGCTTTTCCAATTATCATTGTATGGCACTCAGAATCTCACAGGCCCTATTCCTGCAGAAATAGGAAACTGTAGCAAGCTCTATTGGATTGATATAGCAGCAAACCAAATTAAGGGACCACTGCCAATGAGTATCTCCAAGCTTCCCCTTTCCACCCTTTCCTTACCTCATAATGATATTGACGGGATACTTGCAGAATTGATCTTCAATGTCAATATGACCCAGTTGACCTATTTAAGTCTCGGTGCAGATTGGTTTACAGGTAGCATACATAAGGGTATTGGACAATTTACGGAGTTGACACATTTGGATTTAGGCGTAAATTAGTTAACAGGTAGCATACCTGAGGGCATTGGACAGCTTACTAAGTTGACAATTTTGAATTTAGAGAGAAATAGTTTAACAGGTATGATACCTAAAGAAATAACCAATTTGAACAAGCTAGAAACTCTTTATCTGGATAGAAACAATCTGACAGGGACAATTCCAAAGGCCATAGGAGACCTCCAATCTTTGAAATTTTTAAGTTTAGGTGCAAACTGGTTAACAGGTACCATACCTGAGAGCATTGGACAGCTTACTAAGTTGATAGAATTGACTTTAGGGACAAATAGGTTAAAAGGTATAATACCCAAAGAAATATTTAATTTGAGCAAGCTAGAAACTGTTTATCTGGATAGGAACAATCTGATAGGAACAATTTCGGAGGACATTGGAGACCTCCGATCTTTAAAAATTTTGCATATGTTTTCAAACAATTTTACTGGGGCTATACCACAGAGCATTGGTCAACTCAAAAATCTTATTCAATTTGTCATTTACAGTAATCAAATTTGTGGGATTATTCCCGACAATATTGGCGGTTGTAGATGCATATGATAATTCGCTGAGGGGACAAATTCCACAATCTTTGGGCAACTGCAAGCATATAACGGATTTGGTATTGGAAAACAATTTTTTGTCGGGGAGAATTCCAGAAACACTGGGTAATTGCACAGCCTTGAAGAGGTTAAAGCTGTCCAACAACTCATTTGATGGAGATCTAGATATTATGTTTTCTTCTTCAACAGAAGTTTTGTCTGTGCATTCTAATAACTTTTCTGGAACCCTTCCGGAATTCTTGGCCAATTGTACACTGCTGAAGCTTCTGGATTTAAACAAGAATAGATTGACAGGGGAGCCTCCTTCATACCTCCTTGCAAATCATCAAGAGCTGAGGGTTCTAAGTCTTGGATATAATGAGCTTGAGGGTAGTATTCCTCTATCCATCACAAACCTCACTAAACTGCAGGTGTTGGATTTGTCCAATAATAAATTTGGGGGAAGAATTCCGTCTGGTCTGGAGGGCCTGGAGGGATTTAGGAACCTTGAATCTTCGGAAGTGAGTGGTAATACACTATATGAGGATATACCAGGGATAGTAATGAAAGGAAATGAGTATAGGCTGGAATATGTGCTGGCAGCAAACACAATACTAAACTTGGCAAATAATAATCTTAGTGGGGAAATACCGGCAAACATTGGGGGTCTGAGTAGCATGAGGCTACTAAATCTGTCTCGAAACCATTTGGAAGGTGGGATACCGGCATCACTGGGGCAAATATCCACTCTGGAGCAGTTGGACTTGTCAAAAAATAATCTGAGCGGGCAGATACCTAAGGAGCTGTCAAAATTGTTCTTCTTGGCCTACTTCGATGTTTCTTTCTCGTTTTGAAGAGGATGTGTGCTACGAATGAGTCCCATAAGCTGCAACGGTCTTGTGGAAGTTATTAAAATCCTTCATTCATTCATTCATTTCAACAGACTCTGTGGGCGAATACCTGGAGGACCGCAGTTTGTCTCTTTTGATAAGAAATTTTACCGGGGAAACCCTCCTTGTTTTTGCGGATACCCTTTTGAAAAGTGCGAGAAAAAGAAAAATCCGACATTCCCTTCACCATTAAAGAAGGAAAAGAAGTCAGTGTGGAGCAAGCTAAGATGAACACGTGTCAGTGGTGGGTGTGGGGTTGGGGCTCGGGGTAGTTATTCTGTAGGAAGATTATAATAATATTCTGTAGTTTTTAGTGTACGACACAATGCAACTATATTAATATATTATTTTTTATATACTTGGATGTGTGTTTTTTAATATATAACATAATAAAATTGATATTGTTATATTTGAATTTGGATGTATTTTATTTAATATTGTTATATTTATTTATTTTTTTAAATTTATATCATGAAATTGATATTCGTTTTTTATATTTATTTTTGGTACCTCTCTGCCTTTATAAGGATGAACAGTAGACCTTTTTAAAAAAATGATAATTTTTTCAGATATATTATATACATTTTTATTTTAAATAGATAAATAATTAATTTTTAAATTATATTTTATATTTTATTATCTACTGTTAAGTTTTAGGTTCGATTTTAAATAAAATAAAACTAAACTGATATGGTAAGGTAAGGTTGATTGGCTATTTCAATGCAAATTTTGCGGACTTCGGTTTGGCTCGTAAGCTTTGGGCACTGTCAATCTCGGGCGACAATGGCTGCCGCACCTGCAGTCGCTTCACCCGCTGTGAAAGTGAGGTCTCCAAACTTCGCTCTAAAGTCGTCAAGCTTTACCAGGTAAAAATAAATAAAAACTATAATTTATCATTAATTCCCATGTGAAATCCCCCACATAAATCCCATTTAAAATTTGTCATGGAAACATCTGAAGTATTATTTTTGTTGTTTCCAGTGAAAACGAGAAGGGAGAGTTTAATAGGCTGCCTTCTCCTTACCTCAGCTTTCATATTGGCGAGGGCGTCGATCGAGATTGCAAGGAGATCTAAGGCTGTCGATTGGGAACAGAGCAGGTCGCATGTTAAAGCAGCCGCAATGTGAACATGTGCAAGGAAGAGGATGTTGAGATTTTTTTTAATTACACAAAATTTTCTTTATTTTTTTCAATAATCAAATCACGTTTGTTGATATTTGGACAGGCTTGATATGGATCATTTTCATTACAAACTCAAAGCTGGAGGTGTTTCACTTGACTTGGTCATTAATCAATCTCCACTCAAAACTACTGGATTTGCATCTACAGGTTGGTGGGCATCACCGCTTTTATAAACATTAATTTTTTTATGCTTTTTCCTACTAACCTCACAGAGAAAACAAGAAAAAATATGTGAAATTGTTAAAAGCCAAGAAAGAAAAATTTGTTATACTAAGAAGGAAGGAGCTAATAGAGTTAGGTAAGCACAATCCCAAAGGTTTTTGGAGGGAGCTACAACAAGAAAAGAAACATACAGAAAATAATATCACAGAATCTCAATGGTTAGAGTATGCAAAGCTGCTTTATGAGCGTGAACATGAGGAAACTCTCCCTCCCAGTGTTAGCACGTCAATTGAGCTCTTCTCGGATGAGGAGATCAAACAGGGTATAAAGAAATTAGCAAATGGTAAAGCACAAGACATTGACGGGCTGCAAGCTGAATTCTTAAAGTGGGGCGTTGAACACCTTGCTCCGCACATCAATTTTTTTTTTAATGAAGTCATGCAATGGGGATTTCCAGTGGAGTGGACGACTAGTGTCGTTATCCCTCTCTTCAAGAGTGGGGATATCAATAATCCCTCTAAATATCATACTATCATGGTCAACCCTCTTCTTGGAAAGTTATTTGGGAGCTTGATCGAACGTAAAATCAGCAGTTGGGCAGAAAAAGAAGGGAAAAGCGCAGAGGGACAGGCTGGTTTTAGACCAAAGCACTCTACCATTGATCACTGTATTACTCTTAGGCATTTGATTGAAAAAGCTTGGAACACCCAAGGTGGGGAAGCTTACTGTTGTTTTGTGGATTTTAAAAAAGATTTTGACACAGTACCCAGAGACAAACTTTGGTAAAGGATGGAAGAACTAGGGGTTCTCGATGAGTTTAGAGTAGCTGTCCACAAACTCTATGAGCGTGTTAGAGCAAAAATTAGAACTAGAGAAGGCATGTCTGAATGCTTTGGCAGCAACATAGGGGTCAAGTAGGGGTGCCCACTCTCCCCCACTTTGTTTGGCCTTTACATTGACAAACTAGAGGAATGGATAAATAAAACTGAAGGAGGTGGCATTCAGTTGACCAGTGTTGTAGTAAAGCTACTTTTATATGCAGATGATCTTATTCTTATAGCAAAAATTGCCGATGGTTTGAGGGATCATTTGAAGGCTTTAGAGCTATTTTGCCAAGATGTCGAGATGCAAGTGAACATTAGCAAGACTAAAGTCATGATCTTCTCTCTAAAAAGGAAACAACAACAAACTAATTTTATGTTCGAAGGTAGCCCGTTGGAAATCGTCGAGGAATACAAGTATCTTGGTATTGTTTTTCATAACAGACTTAGTTGGGAAACTTGCAGGGCGAAAAGGATTCAAGGAGGTTGGAGAGCTTCTTACCTTCTCCAGAACAGATGCAGGAAAGCAGAACTTTGGGACTGGAAAACCAAGAAAACCCTTTTTGGTTTGCTAGTCACACTGGTTGTCCTCTACGGTTGTGAGGTTTGGGGAAGCAACATGTCAAATCACAGATGGAGACAGTCGGAAAGAATTCAAAAACATCTTATCACCAGTAGTCTTAAAGTTAAAGCAACTGTTCCATATGAGATCCTCCTGGTGGAAGCCGGTACTTTCCCAATGGAAGATGTGGCGATTTCATGGGTACTAAGCTACATAAAAAAGGTTGAAAACATGGGGAATCACCGGTAGCCCAAAATGGTGGTGAACGAAGTGCTAGATCGGAGGAAGAAGACGTGGATGAAGCAAAACATCAAGTGGCTGGGAAAATGGAACATTAAGTTACATGAGTGCCCTAACTCCAAAGAGGAAATAACAAAGTTTGTATTAGAAAAATTCAAGACTGCCATGTGGACAAATCAGATTGGACGTAAAAAAATGCATTATATCAAAGAGTTTAATCCCACTTGGGAGCACGAGGATAAAGCATACCTAAGTGCCGAACTTAAAGGTAATGCTAGGATCCTAATGGCACAATTGAGGACCGGTTCACACCATCTTAGGTGTGAAATGAGAAGATGGACGGTTCCCAAGGAAAGATGGGAAGATAGGACTTGCATTTTTTGCAATGATAGAGTGGTTGAAACTGAATGACACTTCATTAGGGAGTGCGATGCATACAAGGATATTTGTATGCAGCAAGGTAACAACGTGAATGTGGGCAGTTTTAGTGAATTATTTAAGGAGGAGAGGCTACACAACACAGCGTGGCTATTGGTAAAGATTCATAGGAGGTGAGATGACTTCGAAAAGAATATGAAGAATCTCTAATGATCTTGACACTTGGTCCCATAGACTATTTGGTCTCGTGGACGTTACTAAAACTCATTTCATTTCATTTAATTTCTCTCTCTCTCTCTTTTTTTTTCCTTCTTTTGGGTTTAGTTGAATTTTTTAAACAATTCATTTGGAGTTTGGAGTTAAAAAGTAATTTTAACCCTTTTTTTTTGTCTAGTATGGAACAGTGCAATAGTGTTGTCAAAGTATCTTGAAAGGTGGCCCCATATAGAGGAGAAGGAGGATTGCATCGAGATCAGAGTAGGATGTGGACTCATAGGTGATGTTTGTAACCTCAAATTAAGCCCTTCATTTTGCAATAAACAAAAGAGCCATTTTACGTTTTTGTTAGCCAAGTTAGCAGGTTCTACCATTCTAACCTTGATTTGTTCTACAAGAAACAAACTTTAAACCTCCCCTTGAGAGAGAAACTACAATATATTCAAAAAATTTAAGTAAATTGTAAGTTAACTGATTTCTCTTAAAATTACCTTTTATTCCCCTCTATCTGTCGACACCAATTTTGCCCTCTGTCTTTCAAAATTTCATACCCTAGGGTCTTCCTTCTTCCCCCAAATGTGTACAAACTTCAATGGCTTTCATTTTCCTTCATGTCTTTTGAATTCATTGATTAGAATGTAGGGATTCATAGCATGGCTTGATTTTTTTTTTAAAATTTATTCCTTGATTTTAGGTTTGTCGACATTCTAGAGTTTGGATTTTGTGCGTTTGACAATTCATCCACTAGATGGGAAGTTTTTATTTTTGTGTGTCTCTATTTCTATTGTATGTCTGTTTGGGGAGGGTTTTTCCTATGTCCCTTCATAGAAGCCTTCAAATTGAATGAAACTAAGTTACGCCATTAGGGTTTGATTGATTCAATGGATTTAGGGTTGTTTCACTAACTTTTTTGTATTTGTATTTGTTATTTTTTGTGCAGGATTTGCAGGCAAGTTGTGCCTAGATTTTTCAGTTCCAAGCTTTTATAAAGGTTATGTTTCAAATGAATTCATTATTCTCTTTCCAAAATATGAATGTGTGGGGTGTTGGCTTTTTATTCAAGATTGTTGTATGTTTGTGATTAATCTATAACACAGTTGCAAAACTGGTGTGCAGGAGGAGGAAGATGGAAGTTTCAAAGTTAAAATTCCTTATTTAACAAGTCATTTACTACTAAATGATTTTGTCTTTCTTTCCATTATTAAATTTTGTGCATGTTCTGAGCTCAAAAAAATAAAATACTAACGGAACTTGCATGACTGACATTGTTACTTCTAATAATAACTCGTCTATGTAAGTGCACAGATTTCAACTTACCAATGCATGAATAAATTATGATTTTGCTTGTAGCTGAAGTTCTTGTTGTGCATTGACAATTGTTGAAGCATCAAGACTATGAAGTTGATCTAGTTTGTTGCTTGGATAAAACACAGGTTAGTCATTAATCCATGAATAAAGTGCAACTTTGCAGCCGAAGATCCTTATGTGCAAAGAAACCACTTGAAACTTGTAACTTAAGACCATAAAATTGGTCTCAGTCTCATGTTTAATTTTTTTGCTATAGTTGCAATGGCTGCAATTTCTCTATTTTTTTTTCTTTTCATTTTTTTCTCTCATGGCCACTTCCGTCAGCGCATGCCAAGGGTGCTGATTATGGTGCCGTGCACTTATAGCTTCATACTTGCACCACAACATAATGTCCAGCTCTATTACATTGTGTTTTCTTGTGTTTGAAGTGATTTGAACTCTCTTTTCATAAATACCTTCCTTAAGGATCCGTCCAGTTTGTTAGAGCTGCCTTAATTCTGTAGAATCTAGATGATTTGGATTTCCTATTTTTGAAGTGCATGAAATGTTCAAGAACAAATGTCTATCATGAAATCTAAGAAGCCAAAGTAGACTTATTTGGTTAAATTTTTTTTCTCATTGTAAAAGATTGTCCGTGCTGTTTTTCCACTTGTTGTCACTCATGTTGCCCCTTTAAGCCAATAGGTGTGTATTTTACTTTCTTTGTTCATAGCAGGAAGAGATTAAAGATTTTTAATATTTACAATGTTTTAAGTTTTATTTCTTTAATATGATATTCCTAATTCATAAATTATGCTTTTGACATTCATTCTCTTTGGCCAATTTTTCTAACCTTTAATGACATAAGAACAAACAGACCAACATGGTTGGTTCCAAATGAGATACATGACTGAAAGTTGTATATTGTAGAATATGATTTTTTCTCTTCTCAATATGTTATTTTTTCAAGTGATTGTTTTCATCCTTTCTCTAGTACAGTGGATTGGATGTCAATCTTGGGGTCTTATTCAAATGTTGAATATGGATTCAGATTTTGTGGTCTTTGTTGAACAGATCATATGTGTTGAGCACGTTAACAGTTTGGTTTTTTCAACATTTTACTATGCACTTTATTGTAATTTCAGCCTGGATATTACTGCAGTGTTTGTGATTGTGTAGTGAAAGTTTCAGCAAACTTCTGGGACCACATAAATGGTAAAAAACATAAGATTTATATTCCTCAATCAGACCTTATAAAAATATTGCTAGAATGGATTGTAGGAACTGTCACGTGTGACTCTGCAATCTTAGCACACAATCAAACGGCCCTTATCTTTTTCTTAATGTATCAAATGGCATTGGGTATGTCAATGAGAGTTGAAAGGGCATCCTTGGAACAAGCAAGTATTTTGAACGTGACAGCATTCCCATATACATTTGGATATGGGAAAATGCATTGCTTTGTTTATTTTGATTAAAAATTTGTTAGTCTCAAATATATTTTTAAAAGAATTGTATTAGGAGGATAAAACACTTATTTTATTAATGTGAAGATCCTCAGTGTCCTCAGTTTCGTAGATTAATGTGAAGATCCAACTGTTGTTTATCCTCAATTTTAATTCATTTTCTCCTGGCCTCTTATCACTGCTCCACCTAGCTCAAGTTGGGAGAGATTGTCACCACCATCCCAAATATTGGTAATTACTTACTTACTCCAATGAATAATGATTCTTGGGTATGCGTTTTTTGTTGGGTGATTTAAAAAAGCTGCTTTTGTCAGTGAGAATTAGCTCTTCTAAAATTCATAATTATATTAACATGAAGCTCATAGAAGTTGGCTTTATATCTATGGAGGTTGAGTTCTTGCTTTGTTGACTTGTTTCATCTTTACAATCACAAAAGAGACAACCCCACTTCTCTCCCCCTCTCTCTCTCCCTCTCCCTCTCCCTCCCCCTCTCTCTCCTTCTCTCTTCTCCCTCCCTCTCTCTTCTCCCCCTCTCTCCCTCTCCCTCTCTCCCTCCGTCCCTCTCTCCCTCTCTGTCCCTCCGTCTCTCTCTCTCCTCTCTCCTCCCTCCCTTTCCCTACCCCTCCCTCTCCCCATCCCCCACTCCCCCTCCCTCTTTCTCTATGTTTGTGGTTGATGGGAACATCTCATCTTAGTTAGCACTCTGTTTTTGGCCCCTTCTTTATGTGAAATCCTGCTAAATTCAATTTGATCTTGGCGAAGCTGCATGTATATAGTGCAATAAAATTATTGTAAACAACCATTGAAGGTCTGTAAGAGATTCGTTTTGAGTATGTAAGGTTGCAAGTATTTGAGAAGAGGCCCTTAAAACATAAAAGACCCCTTATCATATACATGATATCCTAAAATGGGTGAATATAATTCAACACTTTGTGCAAATTTTCTGTGCCTCCTTCAGGGCATTAGGAACTCTGTATAGGATATATCATCTTTCTCCACCTCTGGTTATAGAAGTTTTGGTATCAGAGTCTGACATCTGTGCCTTCCTAGTTCCTTTTAATATGGTCAAATATTTAGGGTTATTTTTTCCATTATGTGTGTAGAATGCAAACTTATGTTATTGAGAACTTCATTCCCCATTATTTATTACTTGAACATTTAAATGCTTCTCTATAATTGTTATTGTGCTCATCCTCTTTAATGTCAATTACCCATTGCCTCCTAAGCCTGTAGTTGTTTTGAAATTATGAGCATTTCCACGTTCTATTGAACATTACTAGTCATTAACAATGGGCCTCTTGGTAATTATAGTCTTTTTAATTGTTTGATCTGCCTTTTAACGTCTTAGTCATTGACATGTTATAAGATGGGTTCTTATATTAGAATGCCTCATGCAAGGTTTGAATGCAGACTATATTGCTTTTGTTCACTCCCTGTGGCCCCAGATGATATAATTCATGCTCTGCAATGTTGCTTAATCTGAAGAAAGCTAGGATTTTCTTCTATCTGCTGACTGGAGTTGTGTTTTAAACATGGTATCAAGTATGGTGTTTAGTTGATCAATTATGATAGATAGAGAATCAGATTTGTTATTGTTTAACTTCATAACAACAGTCAAAAACAGTGTGGGAAGATCAACTCCAACATCTTGTCTTGGTTTTAGCCAATATTAGCTGATTCGTGAGATATGAAAAGTTTGGAGTCTCTAGTTTCTGCCTTCAAATGCTTAAATGGAATACTTGAGTACATGTTTGCTTTTGAGTAGAGGGCACAAACTTTTATTAGAGGGCTTCTGAGTATTTATAATAATTGGGATTATTATAATTTATATTTTACTTAATATATATTGACCATGCCTTAATTTTGTTATGATATATATTTTACTTGTGTATATATATACACACACATAAAGTAAAATATATATTATAATATATTCATGCTTTCCAGGTTAATTTCAGTAATTATACAGCAGAGTGTCTGGTGAAATTAGCCCGCATGAAATAATCACCATGGGGAACACCAATTTTTTTTTTGGTCATGAGGCAATTTATATTCAAAAGTGTAGATGATTGGGAGGTCATTCTCTAGATAAGCAAGAGAGCAGGATCCGCATAGAATTGTTCGTGAATTGCAAGTATCGTTTATGATTTAATTATTGAGTGGTTGAAACTTATGTTAAGAAATTACCTATTGGCCCTCAAAATTGAGATTTTTGTTTTGATTGTTATCATTTGTGCATTATATTATTTTCCTGACCCATTCCATTCAATGATCTTATATCATTGCCAAATAATTGGTTACTCATGGATATTGAAAAAATTGAAGAATGAATTCCTTTAAACAAACGCCGGAATGACATTGCCTATGCTTCTAATGAACAGCATTCATTGTAGAGGTGGTGGAATACAAGAATATTAGCTTCACTGTTTGGGATGTTGGGGGCTAGGATAAAATATTGTTTATTCAACTATTGGAATAAATTCTATATTTGATGTGGATATGTTGTTTGCAGTTCAGTATATGCATGGATATGCAATTGTAGTTGTTCTTGTCTTATCTAAATATGGTCCAGGAAATTTATTTGAGCACTTCATATTGTTGTTTACTAATTATAGCAGACAAATTTATTTTGAAACCACTTTAGAAGTCATGCATCTAATTTTGAAACCTATTTTATCTCGTTACATTTGTTTTTAATGATTTCAATTTTTATCTGCTTTTACTTTTGTTTCATGTTCTATTACAAATCATTGATTTTTTACATCATAAAAGAATTTGTTGTTCTCTATTTTGTATGGTTGTAGTCATATTCTCTTCCTGTTATTGAATGGCAAATTCATTTCGATGATTTTGGTATAATTATTTTATACTGGATAACAGATTCGGCCACTTTGGATACACTACATCCAGGATACTCGGTCTTATCTTTGTGGTAGACAGCAATGATAGAGACCGTGTAGTTGAGGCAAGAGATGAGCTTCATAGGATGTTGAATGAGGTATATACTCTGGGATGCCTCTGTCGTTTCCATAGGAAATATGGTGTTAAGAAATTATATTATATCATTTTCGGATAGTATAGTCAGACACATAGGGATCTAAAGTGTATAAAATGGGACTAAAGAGAATATAGTCACCGCTTAGTAAGTAAATGTTAGAAAATGTGTTTTGTTAGTAAATGGACTTACTTGGTTGACCTGTTAGACAGAATCACCAAGACAGGACAGAGAGACCAAAAAGAACTGATATTGATATACCTATTTTTCCACAAACTATTTTTTGTCAAGTTAAAAAAACAACATTTAAAATCTAATTCCTGGTGAAGAATAAAGAAGATAATTTTACAAGGACCCACAACCAGAAAAATCAAGAAATTTCGTGGGCTATAGATGGGGAGCATAAAAAAATGAGATTTAACAGTAGCCAAAGATGATAAATTGTTTTTTCACAGGATGGTAAATCTTGTGGGTAGTTTTAAGGATGTTTGAACTTTTCACAAGCAGTAAAAAATGACAGATTTACAGGGAAAGGGAGGAAGCTTCATGGGTGATTTAAACTGCAATATTGGGTAGCTAAGCTTAAGTAGGAAGACCCAACTAACAAGAAGAAAAATAAAAAATAATTGATAGCCACATAAAGAAACTCAAAACCATGTACAAAAAATTGGAAAATAAAAAAAGAATTTAGAGATTAAATGACATGGATGGAATCATTGGAGACCTGGTCAGAATTGGCTGCAGGCGAAGACTAAATAATGGAATGAAATCCCTGATCAATCCAAGCACCAAAACCCTCCTTTTACGGCCGCAAACCAAACAAAAAAGACTCAACCACACATAATAACCTTTCGAGAAAGAAGATTCTTCAACTCAGGATAAACTTAAATCTCTATCTGTAAATTCTTTTCAGCGCCCTGCAACTAGATTGAAAAGAGTTCTATTAACAATAACTTCATTCCCAGAGGATAGTCCTGGAAAATTGAGGATGGTCGTGGCAGGGTGTAGGCAAGACTGGTGCATTTGGCAGAATCTTTTAAAAAAAGTTACATTTTATTGATTTCTAATTTCAAGTTAGCAATAAAGTGTTCTGTAATTTGCACCCTAGGCATTTTGGTGAGAGGCAGCTAACAATAAAAAATTGATACATAAAATTTTGTGTTAGTGTAGTTACCTTTAAGCTAACAAAATCTAAAACCGTTATTTAAAAGAAGATATTTTGCATTTATTTGGCTCTTTTTCTCTCTTTTTTGGCTTCTAAATAATATTCTAGTTATATAACTCATAGCGGCTTTTTTTGTTTGCCTGAAAGATAGAAATTTCCTCCCAGTCCCCCGGACACTCTAACACAATTCACAAATATCCTTGAGACAGATCCAATATCTACTTTTACATTGCTGCTGTGATTGAATGACAACCGAAGGATGCAATAATAATTCAGTCGTCTAGTTCTGATTTTGTATTGCCTATTGCAACTTATCTACCATTGAGCTTTTCTGTACTTAGAATGAATTTCACTACTTGTCCAGAAAATGTAACATAATTTTCTTTTAGCTATAATCTCCTCCTTTCCTATGAAGATAATCGCATGCATGCCTTCATGGTATGTTCTTGGGCCAACTTTTTCCAAACAGAATTTTCTACATAAAGAAGGCTTCAGTGCTCTATTGCATACTTATTTTTTCTATTGTTTTATTTTGTAATGCGTGGATATTTATTTACTTATATCTCAGTACCCCTGTCATTTCTACTCACCATCACAACCCAGCTCATTTTGAAATATTTCACCGTTTTCATGTTCATTGCTCAAGCTCACTTTGAAACAGAGTCTCCTCCCCGCACAACACATTGCCGTGTTCTATGAAAGAACACACCACCTCATTTTCCACCGTCACCTCCATCACAAATATCAGATTATTGTTACTTAACGCTTTGTACACAAAAGGTGAGAAATTACATTGTTTTCGGCGTAACTTTGCAACTTTGGGGCAACTACTAGTTATGTACATAGCTGAACCCTTATTCAATGTTTGGAAATCTTAACAAGAGTGTTCTTTTCTTGTAGATGCCCAATGTTTGTGATTTTGGCAGGGTCTGCCTGATTAGTTTTTCCTTCTCAATATTTCCATGAAAATATATATTAGAAATGTTTAGAGTTTTGGATTCTATTTTCATTAGAAATGTTTAGAGTTTTGGATTCTATTTTTTTCATAACTTCATTTTTACTCCAATTGTGAATCATTCACACAAATATTGAAGGCATTGTCAAAACACAAGATTGACTAGTAGCAGACAGACCAATTGGAATTGGGGGGAACATTCCTCGTCGCTCTGAACATTTTTCCTATGTGGATTGTACCTCATTTTAATTGACATGCTGCTGCTTGTCTTTCATACTCTATCATTTTGTAGTTTGCTTTCTGTTTTGTTTGTCAGTCAGATTATGTTGTGTGCTTGTAAATTGTTTTTATATATTGTCATAGTTAATTATCTTTGGAAAGTATTCATTTAGAATTTTGTCAGAGTGGGATAAAGTGGAATTTGCAACCCATCTCAGAACCTGTGCCCATTTTGAGGCGTCACCCATGGTTTGTGTCCATTGGGTAAGATGTTTGTTCATTCTGAAAACCATGCATCAAGGATAGTCCTTTACTTGCATTGGGTTGATGGCGAAATCCCATTATTGTTTAACAATTAATTAAAAATTGGCAGACATTGTATAGTACGAGGGTATGGAGTGATTTGAAAAGCATCTTAAGGATTATATTTTGAGACGAGTGTTTATTTTATTTTTTTCTTTGATGGAGAATTTTTCCCTCCAATTCTAAATTTTAATGTGAAATTTCTAAAGTAATTATTTGTTCTTTATATCTGTATCATCTTTAGTTGGTAGGTCATTTCGATGCATCTAGTAAGCAAGCAGTACTATCTACAAACCTATAATTTTTCTTACTATAAATTTTTGGTGCTTCTTGCAGGATGAGTTAAGAGATGCAGTACTTTGTGTTTGCAAACAAGTAGGATCTGCCAAATGCTATGAATGCTGCAGAAATCACTGGCAAGCTTAGTTTGCACTCTCTACGACAGTGCCAATGGTGAGCTAATACTCTTTTTTCAAATATGTTTAAGTTTGTAGTTTATCCTATTCTAGCTTGAAAGTGTTTGGAAGTCTACATTTTATCCAATCCTGACTTGGAAGATATCATTCTTACATATTCACAAAATTGAGTATGTGCTAAGGATTTTTATCCCCTAAAGGATAGAGAATTGAGATGTCGAGGCTCTAGGGAGAATGCTATTATATACAACAATTTGTTAATGTAACTTCAAGTGGTTGCGTCCTTTCCTCAGGGATATCTAGAGAACTTGTGCTACATCTGTTGAAGGATTATACAAAGGCTTGGACTGGTTTTCAAATAACATTGCAAACAAGGCAAGAACTGGATGTTATTTTGAGAGTTTTTTTTTAGTCTCTATTGCTAGATTCATTATCATCTTTGCAAAAGACTGATTCGTGTTCCTTTATCGCAGGCTTGAGGATGAAGCCTAAAAAAAGTCAAGGGTTTCCTACACGGCTGTGTTGAATATATTATAATCTTTGTTGTTGTTCAGATTCTATTACAAGTTTTGTAGTGAATCCACAGTATATCAATGAATTCACTTCGATGATAATTTATGTAGTACATATGATGAAAGCTTATACAAAGGAAGGGACTAGCTTTCAAACAACATTGCAAACGAGGGAAGAACTGGATGTTTTTTTGAGAGTTTTTTCTTAGTCTCTATTTCTAGATTTGTTATCTGTTAGCAGAATACAGAGCATATAATAACAAAAATAGAACAGAGACAAAACAAATTGCTACAGTAATGCTAAAAACAAGAATTTTATTGATTTTCTTGAATTTCTTGATCTTCTTTTTTTTGTCCATACAAAGCTGCCCCCAAGTCGTCTATAAATAGAATGTGAAAGCAAAAATAACTGAAAATAAACTGATTGTTTAACTCATCTAAAACTAACTTCAACTGCTACTACATGCAAGCGGAGCAAGGAGTAAGACTGCGTGTTTAACTGATTGAACTAACTGATCTCTAACTGTTTGTTAACTGCTGTGCATGCTTGAGAAGGAGGGAGGTGGAACAGGCAATTAAACTGTGAGTGGAGAAATTATCTCCAATTAATCTTGAGTTTCTAACATTATCATCTTCGCAAATGACTGATTCTTGTTCCTTCATTGCAAGCTTGAGGATGAAGCCTAAAAAAAGTAAAGGGCTACCACAGGGCTGTGTTGAATATATTATGATCTTTGTTTTTGTTGGCATTCTATCACACATTTTGTACATCCACGAATTCACTTCGATGCTAATTTTTGTATCTATCTTTGTTTCTCATTGAGAAGTTGGTGTTTTATTTGCCCTATGTAGTATTTTAAATTTTAACGAAGCAACCTATTCATATAAAAATCCAAGTCTATGGCTTGCTATTGCACATTAAGATAATGCAAATCTGCTAAATCAATGTTTTCATAGATTTTTCTTTTATTGCAATTTCTCATTTGAAGAACTTTGCTATATTTTCAGTTCCTCGTGATGGAAGTGCCAGTCTATTTAAGCTTTATTGTGAGGCAATTCGTTATGCTTGCCTTTTCCATGGATGGTGGGTTTGCATCATATATATTTGGTACTAATTTTACTAATTAAATATATAGGTTTCTGGAATATTGGTTGGAGCAAAAGTAACAGCGAATTTTCTTAATTTACATCTGTATGTAACTTGGTCACAATAGACGGGAAGATGCATAAACAGGAAGATGCATAAGGTTCTTAAAGGTCCATAATTACAATTGAAAGACTGTGCTTCAGATAACATTAGACAGAGTGTTGTTGCATGGATATTAGAGTGAATGCAAATAATTTGCGTGATTGTCATAAAATTGGCAGTATTTTACCCTTAATTTGACATGCGTAGTCAAAACTTGACATTAGTTATCAGTTTTGGGTGGATGACCGTCTATCCTTTGTGGACTTATAGAGCTACTTGGCTAATTTTTGCACCATTTAATCTTTTTAGAATCATAATTGTGTTTTGGTTGCTGTAAATTGTTTTTTTTTGGGGAGCTTACGAAGGCATATTGTACTATTCTTTTTTGAGGGTATGGACATGGTTATGATTATGTTGTTGTTCTAATTCAATAAAGTCACCATTTTCTATACTGTACGTTTCCTGTTAAATGTGGCTTACCTTACATGACATGTGAGAGTTCGTATCTCTTGGCATATCCAAATTAAGTTATTATTGCTTATAGAGCATGAAACTGCAATAGGATATGGTAAGTGCAGGCCACTGAATTGGAAAATGTCACTGACCAATGTGTCGTCTAAATTTGAAGTTGATATATGACATGGATAAATAAGTTGGGAGTTAAAGGTACACAACCAAATTAAGGCACACAACCTATAAAGATGGTTTTCTGAATATTGTATATGCCATTAAGTAGTTTTTGTTTAGTAACTTTTAATTTTACAATTATTTGGTACATTATCATAATGAATCAGAATGTAATCCGAAACATTGATAAAAAAAGCTAATTGGACAGTTATTTAGTTTTTTTTCTCATCATATGAACTGTGAAAACATTAGATTGTTAATAATTTTGTAGTTTGCATTTCTTTACATACTGGTTTGTATGTCAATATCTTTCATTTCATTATTTATTTTTTAATCAATGTGGTATGTGAAAATTGGCGGAAAAGTGATGAAATTATTAATCAATGTGGTATGTAAAACATCCAAGATAAGAACCTTGAGATTAGTATCTTATGATGCATTTTAAATGGATGTGTTTAAAATATTTATACTAGTTAGATAAGATTGTTTCAATTTTCTGGAAAATTTCAAATCATTGTGTTTTTATTTGAGATTGTTTATAGAGGAATGCCATTGAAGTGGCATATTTTCCACTTCTATCTTTTGTTGGTATAGGAGTTTCCCTTCATTTCCTTTTTGTTTCTTAGCTTTAGCCTTCACTATTTCACATTGTTCATTGGTTGTTTTAATTGAAATTGTGGTGAGGTACACATAATCATCATATTAACTTGCTGACTTGGAGGTTTTTTTAATTCAATTCCATCCCTTAAAATTTGAGTGCAACATGTATTCGATCATATGACATTTCAAATACTTGCATTAGTTTGTTTTGTTTTGTTTTGTCTCAATTCTTGTTGAACTTTGTCTCTAAGCTCTAAATACTCTTTTAGCTCCTCTTTCATTTGGAACGGTTAAATTTTGTATGGAGTGATGTTCCCTGTCAATGTATGGAATACAATAATGGTGATATCCTATTCATTATTAAATTCATGAACAACCATGGTCATAACAATGGTATAGTGCAAACCTTTTTGCATTGTCATTATGTTATGAGACATGAAATTTGTTGAGGGTTGATAGAATGGGTGGTGCCTCCATTTCTTGAGCCAAATGATGAAACCATGAAAGGGTTTTTCATCTCAAGTTTTTTACATTGCAAGTCCTTGTTGATAACCCAAAATTTTGTTAAGCGTATTTTGCTACAAAAATTGTTTGGTAAAGTTTTGGATAATAGTCTAAAGTACCATTGATCCAAGACTTGTCATGTTGGTCACCCTTTAAGGTTTCCAAATTTATGACTACTAATATAATACATGTTCCATATCGAATGAAGTGAGTGGAGGTGAAAGTATTTATAGCATCTAGTTGATCCATCAAGATAAATTTGTGTCATCAAACCTGATCATGGTTCAATCATTTGAAAATTATGCCTAATGAAGTAGCAGTTGCTGAAATTATTGTTATTGTGCTTGAAAGTTTTCCCTCCTTCCAAAGATGTATTGGGGCCACTATATGCATTGTAATTGAAATCACGTCCTTCAAAAAATGTATTGGTGTCATTTTCAATTTTGTGATTGAAATATTCTCCTTGAAAACATGGATTAGTGTTATGGCTGAAGTTGATGAATTATTGTTCAATTCTAAAAGATGGGGTGGTTTCATTGCCAAAATTGAAGGTGGACTTTTTTCCTATGGAAGATGGATTTTGTTTCCCATGTCTAAAAGTTGGAACAACACTATTATGTAGAAGATTGGAACCTTAAAATTTTTTAGCACATAATGAAAATTCGACTAAATGCTAAAGAAACCACTTTAAAATATATACTAAAGCAAACAAACTTAACTCTAAAGTAAAATGACAAACACATAAACCAAAGCACTAAATAAACACACAAGTCTTGATAGACTAATCTATTGGTGTCTATGTCCTTACATTAATGTATTTTTATTCCCACTATTCTTTATCTAAGTCTTCAAATGATGACCATGAATTGAAAGGACATTCTCTATGCATAATGAAAGTTGATGAACCACCTGTATATGGACTCCATTAATTATCATATTGCATTCTATCCATGGAATAGATTTTTATTTTTATATTTCGACCTTAATGTTTCTTATGCGATCTTGTGCTTGCTAGTTGGGTTGATTGTGATTGTAATATTCTATCCATGAAAAACTATAATTTTCAGTGTCCATTGAATTTTATGTCATCCCATAAATAATTTTTGTAACAAAACTTGTCTTAAGTTGATTGAAGAACTTTGTTTATGTTAGTATCAAGTATTTGTCCACTTTCATTAACATGTTTTTCAAAAAACATTAATTGTACAAAAATTGTTAGGTTGTGGAGCTAAAAGCTTCAACCAATGCAAACATGGAGGAGGTTGTTGAGTTCCAGGGAGACCGGCGTCGGCAAAGTGTGGTGCAGAAGCCAACCAACCGTGGCACGTGTGGACTGCAAGCAACTGACATCGGCAGGAGGTCAGCCGACGTCGATCACCTCCAGGCAGACAAGGACCGACGTCGGTCGCCTGTGCGATTCTAGAACTGCCAGTTCACGAATAGTTCATTAACGAACCAAGTGTTTGCATGTTAAGGGCTAATTATAGTCTCGAGCTGCATTTCTAATTATTGTAATTAAGAAAGTCTAATTATTGTATGCATGGGATCTATATAATAGACTCATGGGCTATATTGTAATTAAGAATCAAGGATTCAAGGAAGAGATTCTTCAGAGTGCAAAGCAAGGAAGGCAAGGAAGTTCCTTCCACAAGTGTAAGATCACAGACGATCTACATGGTAAGTAAGGTCTGTTGAGTTGCAGGTTATTACAGGTTCATGGGAGATCTACTTGAAGTACATAGAGTACTTGGGTACTGGCAGTAGTGGATACTGGCTAGTTGGAGGTGAACACCAATTCTGTGTGTGAGTAGTGTGTTGGGACCGTTTTTGTAAGAGAGTGAACTCTTGATTGAGAATAGCTGTACACTTGAGGTGTGGGAATCCTCTGAGAGGTGTGGAGAAGAAGTGGCATCTTCTTTATTATATTTTCTTTCTGTATGAGTATTAATACAAGATAGTGTATTGTCTCTCATATTCTGTGCTATGTGTGAATTCTAGTTACTTGTTCAATCTGGTATAATTCTGTGTTTAGTTGCTTATACAAGGTAATCATATTGTGCTCTTATTGGAAGAGTAAGATCCTAACAAAAATAGTTTTTTTTTTAAAAATTTTATCTATTCCCACCAATCTTCTAATCCACACCATTCCCTCATTTGTCCAGTAACACATGTTGTAGCATTGTATATATATGTCCATTGATAATAGATTATGAACTTGTTTGTTAGTACTTCTTGTACACGATAGTTCCATAATGCTTCTTTTAGAAGTAACACCTTTTTGAATTATTTCTCCTTTCTTAGCAAGCTATCTATTTGCATACAAGCTTAATACAAGTAAATAAAAAACATACATGATGATAAACATAGTAAATACTAAATTTACAAATTAAAAAAAAAAGAAAACTTATTACTTTGATTGAAGAAGGGCAAGAAGAGAGGTGTTTTTGCCATATATTGACATAAGTTTGGATTTAATCTTCATATACATGAAACACCTTTATCATCATTTCCATGTTTCCTTTTACTATAGTTTCATCTATATTTCTTCACATCATGGAAACAAATAAAGCCTAAAAGATAATTCATATTTATTTTTGTAATCACACAATATGATTTGGTATTAAAGATATACAAATGCAGAGCTTTGTTTACAAATAGAGTTGGAAGAAGTGAAACTCGATTCTTACCTACTTTATTTATTTTTTAGCATAATGACAATTATGAGGATGACATTGTGGTTTTGTAGGGTGCAAACCCTAATGCATTGCAAGAATTCTATGTAGTGGATGTTAACAAGGCATTATCACAATCAATGGGTTTTCATGTTTTAATCCCACCAAAGAAAAACCATAGCCCTTTATGACATCGATTCCAAACAAGCTATGAATTATTCAAGCAATGCCTTTAGTGAGTGTGAAAATTCTACATTTGCATTTTAATATAGTCCTTTACACACTATTGCTAATAGGATTTTTGATTCTTACCAGCTAAAGATGTGAATGGATTTTTAAGATTTTTTTTTATTGAAATCTTTGCATTATGATCCTCATAGCCCTGCCTCGAGTGGATAGACTTATAATGACTTACAAGGTTTCAAATAATATTACCAAAGTCCAAATGTAGACAATGAGATAACATGAAAAAATTGTGGTTGAAAATTAACAAAGGTGTTACCATGATGAATGGGTTTTCCTATCTTAATCCTAGCTATGCAAAACCAGAGCCCATTATGGCATCGATTATAAGCAATCCCTTTAAACTTTGTTGTTTATTCTATGTTTGCATTTTAAGATATCCCTTTACACTTTGTTGCTAATAGGATTTGTGGGTCTTACCAAGTAAAGTTGTGAATGGTTTTTTAAGAAGATTTTTTATTAAAATATGTGTATTATGATCCCCATAGCCCTACCTTGAGTGCACAAACCTTTGGTGACATATAGGGTTTCAAATACTATCATTGAGTTTAAATGTAAAGAATGAGATAACATGAAAAAATCGTAGCTGAAAATTATAATAAGATTATAGCTAAAATTTGACAAAGGGACAACATGTGGTATGTGATCGGCTGATTTATATGGAGGATCTTCACGAGGCAGTTATGCAAATGGATTTTGACAAGGTCCCATGTATTGATGAATCTACCTATGATTTCGATAAGGCTTTTTGGGATACAATGGGTCCATATCTATATAAAGTTTACCTTGAATTTGTTCAAACCCATTCCCTTGGAAAACTCATTATTCAAAGTCACATCAAGTTCATCCCCAAACCTGGGGTTTAGAACTCATACCTAGTTGGCAACTTATTATTCTTCTTAATGTCTCCTAAAATATTATTGCTAAATCTTTTTTAGGGTTAGATATCTTCTTACTCTAATTATTCGCACTGAGTAGACTAGGTTTATTCATGATAGATATATCTTTGACAAAATTATTATAGTTTAAGATGGGATGGAACAGGTTTGACGGTCTTGCTAGAAGGTTTTGTTTCTCAAAATAGACTTCAAAAATGCCTATGATAGAATTGAATGTTATTTATTTTTAGCTATGCTTCAATCTTTAGGGTTTTGCGTTAGGTTTTTCAATATAGTTTAGATGCTTTTATAGGATGTTGGTGGCTTCTATAGTTACTAAAACTAACATTTAATGTTAAAACAATGCACTTATGACTACTCTTTATGCACACTTAACCTATGCTCAATTCTATGGTTATAAACTGATATTCTACCTCTATGAAGATGACCCTCTATCTTTAGGCAATTCTGACACTAAATGTTCATATTCCTTGTTCTAATCAACCTAGACTCATTATTTGACTAATTCATACTTCTAGTTTACCTGTCTCTATTCCTCAGATGAAATTGCTCCTTAAAACAATCTCATAAGCCAATCATGTTTGAATACATCAGTTTGATCCTCCCACCAAATAATCATAAATTTCCCAAAATCAAATTCATTCCAATATGTCATCCCACATGTTTCACAAGCCCAATTAAATAAAATCTCAAAAAGACTACTATATAAGAACATTTAATACCCATTTGTTCACTAGATGGCAAGAGGCTACCACTATTGCAAATTCAAAAATTATATAACTACGTATTGAGAAGAAAGCACATATTCTTCCCAATTATGAGTTCATACAACCAAATTAGCCCTGAGTTAGGTTTAAATACAACAAGGTCACAAGTCTTTGTTTCAAGTACTTAATCACAACAGGATTACACTAACATATAACATTTCCTCAGTAATGTACACACACATCATAAAATGGGAGAGCTACATAGATTTTGATCCATTTTTAGAGAATCATTATGTATGCATTGCACAACACACAAAAGTGTTGAGGTCAATCACAAGCCCTTGCACGTTAGCCCCATTTTACAATGTTTATCCCTCTTATCATTGAACTATGGGTTTAAGTGAAGAATAAGTCACACATCGACTCTTGTAGCGACTCAAAATCACTTACATATACACACAAGATATATAGGTGAAAATGTATCGATCATAATTCACACATAGGGGAAAAATCCTAAAAGATATTGACATGCCCTATAAACATGAATGAAGATTATTAGCCTAGTCCAAATAATGCAATCTTGTACAAAAATAATGGTGATCCCTATTCTTGATTAGCAACACTCTTACACAATCATAGAGTTAATTTCACAGTCACTGTTGCAATCCTGCAGACTCAAGTTCCAATTAAGTTATCCATTTCTTAGTACTTTCCCCTTTTAGATTTTCTTTAAAAATAGTAAGCTCCAAATTAGTCATGTTTATTTATTGTAAATATTATGCATTCTAATTTATTAAACAATTTAGCTTAATTATATTAATACCTCTTAATCTCAAATTTTGATAAAACATATTGCTAAACCCATTTTATTTTTTGAATATTGCAAGCCTTAATTTTCCCTAGGGTGTCATTCAATTTTTTTTCTTAGAGTTTCAAATAATTTTTTTATATACTTATTATGTTGGATTGTTTGATAGAGTTAGTTTGACTCTCTCCTCTTATTATCATTTTAGTATTTGGAAAGTTTAAAATGGTTAAAACATAATCTCTTCCGCCTCTTAATCTCAAGATGGTGATCCTTACTTTCCCTCTAACTAGGTCCATGCTATCATTGTCTCAATAGGTAAGGTGACCCATCATATACTGTCAAATGAAGGTAAAAAATTATCCTTCCTCAACCCCCTCCACCTCTGACATCTCTTCTTGATGGTGTTTGTATGCATATTCAATTAGAATTACCTAGGGTTTGTGCTTGTGAATCCCTTCAAGATCAAATCATCACTATGAATAAGTCAATAGAAGAATTGTAAAAAAAATCTCAATATTTCATCTCAAAGATCACATCATGAAAAAGTTAGATCACATATCCAAATAATCCATACTATGCTAGTGTTAATCATGCATTTATATCTTCATCTAGCAATGTTGTGCTTAACAAAACTTCATATCAGAATTGGAAGCTAAAACAAAATACAACTATAACTAGTGATTTAAAAAGTATACAAAAGACTAATAAGAGTTCAAGTGAGATTCTTATAAAAATTGTTTGTAAAAAGTTAATCAAACTACCTCCTATACATCCTTTAAGAAGATGAAAATACTATTGTGCATATCATAGAATGCATGAGCATCATATAGATAGTTGTTTGGCTTTGAAGAATAAAATACAAAGTATCATTGATAGTAGTGATCATAAAGTAGATACATCAATCAATCAACTCACTCACATTATGATTGCATCTTATAAAGCACATTTTTGAAAATAATAAAAAGAGAAAGTATGGATACAAAAGGATAATTTAGAGCAAGAAAAAATTCAAATGGATAATTTAGAGCAAGAAAACATTCAAAATGTAAAATTAGAGAAAGCAAAATTATAAAAAGAACAATACGAAATACCAAGAGTATAAAAAGAATAAGTACAAAAAGATCAATTTGAAAATCAAAGGTTACAAAATTTACAATAAGACAAATAAAATTTACTAAAAGAAAAGTTGCCAACACAAGTTCAATCCAAGCAAGAAAGTATTTTTAAGAAGGGCTTTCTAACAAAAGAGGTTAAAAAATAAGAAATGCATACAAAAGCTAATGTTATAGGTATGGTTACAACAAAGGCAATGTTGGATTTTTATTCTTAATAGTGCTTTGGTGCTGAAGTGTAGCCCAACGAGCTAGCGCATTGGCCATTTCACGTAAGACTATGGTCTTATGTGCTCACCTGAAGCATGCAGCTAGAGACCGGTTCTCATAGGTTATGTTGCACAATAACATTAACTATGTATATTCCTTAGGTTAAACATATATTTAATTAGATACTACATAGAATTAAAGATAAACTACTTTGATCCTTGGATTACTAAGCTCCACCACCATAACTACACATATTAGTGTCATTGTAGTTCATATTTTATTACTTAAGAAAAGTAAAAGTTAGCGTAGGTTTCATATTAAGATCCCACCACAACTTCTCATCTTTAACCTACCAATAATAAGTACTAACTTAACTTAGAACATTAAAAAAAGAATGGTTATAATGTCCACAACTCATATATTAAGCTTTAGCAAAATGATATAAAAAAAATCTATCATCCAGTACTTTACAACATGGGTATTTATACTTGTTTATCCCTGACCAAGTCTTTACAACATTAATGGCAAGAGTAATTGTCCAATGGAGTCTCTACAAACTGAGAGTCATGGTAGTTTAATAACTAACTCCTCCTAAGGACCTAGGCCTTTGTACCCCTTATATACTTGTTCTATGATAGATCCTTGCTATCATGTGTCTTCCTCCTTGCGGGCTGGTGCAAAATTTTTGATGGATAAGGTATGGGTGACCCTTAAGAATCACTCCTTAACTACACCCATTTACTGTGCACTCTCTAAGTCTACCACTATTGTTTTGAGTCCTATGCTCTCGGGTACCTCATGATTGATTCTCCTCTTTAAATGGGTCTTCTCACACTGGTGTTTCTATGATTTTGTGATTTTGTACCCTGTAGGTTCCACACCATGGTGCTTCTATGCCATTCATGTTCCGTGCCATATACTTTCTACTCTATGCTCCTTCCACACCAAAATATCAAAACACTTAGCCAAATTTTGGGGTCCAACATCAACCCACACTACGCTCTTAGTCTACCCCATAGTAAGTCTCATTGGTGGCCTCTACCAAAAATTTAGGCCCCGTTTGCTTGATCTACTTCTTGACATTGTCCCAATGTGACAATGTGTCGAGCAATTTAGCATTTATTACTTCAATGGCCTCTTTGGACTTCTTCATCTCCTCAAGTTGGTTAGATGTCTTATTGGACTTCTTTACCAAATCATCTAGGGACATGCTAGCATCCTTCTAGATGTCTTTGAGTGTCGAGATTTTTTCAACAACCTATCCTCAGAGGGATACAAAACTAGCATTCAATTGCTGGTTATGTGCATTGATCTTTTTCTCCATAGTTTCCACATCCTTGAATGCCTTTGCATGCTTGATGCAATCCCTTCTTAGAAGGGTATCATCAACCATCTACTACCTCTAGGATTTTTTATCTTGGAGCCAAACCTCCAAAATCTTATTCAAGTATGCTTATCATTCAAAAATCCTTTCCAAGATGGGGATGACCTCCCCAAATCTTTCTAGGGTATGCTTACATACTTCAATTACCTCAGTGAATAATTCTACTATCTCTAATCCTTCATTCCTCAACATAGGCTTCCCTTTGTAGTGCTTTAAAAGGAGGTTCACCTAGGTCTCTAGTTTATCTATGGCATCCCCATTGTGAGGTACGCCATCCATCATCATTGGTTCCTAGCCTAAAATTGTCTTGTATAAATTTAATGTTTTAAATTTTGCCTCCATGAACTCCTTTACCTATTGCTTCAAATCAAACACTTCCTTGGTGAGTGCCTTCTTGGTGACAACTTCCTTCTTATACATACCCACCACGTGGGCATGGTTTTGCTTTGCATCACATGCATCAAAATTTGACAAAATATTCTGACATGTGACTTCCAAGGCCATCTTCAAGAATGCCACATTGGATTGCACAGGGGTGATCTTTTGGGGATCCACCCACAGTGGTTTGGGAAATTCAAGAGCTTTAGGACCTCTAATAAGGTTATCTTAAGGGAGCTCAAAGGCATGATCCTCATTGTACATGTCCAATAAGAAGGACACCTACTTCCTTGTTTCTAGAGTTACATCAAAGGGAAGGAAGTGCGACCATAGATACAACATCTTGTCAAGGGTGCCTGATTGATATTGGTCACACATATTGGAAAATGCATCAATGGTAGGCTCTTCTATGGAACCAGCCAGTTCCTTCCCCTTATTTGGGTTACACTCTAATACCTCAACCTCTGCATCGATGGCCAAAGAAGTGTTATCGATGGACATTTCACTCATCTATTGTTCTTCACCATCCCCCTATTCATCATATAGATTCTCAAATTTAAATGGAAAATCATCAGAGGTGGCCTCCTCCTCTCGCATCAAGGAGAGTGTCTTCTCAGAATCAAATTTTGATGTTTTCATTTTTACTATAGGGACTTCCTACTTGGGTGCTTGATTTATGGCTTATTGTTATGTAGCTCTTGATGATGAAACTTTTGGGGGAGATGTTTGTGAAGTTGTTTTAGGGGGTGAAGGTGGAGTTGGAGGATAAGGTGGGGCTAGAGGGACTTATGGTAGTGGAATTTTGGGAGGAGAAGGTTAGGGAGGAGAAGGACAAGGTGGAGAAGGGAAATGTGGAGAAGGGCACGAAGGTGAGGGTCTTAGAGGTGAGGGGTTTATATGTAGCACTTGGGAAATATTATACCATTTTTAGGGAGCTTGATGATTTCTTACACCAGCATCATGCTCAGACCACTTCTTTTCTTCAAGGGAGGTTCTGGTGGGAGATTTTCTTTCTCATGTTCTCCACCCTTTGAGTCCTTATTCCTAGGTCACAACATATAAAATAATGTGTGTACCTATTCTCCCACTAGTAAAGACTTGACCTTGATATATGTTTGGTTCATTTCCTTCTTCTCCTTATATGCCTTGTTGTCTGGATAGACATACATCTTCCCAAGAGTGTGATTATCCAAGTTGATTTTATCTTCTTCCAAAATAATAGGCTGTGTATCATAGATCATATTTATAGAGTTGATGAAGTACTATGTTGAAAAGGCATACATTAACTTTATCCATGCAAAGATTTATCTAGAAGGGACCATCCTAATGTGCATAAGAGAGAAGTGCTTATTTACAATGAATTATGCTTGCTTAATAGCCAAGGGGGGCAAATCCTTTGGGATGTGCCATTCATTCTCAAAGACCTCTTTCATGCCATCAAACCAATACTTCATATTTATTTTTTAGGAGGGGGTGATATGCCCTAGGCATATGAAAACCTTATAATGCTTAGTAGGGGACCTATTCTTGGGTGAGTATGCCCACTTCAATGCTCCCATGGTGTAGTCTGGTACACCGATCTCATAAAAAACCATCAAAATAGAAATACACCCCATGGAAACCTATGACTAGGTATTTGATGGGTCTTCTTTACATCCTCAATAATTTTGTGGCTAAAATGCATAGCCCAATTATATTTCAAGGCCTAAGTAATTTTTTGGGTGATGTAGAGGTGTACCATGTCGACCTCTTTCCAATGATCGGTCCCACTGATCTTGGTCATGATGATCTGCACTACAACCTAGAGGGCAAAATCTTGCCCAGGTTCATAATATGCATGGCATGGCCTTATTTTTGATACATCAACATCATGACTATCCTTTGGACCTCCTTGGTATCCCCTAGTTCATAGGCCACATCCAATCTTGAACACTACAGCCCCAATCAGTTGCTTATCCTCTTAGACATGATCTTCATGTTGCACCTAATGAAGTAGAGATCGTCCTAATGGACGTGAAAGAGTAGGAACTTGATGGCCTCCATGGGTTTTTCAGTAAGGAAAATTAAATAATTGGAATAACCTTGTAGCATCCAAGGCATTGAAGATTTTAAGATCATACACCAACTGGTTCTTGGTGTTCTGGCACTCGACTTGATAATTATTTTATAATTCAACCTTATTCCCAAGTTGATGATGGTTGTAATAAAAATTAGTACATGTGGGTACCTTAGAGACCTAGTTCTCCTTGCACAAAACCATCTTAGGATACTATATTTATTCAATCATTAGTAGTAGGGGTGGAAATGATTGAGTCTTCTTGGCGTATCATGCTCTACTAGCTTCTCCCCTTTCCACACATTGTGCCTGCTCTTCTAGAGTCTCTTCTCTAATGAATATGGTTTCTCCTCTAAGTATCTCTTCTTCTTCTGGTATCATTGGTAATGGATCAGTCCTTAGGGCCTTTTTATTAGGCTACATCACCCTCCAAAAAGCCTGAAGGTTGATGCATAGCTATCCAACATTCCCAAAGGAGTACATGATTACTATTGTTGACTTCAACTTTTTGAGATTAATTGCCCTCTAATGGTAGACTTATCTGCAACCTACAAATTTTCCTTATCATGGTCATGTCGTAGACTTAACTTGTGCTTTGTTTGTATGGATTAATGCTTAGCTTACTACTTGAGTATCAATTTTGTGATGCTTTGTATTCTTGCTCTGGAATTGATCTTGCTCTCTTCACTCTCAGCTTTGGTATTTCTTCATTCTTGGTTCTCAGCTCTTGTAATTTCAAATAAACACAAAGGTAAAATGTAAAAATGAACTAACTTGCATTTTTATAGGCTCGATGGAATTAACCACATTTACTACTCCTTTCCTTTCATCCATGACTTCTCATTATAAATACATTTATTAACGGCCACCGCTCTTCATCTGTCACTTCTCATGATTAATGCTTTAAACAAAATTATCTTCTCATGTCATTGGCACATTTATCGTAACCACTATTCTTTTGTATTAATAACACATCCCATCCCATAATTTCCTTTGAAGTGGAAGATAGTTGTGTTCCATGATTTTCATGGAGTGGAAGACAACTGTGTGTCTTTTGAATTTTCACATATACTATAAGTGTGCCTTAAATGACAAGTGGAAGATAACATATGTAGTTTGTGTGCCTTAAATGACAACTAGAAGATAGCATATGTAGTTTGTGTGCCTTAAATGACTTTCACACCTATAAGCATGTGTGCACCTTAAATACCTTGTGTACCCTAAGTACCTCACACACCTAGGTGACTTGCATGCCTAGGTGACTTACGTGCCTAGGTAACTTGCATGCCCAAGTAACTTGTGCACCTACTTATATTCATGAATTCAGATATCTAACCCCACACTAAAATTGAGTGGTGGTCCTCCACGAAAATATAAATACAAACTTAAAGATAATTACATTAAAGAAATGTTATGCACAACAAAGGCAATGATTTTATTAAAAAAAGGAAATCCTAAACTAATGGCATAAGCCTTATTATTTTATAATATTTTAATTACTTAAAAGTGAAATAGAGCCAAAGTCAGCTTCTATTGTAATGCCCAAGAAAGAACTGGATGTCTAGCCTTTGTAATTTATAAGCACCAATAGGTCAAATGCTATGAATGATTAAAAAGCCATCCCAGTGAATACAACATTTTTTGGAATGGTGCACAAACTTGGAGTCATATAACAAGACCTTCATGCTTGGAGTAAAGGTTTTGTGCTTGATGTGTTGATCATGCCATGCTTTTTATTTATGATTTTCCATATCTTGACTCCAATGAGTGAGGAAATAGGCTTCATCAAGTTGTAACAAAGTATCTAGGCATGATTTCAAGGATGACTCCTCATCCAACTATCCTATGCATAATGCAAAGAGATGGTACCAAAAATTTAACTATAAGGACTACCTCTTTGCCATAAACTAAATTGAATGGGGTACTCTTGTTCAGGCGCTTGTAAGTTGTTCGATAAGTCCACAATACTGTAGACACTCTATCATCCAAATTAGTTTGGCCAATATTACAAATCTTTATCAAGGTGGTGCCTAGGATCTTATTGAAAGCCTCAATAGTTCCATTGGCTTGAGGGTGATATGGTGTCATTTTGTGGTGTGCAATCATGAACTCAGTCAGTAAAACATAAATAGTTTCATTTAGGAAATGGGTGCCATGATCACTAGTGAAACTTAATGGGAATCTAAATTGAGTTATAATATGCTTTCAAATGAAGTGCATTATAGTGGCAACTATACGATCTCTCATTGGGATAAATTTAGCCCAATATGTGAGGTAGTTAGTTGTTGTGATGATGCATTGGGAACCTATTCATTGCCTAGCTAGAGTGGTGGGGCCAATTAAATCAATGGCCCATTTTTCACATGGTTTTTGAGAGAGAATTGGTTGTAGAGGCATGGCATCTCATTGATTAGGTTTTCCTATACGATGAAAAATTTCACACTATCTAACATATGTTTTAGCATCTTGAAAAAGAGTAAGCCACCATAATCCAACTAGTAAAACTTTGTGTGTCGTAGCCTATCCAGCATAGTGTCCTCCGATAATACCTTCATAGACTTATTAAAGTACTTTAAAATGCTCATGTTTCATAACATAGCTTGAAGAAATTCATCACATCCAATCTTGTAAAGATCCCTTCCTATGAGTTGAAAAGGTGTAGTGCCGATAGTGAGTTATTTCTTGGCCTATGGAGTGAGACAGTTGGGCACTGAACCAGTGGTTAAAAAGGCTACAATATTTTCTAGCTCCTCAAGTACATGAGTAACATGAAAGATTTGAACATTAGGCAAGTCATCTTCAACAGCACACGGTGGCTCTCCAGACTCAATTTAGGATAGATGGTTAGGGTCATAATTGGATTTTCCAAGTTTAACCATGATAGAAAATTAAAAATCTTAGAACAACACTATCTAGTGGTAAATTTGTCTATATAGCACATGTTTTTTTACTAAGTTATTTAAGGCCTCATGATCTATATATAATATAAAGAGTGTTGCTAATAAGTACTATCAAAACTTCTGCAAAGCATAAACCATCGATAATGCTTTGCATTTTGTGGTGGTGTAATTCCTCTCAGCTAGAGTGAGTTTTTTACTATCAAAGTAAATTGGATAATCAAGGTGACCTTCCCCTAGATGTGCAAGGATTACACAAACTTCCATTCAAGACACATCAACATGGACGTGAAATAGTTTTGGCCAATCAGGGAACTAGAGGATTAGAGTGGTCACCAGCTTAATTTTTAAGGTCTCAAATTCTTCTTGATAGAAGCAAGTCCATATAAAGTGCTTGTTATGCTTTAAAAGTTCATCTAGAGATGCAATAATCTTTGAAAATCCATGGATGAATTTATATTAGTAACTTGTATGTCCTATAAAGGTGTGGACCTCATATTGAGACTTGGGTGCTGGGAGTCAAAGAATAATAGATACCTTTGTCAGGTCTATCAGAAGTCCATATTTACAAATAATGTGTCCTAGGAGCACACTGAAAGGTGTAGCAAATAGGCACTTCTTTAAGTTCAGTTATATTTGTAAGACTCGATAGCGCTCAATCATGAGCCTTAGGTTAGTACAATGGTCCTTGACCAAGATATAGACCATCTAGTCATCCAAGTAGACTTGAATAAACTTATGCATGAAATCCTTAAAGGATTCAACAACTATACATGAGAACATAACTGGTGCATTATTTAATTGAAAAGGCATGAAAGTATATGAAAACATTCCCCATTCAGTAGTAAATGTCATCTTTGGTTGGTCCTCCTAAGTGATCTAGACCTAATGGTATCTTGAGAATCCATCTATGAAAGTATATATCTCACATCCAACAACACCTTCAAGGATTTCCTATATGAATGGTATTGGGAAAGGATCAATGATGTAAGATGCGTTAAGGACCTGGTAATTAAAATAAATTAGAATGTGTCCATATTTATTTATAATAATAGGTAGAGGACTGACCCACTTAGACTCATCAATGGGGTTGATTACTTCAGCGTATAACATACTACCAATTTCTTCTTTGATGCATGCTCGAAGATTATAATTCATCTTATATGGCCTTTTTCTAACTGGTCTAGCATCGTCAATTAGTTTGATATGCATCTTTCCTAAAGATGTATGAACTCCTTTCATCTCACTGTAGCTTCTTGGAAAGACATCCTGATATTCCTTTACTAACTCAAATATCTTTGAAATTTTAGTATCAGTCCAATAATTGCCTACAGTAGCCATTTTTGGTTCTTGTTCCATGCCAATGTTGCCTGTAGGAACATCCAAATGGTTTGAAAAAGGGTCAAGTGGATTGGATCCTTCACCTTATTCTACCTAAAACACTAGCTTCTATTTTCCTAGACATATCTCTTCACATCGGCCCTGATCAAAAATTGGTTTTGACATGGAAACAAATTATGTTAATAGTTCATTAAAGAGATGTAGACATTCTTTAGGGACATGATGGATAATTTGATGCAGGAGCATCTACAATAGCACCATGGAGGACTAGTTGCAAATGCAAATGAAATTCTAGCATGAAAATTCAAATTTTGGTTTTCCCTCCAAATTGTGTGAGATTTCAAAATTTCACCTTAAGAGTAAATGTAATGGTAAAAAGTTAAAAGTAAAAAGGTGAAAAGTGATTGTTATATTGTTGAGGAAATAAAAGGGAAATGGTTGAAACTATTTTCAACCTTAGTAAATTGTTAAAACTTAAAAACAGTCTTTTGTTTGCCTTAAGCCCAATTTGGGCGTAGAAGTTAGAAGGAAAGTTATTGAAAAGAGAGAAAACAAGAATAATTAATTAAGGAGAGGAGGATGAGAAGAGAAGAGAAGATGAGAGGGGCGTAGAAGAGAAGAAGAACAGAGAGGAAAGGTCCTCTCATGCAAGGAAAGAGAATGGAATGAAGAAGCAAATAGGAGAATTAGTGAGGGAGGACCTCACTCAAGAAATGGTAAAGGAAAGATAAGGAGCAGGCAAGAGAATGTGTGAAGAAGAAAATAGGGCTTTGGAAGCCATGGAATATAGAGATTGAATCTGGTATTAAATTGTAAGTCTTCTAGTTGATTAAGAAAGAATGAATGTATTTATTTCATATATGGTTTCTTATGAATTTTGGTGACAGGCCTATATATATATATATGAGTATGAATGGGGAGGTCATTTAGATTTTGACATGTTTGAATATCACCTTGAAAGGCCTATTGATCATTGTGTTTAAGAAACAAATCATAAACCCTGTTGGCTGTCATATACAGTCAAAGACAACTGAAATGTTAAGCATTGGAAGGTACAAAAGGTTGTTATGAATGATAGGATGATTGGGAAAGGTGTAGGGTAGTAAAACAGACCCTATAAAATTTATTTTAACCCTTGAAACATGCTAGAATACTCCCAGAAAAATTAATTAGCTCTCGGCCTGTGACTGTCATGGGAAAATCCTGAATTAGGATAAAACCCTCAAAATGAGTTTTAATGATTGAAACCTCTTGAAACTTTGCAATATGAACCATGAAGGTGTTAGAAAATAGTTGGAAGTGGTTTGAAGGTGATACATTATGGATAAGTATGGAAAAAGTCAACTGTCAAGTGAGACCTAGGTGCATGTGAAGGGAAGAGTGTAGGCCAATATAGGAAAAGTGAATTTCTCCAAAGAAGTGCCCTAAAAAATTATTGATTCACATGTAAGAAGGTAATGGGTATCTGTAATGATGATTTTTTTGCTTAGAAAGTCCATACTTTACTCTGGACAAGGTGTTTTGCACACAAGGAGGGCTAATTAGAACAGGGCATAAAGAAGGAAGTACAATTCCGTACAAAGCAACCTCAGGAGATTTTTAAGTATGTTATAGAAGGGATTAATGGGTATCCATAAATGATTTTACTTTCATGATTGAGATAATATATAAGGAGTTATGGCCAATAAATAGGGAAAACAAGGCTACAAGGAATGATTAAACTAAATAGGCCTTTCATGAGAAATTAGCTCACAAGTTGATGGTACAAAGTAGTGTAAGATCAGTTTTCATCATAATTATTAAGAAATATTTAAGGGGACTCAAGTCACCTACAATTGCTTCACTCATGGCCTAGAGAGTGAGGCATAAATCCATTTTTGGTGAAGAATAAGATAGTGCCAAGTTCATGTTCTCCTTCAAGAGATGCCAAAATTGGGTACCCTTGTGTCATTATTCATGAACATACCATGCTCATGCCTAGGTGCATAAATTCCTATAGAATGCATGCACCCATAATAAATCTAGTAAGCAAGACTCTTCATCCCTCCACATTGTCTCATAGGCTTCTATATGGGGTTCAGGTGCTTGTATGTTGTTGTAGCTAATTGTTCCCATGAATTTATTGTCATGATGGAACTAGTGATGTAAGGTTGAGAGTACTTGATTCAACTAGAGAATATGATCACAATGGGTTCACCACCATCTTACAATTGTACCATCAAAGAGGTGAACCAAGGATCAAATGCAGTCCCTGTTAGTGTCATAAAAATCTTCAAGGTGGTAGACAAAGTCATGGACTTTTATCTATCCATGGAAATGTGGAGCTTCATCAAGTTTTTTTAGAGGTGAATATAGAATTGGTCCCTTCATGACTTGGATGGTGACAACGTGAATTAAACTATGGAATTTATGGTACTAACATAGAACATTCTATTGATTATTAATGGTACTACACACTCTTCTAGTGAGGTCATAGTCACCATGGGCTCAATAATTACAAGCATCACTTGTAGTGTCATAAAGGGACTGAGTGTCTGACCATCATAGAATGCCAACAAAAGTAGGATCCCATTGCTCATCATTCTTGGCAGTGACATTATATATGTGGTTAATATCTTCTTCCACATTGACAGGTTCTATGTAGGCGTCCCATGTGTTTAATCTAGGGGAATGACAATGAGTTGGTCATCATTCTTAAAATTGATGTAACGCTTATTAAAACTTAGGTTTTCATTATTTTTGTAGCATCGGGGTCATCTCAATAGAGCTAGGAATTCATCATCCTATGTTAAGTCAAGAACCTCAAAGTCAACCTTAAAAGGCACTCCAAGTATATCAACCATTGTATTCTTGAGGACACCAATGGGTAGAGCACAATTTTTATTAACTATAAACATCACATGTGGTGAAGGTTGTAGTGTTAGAATAAACATTTTGTGCTATGCATCCTTGGTGAGGATGTTAACTTCAGTGTCAGTGTCAACTAGGATGTTCTGAATTACCCATCCATTGATGGCAACATTCATTAGTATCTCTTTATCTTCTAGACGAGTAAGAGGAATAGGGGTATCTTACAGCTGAGCATGATTCAATCGATGATCCTCAATCTATCAAGTTACTTGAGGTTGAGTATCATTTGGTGCTTGTACCTGATTCTTAAGCCATATGCTTAGTTTTGGGATAATGTCTTTGTCTAGCATGCACTTGCAAAGTTCTTAGAAGTCATCTTGCACCACATTTTGAGGCTCTGTTACCTTTTGTATATCAACATGTTATGTTGCCTCTTTGTCTTTGATAAATTGAATTTCTCCTTGGAGTTATCATACTAGCATCATAGTGTCCTAGAGCACATCATTCTATTGTTAAGAATCAAGGTACTTCCTTACTTGAGGCTATTCACACTGTACCTTCTCAAAAGGGTTAGAGGTAGAGTAGGATTGTCCTCTACTACATGTAGTGATATTCACTTGTTGAATTGTTGGGGTGCTTGAATATGTGTGCCAATGTGGTTTCTCAATTTGAATCATACCTACACCCTTTTAATTTCTCTCCTTGGTGATGACCATGTATAATTTAGGACACTCTTCCAATCGATGGTCCTTTTTACAAAAAGCATAAGTTGGGTACACTAGAAAATCTCTTTGGTAGTGGACCAAGGATCCACACTTGTAACATTTTCTAGTGGGAAATGACCATCCCCTCATCCTCATCCTCTATCTCAACCATGATAGCCACCATTATCCTGATTGTTGGCCACCAAGGTTTACCGCATACCACATGCACTTGATTCATGGATGTCACTAATTAGTTATCAATCATTAGTGTCATAGGTGTAGGAATCACATATTTTACAATATTATGAAACTTTTGAGTGTGTATCTCACTATAAGAGAGGGGGAAAATGTACATCATGTTCCTAATGGAATATTTCACATGACTGCTTCAATACAATGTTGATGTTCTTATGTAGGCAGTTACTCCAATTATGTCCTTCAAACTTGTAATCAATACACCAAAGGACACTATGAGTATCATGTGCATTATTTGTAGTTAATTTATTAAGTTGTGAGTCTATTGAAGTTGTTTAGCATTCTATGAAAGGACTAATCCCAGTATCAATACTACCAACTGCTTTAGCATGGAAGGTGGCTTTAAAAGCCTTGTGCAGGCTAGTGAAGGTCTTTTGAGATAATGTTCATCAAAAAATAAGTAACAAACCTCCCAAAAACCACTATGCATGCTGAGTAGCATTGATTTCAAATGATAACATTGATAATAATGTTTTAAACCTTGTGTCTTACTCTCGTACACTTTTAGTAAGTTCATGCTTTATATATATCAACATGGCTATGCTTTGTTGTTGAAATTCAAGAATATTAAATTCTTAGAGGAATGCCATTTTAAGTTGATCATAGTCAACCACTACTTTTTGAGGGTCAAACTTTTTATACCATTTGTGTACTTGCTTCAAAATCGTAGTCTCAACTATGTGGATATTCGCTCAAAAGTGGTGATGCCTTTCACCTCCAAATAAGTTTGCACTTGTGTACATGTTCTATGGCATTATCCATGCCATGATATTTAGGTAAGTGAAGTGTCATTTCATAATATACCATTGTCAGCTGAGGTGATTGAACTAGTGGTTTTTGAGAAGCTCTAGATCTTATCCTTTGAGGGGAAAGTCCACCACTTCCTCTTGTGCCACCTCTCAATCCACGTCCAATGCCTCTAAAAATAATGCCCATGTTGTGGGGCATGGTAGCTAGTTGATTAAACAAATTTGGGCACATGTTTAGTCCACTCTAAATGCCAGGTATGCTAGGCACTCCAAATCGAGCCATGTAATTCCCTTAAAGAGGGAAATAAAGTGTGAAGTCTGTATGAGTTACAAATGGCTCAAATACAATATCCCTTATAGGTTCAGTCTTTGATATTATGCTCTTTGTATCCCAATTATGTACATATATGTCATCTGAGTCAAAAGCATGAGCACACACTATGGCTAGGAAGTTTGGTTGGTTTAGACTTGGTTCTTCAATTTCTATCATCCGTTTAGTTTATTCTTCATATGACAGAAGTGGCATGGGGCACGGCTCGAAAGTGACTAGGTCCTCTTTATGTGTTTTTGCTTCCTTGTGGATCCTAACAACACTTCTTGAGTTCTCTCAATCTCTTCCCATACCTCTTACTCTTATGATCCTCTATCAAGCTTCATCATATTTTAACTTTTTTTATGCCCTCTGACTGGTTACCATTTTGAACCTATAGTATTTTACCAACTCTTCTTCTACCCTTCCAAATGTGCAACTCAAGAAAAAATGGGTTTATCTCTCCATTGGCATAGTCTCAAGTCCATAGTCAATAAATAGCTTCTTGATCTCCAATGATAAATTTCTAATGTAATGGCCACACAGCTCTCTGAGGAACTAGAACTTGGTTTCTTCAGGATAAGAATAGGTAGTTACAACATACTCTAGAATGTAACTATTTAACACTCCTTTCCACCAAATGTTAATAGCTCATGTCCATGATGTTTCAAGTCATGCCAAAGCTATTTGTCATTATAACATCCAAAAATATATTCTCCCAAGGTTACATGATTGTCCTTGAACATACACAAATAGCCAAGTGTGCAAATGAACTAGGATCTTAACAAAGAAAGTTTCATACAATGCAATGTAAAGATTCTATTCTACCCATTTCCATGCAAAAACTCATGGTTCAAGGTAGGGAATGAAAAAATTACCTTCAACTCCAATAATCCATTGCTCAATACTCTTAAGGGTGATACGATCAAACATTTTCCATGACTATGCAACAAGTGCTACAGTTCCCAACAATAGAACCAGAATGTTAGGTTTTTATTCTTAATATTTATTCAACATTTAAGTGTAGCCCAATGAGCTATCACATTGGCCATTTCATGCAAGATTGTGGTCTTACACATTCACCCAAAGTGCATAGCTAGAGACCGGTTCCTGCAGGTTATGTCTCACAGTGACATTAACTATGTATATTCCTTGGGTTAAACATATATCTAATTAGATACTATATAGAATCAAAGATAAACTACTTTGATCCTTAGATTACTAAGCTCAACCACCATAACTATGCAGATTAGTGTCATTACAATTCATATTTAATTACTTAGAAAAAGTAAAAGTTAGCATATATTTCATATTAAGATCCCACCACAAGTTCTCAGCTTGAACCTACCAATAATAACTACTAACTTAACTTAGAACATGAATAAAAGAATGGTAATAATGTTTGCAACTCATATATTAATCTTTAGAAAAATGATATCAAGAAAAATCTATTGTCCAATGCTTTTCAATAGGGGTATTCATACTTATTTATCCCTGACTAATTATTTACACCATTAATGGCAATATTAATTGTCTAACAGAATCTCTAAAAATTGAGAGTTTTTATGGTCTAATAACTAACTCCTCCTAAGGACCCAATCCTTTGTGCCCCCTATATACTTGCTTTATGCTAGATCCTTGATGCCATGCATCTTCCTCCTTATGGGATGGTACAAAAATTTGGATGGATAAGGTCTGGGTGACCCTTAAGAATCACTCCTTGATCGCTCCTGCTTCTGATGCACTCCCCAAGTCTTTCACAATTATTTTGAGTCCTATGCTCTCAAGTTCCTCGTGATTGATTATCCTCTTTGATTGGGTCCTATCACACTGGTGATTTCATATTTTTTCTATTTTTGTGCCCTATAGGTTATGTGCCATGGTGGTTCTATGCCATTCATGTTCTGCACCATAGACTTTCTACTCTATGCTCCTTTCACACTATGTTATTTATGTGCTAAAATATCAAAACACTTAGCCAAAATTTGGGGTCCAACATCACCCCACACTATGCTCTTAGTCTACCCCAGACTAAGTCTTGCCAATGGTCTCTACCAAAAATTTAGGCCCTGTCTACTTCATCTACTTCTTGAAATTATCCCAATGTGATAATGTACCAAGTAGCTTGTTAGTTATTACTTTAATGGCCTCTTTGGACTTCTTCATCTCCTTGGGTTGGTTAGATGTTTCATTGGCCTTCTTGACCAAATCATCTAGGGACATGTTGGCATCCTTATGGATGGATTTGAGTATTGAGACTTCTTCAACAACCAATCCTTGGAGGGCTACAAAACTAGCATTCAATTGTTGGTGATGTGCATTGATTTTTTCCTCCATAGTTTCCATATCCTTGAATGCCTTTCTGCACTTGGCACAATCCCTTATTAGGAGGGTGATATCAACCATCTACTACCTATAGGCTTATTGAGATTTGAGTTAAGCCTCTAAAATATTATTCAAGTATGCTAATCATTAAAAAATCCCATCCAAGTTGGGGATGACCTCCCCAAATATTTCTAGGGTATGCTTACATACTTCGATTGCCTCGGTGAATTGTTTTGCTATCTCTAATCCCTCTTTCCTAAGCATGGGCTGATATTTGTAGTGCTTCAAAAGGAGGTTCACCAAGGTCTCTATTTTATCTATGGCATCCTCATCGAGAGGTACACCGTCCACCATCATTGGTTCCTGGCCCAAAATTGTCTTGCATAAATTTAATGTTTTAAATTTTACCTCTGTGGCCTCCTTTCCTATTTCTTCAAAGAAACCACTTTCTCGACGAGCACCTTCTTGGCAAAAACTTCCTTCATATACATACCCACCACCTAGGCATGTTTTTTCTCTACATTATGTGCATCAAAATCTGACAAAATATTTTAGTACATGATTTCCAAGGCTATCTTCAAGAATGTTTCACTAGCTTGTAGAGGGGTGATCTTTTAGGGATCCACCCACAGTGGTTTGGGTAGTGCAGGAGCATCAAGACCCAAAATAAGGCTATCTTGAGGGAGATCAAAGGCGTACTCTTCATTGTACATGTATAATAAGGACACATGATTCCTTTTTTTTAGAGTTGCATCATTGGGAAAGAAGTGCAACCATAGATACAACATCCTGTTAGGGACACCCAATTAATATCAATCATGTAGATTGGTAGATACATCAATGATAGGATCTTCTATCGACCTAGATGGTTCCATACCCTTATTTGGGTTGTGATTTAATACCTCAACCTTTGTATTAGTAGCTAAAGAAGTTCTATTGATGGCCATTTCACTCATTTGTTGTTCGTTACCATCCCTCTATTTGCCATATAGGTGTTCAATGTCAAATGGTGAGTCATTGGAGGTGGCCTCCTCATCTTGCATCAGGGAGGGTGTCTTCTCAGAATCATATTATGATGCTTCCATTTGTACTAAAAGGATTTCATACTCAGGTGTTTGCTTTGTGGCTCATTGTTGTACATCTCATGATGATGAAAGTTTTGGGGGAGATGTCTGCAAAGTTATTTTAGGGGGTGAAGGCAGAGTTGGAGGAATGTGTGCAAGATAAGGTGGGGGTGGAGTGACTTGTGGTGGTGTAACTTTGGGAGGATAAGGGAGAGATGGAGTGGGGTGAGGAGGATAAGGGTGCGGTGGAGAAGGATGAGGTGGAAAAGGATGAGGTGGAGAAGGGAAAGGTGGAGAAGGGTGCAAAGGTGAGGGTCTTGGAGGTGAGGGGTTTAATTATGTTGTTTGGGTAGTCTTATACCATTTTTTAGGAGCCTAATGACTACTTGCACTAGCATCATGCTCAACCCACTTATTAATATTTAAGGGAGGTATTGGTGGGAGCTTTTCCTTCTCATGTTTTGCACCCTTTGAGTTCTTATTCCTGGGTCACAACATATAAAATAGTGTGTGTACCTATTCTCTCACTAGTATGGACTTGACCTTGATATGTTTTTGGTCTATCTCATTCTTTTATTTGTATGCCATCTTTCCCAGATAGACATACATATTCTAGAGAGTGTTAGTTTCCAATTAAATGTTGTCTACCTCCAAAGCAATAGGTTGTGCATCATAGATCCTGTTTATGAAGTTGATGAAGTATTGTGTTGAAAAGGCATATGGTAAATTTCTACATGCAAAGAGTTATCCAGAAGGGACCATATTAATGTGCATGAGAGATAAGTTCTACTTTACAATGAATTATGCTTACTCAATGGTCAAGGGGGAAAATCCTTTAGGATGTGGCATTCATTCCCAAATGCCTCCTTTATGCCATCAAACCAATACTTCATCTTTATTTTTTAAGAGGGGGTGATATGCTTTAGTCACATGAACGCTTTATAGTGCTCAACATGGGACATATTCTCAAGTAGGTATGCCTAATTTAGCACCCTATGGTGTAGTTTGGTACACCAATCTAATAAAAAACCATCAAAAGTAGAAATACACCCCATGGAAACCTATGACTAGGTATCCAATGGATCTTCTCTACATCCTCAATAATTTTGTGGTTAAAATAAATAGCCCAATTATATTTAATGCCCTAAATAACTTGGTGGGTGATGTAGAGGTGGACCATGTTGACCTCCTTCCAATGATCAGACCCACCAATCATGGTCATGATGATCCGCATTACAACCTAGAGAGCGGGATCCTGTAGGTTCTTAATATGCATGGTGTGGCTTTATTTTTGATACATCAATGCCATGGCTATATTTTGGCCCTCCTCATTGCCCCCCAAGTCATAGCTCACATCCAACCTTGAGCATTTCATCCTTGATACCTTGCTTATCCTTTCAGGTGTGATCTTCATAATGCACCCGATGAATTAGAGATATTCCTCATAGATGCACGAGAGTAGGAACTTGATGGCCTCCATGGGTTTTCCAAAGTAAGGAAAATTAAATAGTTTGAATAACCCCATAGCATCCAAGGCATTGAATATTTTAAGATCATACACAAAATGGTTCTTGGTGTTGTGGCACTTGAATCAATAATCATTTTTTTATTCAACCTCGTTCTTAGGTTGATGATGGTTGTAATAAAAAATAGTACATGTGGGTACCTTGGAGACCTGATTCTTCACATATAACACCATCTTAGGATACTACATTTCTTGAATCATTAATGGTGCGAGTGGAGATGATTGAGTCTTCTTGGCCTATTGTATCATACTATCTTCTCCCCTTTCCACATGTTGTGCCTACTCTTTTGGAGTCTCTTCTCTAATGAATATGGTTTCTCCTCCAAGTACCTCCTCTTCTTCTAGTATTGCTGGTAATGGATTAGTCATTAGGGAATTTTTCTTAGGCTGCATCACCCTCTAAGGAGATTAAAGGTTGATGCATGGTTGTCCAATGTTCTCAAAGGAGTACATGATTACTTTTGTTAACTTCAACTTTTTGAGCTTAACTTCCCTATAATGGTGGACTTCCTTTGTAACCTATAACTTTCCCTTATCGTGGCTATGTCCCAGAGTTACCTTGTGATGTTTTTACATGGATTAATGCTCATCTTAATACTTGGGTATCAACTTCATGATGCTTCATATACTTAATCTGGAATTGATCTTGCTCTCTTTGCTCTTGACTCTAGTATTTCTTCATTCTCGGCTCTCAGCTCTTATAATTTTAAATAAATGCAAAGGTAAAATGTAAAAAAGAACTAACTTACCTTTTTATAGGATTGATGGAGTTAACCACATTTACTACTCCTCTATTTTCATCCATCACTTCTCATCATAAATGCATTTATTAATGGTCACCACTCTTCATCCATCACTTCTCATCAGTAATGATTTTAATGGAATTGTCTTGTCACACTGTTGGCACATTTATCTCAACCACTATTCTTTCATATTAATGACATGTCTCATCTCATGAATTCCTTTGAAGTGGAAGATATCTGTGTCCCATGCTTTTCATGGAGTGTAAGACAACCATGTGTCTTTCAAATTTTCAAACTAGTTGGTAGGAACACCCCATCCTTAGGTTATGTAGTTTGTGTGCCTTAAATGAACTACACACCTTTAAGCACTTGCATGCCTAAATATCTTGCATGTCCTAATTAACTTATGCACCTAGGTGAATTATGTGCCTAGGTAACTTACACACCTACTTATAATCATGAATTAAGATCTCCCTCCCTATACTAAAATTGAGTCATGGTCCTCCATGAAAATATAAATACAAACTTAAAGATAATTACATTAAAGAAATGTTGTGCATAAAAAAGGTAGTGATTTTATTTAAAAATATGAAATCATAAAATAATGGCATAAGACTTATTGTTTTACAATATTTTAACTACTTAGAAGTGAAATAAAGTTGGATCTAGATTCTATTGTAATGCCTACGAAGGAACTGGCCATCTAGCCTTTATAATCAACAAACACTGGTAGGTAAAATGATATGAATGATAAATGGGCCATCCCGATGAATAAAAAGTTTTATATAATGGTGCATGAACTTGGAATTATATAAAAATACCTTCATGCCTAGATTAAAGGTTTTGTACTTGATGTGTCAATCATGCCATGCTTTTTGTTTGTAATTTTCCACATCTTGACTCTAATGGAATAGGAAACAGATTTCATCAAGTTGTAACAAAGTATCAAGGTGTGATTTCAAAGATGAATCCTCATATAATTATCCTATGCATGTAATGTGAAGATATGGTACCAAAAATTTAATTGGAAGGACCACCTATTTGCTATATACTAAATTAAATAGGGTACTCATGTTCAGGTGCTTGTAAGTTGTTCGGTAAGCCCATAGTACTACATACACTCTATCATCCCAATCAGTTTGGCTAACATTAAAAATATTCATCAAGTTGGTGCCTATGATCTTATCAAAATCCTCAGTAGTTTCATTGTCTTGAGGGTGATATGACATCATTTTGTGGTGTGTAATCATGAACTCAACTAGTAAGATGCAAATAGTTTCATTTAGGAAATGGTTGATGTGATTACTAGTGAAACTTAATGGGCATACAAACTAAGTTATAATATGGTCCCAAATGAAGTGTGCAATAGTGGTAACTATACAATATCTCATTAGTGAAGCTTCAACCTAGTGCATGAGGTATTTAGTTACTATGATGATGTACTAGGAATCTGTTTAACACCCAATTAGAGTAATAGGGCCAACAAAATATATGACCCATTTCTCAAATGGTTCCTAAGAGAGAATTGGTTGTAGAGGCATGAAATATCATCGATTAGGTTTTCCTATGCACTGAAAAATGTCACATTTTCTAATATATGTCTTAGCATCTTGAAAAAGAGTAGGCCACCATAATCCAACTAGTAGAACTTTGTACATGGTAACCTCTCCAACATAGTGTCCTCTAGCAATAACTTCATAGAATTTAGAAGTAATTCAAAATGCTCATGTTTCATAACACAATGATGAATAAATTTGTCATGAACAAGCTTGTAAAGATCCCCTCTTATGAGTCGAAAAGGTACAACATAGACTATGAGTTATTTCTTGGCTTGTGGAGTGAGATAGTCGAACATTGAGCTAGTGGTTAAAAAGGTTAAAATATCTTCTAGTTCCTCAGGTGCACAAGTAACAAGAAAGAGTTGAACATTAGGAAAGTCATCTTCAATAGCATACGGTGGCTCTTTAGACTCAATTTAGGATATATGGTTAGGGCCATAATTGGCTTTCTAGGTTTGACCATGATGGAAAAGTGAAACTCTTGGAACAACACTATCCAGTGGTAAATTTTTCCATGTAGCACATGTTTGTTGACTAGGTACTTTAAGGCCTCATGATTTGTATATAATACAAAGGGTATTGCCAATAAGTATTGTTAAAACTTTTACAAAGCATAGAGCATTGACAATGATTCACATTTTGTGGTGGTATAATTCCTCTCAGCTAGATTGATTTTTCTACTAGAAAAGTAGATTGGATGATCAAGGTAACCTTCCCTTGGTTGTGAAAGTATTGCACTAACTACCATTCTAGATGCATCAACATGAACATGAAATAGTTTTGTGTAATTAGGGAACTAGAGGATTGGAGTGGTCACCATTTTATTATTTAAAGTCTCAAATGCTTCATGATAGGATCAAGTCCATATGAAGTGATCATTATGCTTTAGAAGTTCCTCTAGAGGCACAACAATCTTTGCATATCCACAAATGGATTTTTGATATTAACCTATATATCCTAGAAAGGTGCAGACCTCACACTAAGACTTAGGTGTTGAGAGTCAAAGAATAATAGATAACTTTGTTGGGTCTACTAGAATTCCATCTTTAAAAATAATGTGTCCTAGGAGCACACCAAAAGGTATAACAAATAAGCACTTATTTAAGTTTAGTGATATTTGTAAGACTCGATAGTGCTCAATCATGAGCCTTAGGTTAGAGTATTGGTATTTGAACAAACCATAGACCATCCAATCATCTAAGTAGACTTGAAGAAACTTATGGATGAAATCCTTAAAGGCTTTAATAACTATACCTAAAAACATAGTTGATATGTTCTTTAACCCAAAAGGCATGATAGTATATGTGAACAAGCCCCATTTAATATCAAATGTCATCTTTGATTGGTTCTCCTCAATGATATGGACATGATGGTATCTCAAAAATCCATATGTGAAAGTATATATCTCACATCCAACAACACCTTTATGGATTTCCTCTATGAATGGTATACCCTTCATGAACATACCATGCTCATGCCTACGTGCATAAGTCCCATAGAATATAAACACCCACAAGAACTTTGGTAAGTAAGACTCTTCATGCCTCCATATTATCTTGTAGGCTTCTATATGGGGTTTAGGTTCTTGTACACTACTATATCTGTTTGTTCCCATGACTTTGTTGTCATGATGGAACTAGTGATGTAAGGTTAAGAGTACTTGATTCAACTAGAGAGGATGCTCACAATGGGTTTGCCACCATCTTGCAGTTGTACCATTAAATAGGTGAACCAAGGATTGAATACAATCCATATTAGTGTGATACAACTCTTTGAGGCACTGGATAAAGTCATGCTATCCATGGAAACATGGAGCTTCATTGAGTCTTTTTAGAGGTGCATCTAGAATTGGTCTCCTCATGACTTGGTTGGTGATAAGGTGAATGAACTTGTGGCATTTATGGTACTGGTGTAGAACATTCTCTTGATTTTTAATGGTAATACACACTCTTTTGATGAGGTCATAGTCATCATGGGCCTAATATTTACTTGTATTGTTAGAAAGGGACTAAGTGTACAACCATCATAGAATTCCATCAAGATTAGGATCCCATTTCTCATTGTTCCTAGCAGTGACATTATAGTTGTGGTTAATATCTTATTCCACATTGATAGGTTCTATGTAAGGGGGTGTGTTTGATCTAGGGGAATAATAATGCACTGGTTAACATTCTTAAAACTGATGTAATGCTTCTTGAAACTCAAGTCTACATTATTTTCATAACACTAGGGTCATCCCAATAGATCTAGGAAGTCATCAGCCTCTACTAACTTGAGAACCTCAAAGTCAACCTTAAAAATCACTCTAAGTATATCAAATCTTGCATTCTTGAGGACATCAATGGGTAGAGCACATGTTTTATTAGCCATAAATAACACATGTGTTGAAGGTTTTAGTGTCAGACTGACCACTTTGTGCCATACATGCTTGATGAGGATGTTAACTTTAGTTCTAGTGTCAACTAGCTAATTACCCATCCATCGATGGCAGCATTCACTAGTATTTCTTTATCTTCTAGAGGAGTAGGAGGAATAGGGGTATCCTTCCACCAAGCATGATTCAATCAATGATCCTTAGTCTACTGAGTTAATTGATGTTGATTATCATTTGGTGCCTATACCTGATTCTTAAGCCACATGCTTAGCTGTAGGATAATGTCTTCATCCAACATGTGCTTTCAAAGCTCCTAGAAGTCATCTCGTGCCACATTTTGAGGCTCTACTACCTTATGTATATTAACACATTATGTTTCCTCTTTGTCTTTGATAAATTTAATTTTTCCTTGGAGTTCTCATACTAGTATCATAGTGTCCTAAATCACATCCTTTTATTACTGAGCATCAGGGTACTTCCTCACTCAAGGCTCTTCATGTTGTACCTTCTCAATAGGGTTAGAGGTAGATTGGCATTGTCCTCTACTATATGTAGTGATATTCACTTGTTGAATTGTTGTGGTGTCTAAATGTGCATGCCAATGTGGTTTATCAGTTTAAATCATACCTGCACCCTTTTCATTTCTCTCCTTGGTGATGACCATGTATAAGTCAGGACACTCTTCTAATCGATGGTCCTTTTTTCAAAAATCAAAGGTTAGGTACATTGGACAATCTCTTTGGTAGTGGTCTAGGGATTTGCACTTGTAACATGTTCTGGGTGGGATATGACCACCTCTTCATCCTTATCCTCTATCTTGACCATGATAGCCATCATTATCCTAATTGTTGGCCATTGAGGTTTTGCACGTACCACATGCACATGATTCATGGATGTCACTAATTAGTTAATAATCATTAGTGTCATGGGTGTAGGCATCACCTATTTTATAATAATCAGACACTTTCAAATGTGTAGCTCACTAAAAGAGAGGACAAGAATGTACATTGTGGTCTTTATGGTAGATTTCACATGACTACTTTAGTACAATGCAAATGTTCTTATATGGATAGTTACTTCAAGTATGTCCTTCAAACTCATAATCAGTGCATCAAAGGCCACTAAGAGTATCATGTGCATTGTTTGAAATTAATTTCTTGAGCTACGAGGCCATTAAATCTATTTGGGATTCCATGAAAGTACTAATCCTAGTATCATTACTACCAACTGCTTTAGCACAGAGGGAGGCTTCCAAAGCCTTGCACGAGTTAGTAAAGGTATTATGAGACAATTTTTGTTGAAATGGAAGTAATAAACCTCCCACAAACCACTGTGCATGCTAAGTAATATTGATTTCAAATGATAATTTTGACAACAATGTTTTGAACCTTGTGTCATACTCTCTCACACTTTCAATAAGCTCCTACTTTATGTCCTTCAACATGGATATGATTTTTGTTGTTCAAATTCAATAATATCAAATTATTGAAGGAACGCCATTTTAAGTTGATCATAGTCAACCAGTGCTTATTGAGGGTCAAACTTTATATACAATTTGTGTGCTCGCTCTAAAAGTGTAGTCATGAACTATGTGGCTTTTTTCTATAAAGTGGCAATGCCTCATGCCCTCCAAATAAGTTTGTACTTATGGATGTGTTATACAACATTCTCTATGTCCCAATATTTAGGTAAATGAAGTGTCATTTTGTAATATACCATTGTTGACTAAGGTGCTTGAACTAGTGGTTGTTAAAAACCTCCAAATTTGTCCCTTAAGGGGGAAGTCCACCACTTCCTATTATATCATCTCCCAAGCTACCTCCAGTGCCTCCATCAACAATGCCCATGTCATGGGGCATGGTATCTATTTGATTATCAAATTTGGGCCCTTTTTCTATCCATTATGAATTCCATGTCTGCCAGGCATTCTAAATTGAGCCATGTAATTCCCTTCAAGAGGGAAAGAAAGTGTTAAGTCCATATGAGTTACAAATGGCTCAGCTACACTATCCCTTAAAGGTTCAATCTATAATTCCATTATATCTATATCCTAATTATGTATGTGTATATCCTCTAATTCAAAACCATGAACATGCACTATGGTTTGGGAGCTTGATTGGTTCAAACTTGGTTCTTTAGTTTCTATCATCTGGCTAGTTTCTCCTTTGTATGATAAAAGTGGCATGGGTCACAGTTTGAAAGTGATGGATTCCTTTTTGTGTGTTTCTACTTCCCTGTGAATCCTAAAAGTACTTCTTGAGTTCTCCTGGTTTCTTCCTATGTTGATTACTCCTATAATCCTCTATCAAACTTCATCATATTTTCACTTTTACAATGCCTTCTGACTGGGTACCATTATGAACCTAGAATATTTTACCAACTCTTCTTCTTCCCTTCCAAATGGATGGCTCATGAAAAAAGGGGTTTAGCTCTCCATTTGCATAGTCTCAAGTCCACATTCAATAAATAGCTTCTTGATCTCTAATGATAAATGTCTAATGTAATGATCACATGGTTTTTTGAGGAACTGGAACTTGGATTCTTTAGGATAAGAATAGGTAGTTACAACATACTTTAAAATGTAACTATTTAATACTCCTTTCTACTAGATGTTAACATCTCACATCCATGATGTTCCAAGTCATGTCAAATCTATTTATCATTCAAATTTCCAAGATTATCTTCTCCTAAGGTTACATGATTATCCTTGAGAATATATAGATAACCAAGTGTGGAATATGGATCTCAACAAATAAAGTTTTATATAGTGCACTATAGAGATTCTGATCTACCAACTATCTTGTAGAAACTCCTAGTTCAAAGTAGGGAACTACAAAATTATCTTTAAATCTAGTAATCCACTGCTCAATACTCTCACAGGTGATATGCTCAAACATCTTCGATGACTATGTATCAAGTGCCATGAGCCCTGGCAATAGAACCAAAATGTTGGGTTTTTATTCTTAATAGTGATTCAGCATTGAAGTGTCACCCAATGAGCCAACATGTTATCCCTTTCATGCATAATGTGGTCTTGCACATTCACCAAAAGCTCATAGCTAGAGTCTGGTGCTTACAAGTTATGTTGTGCACTAACATTAACTATGTATATTCCTTGGGTTAAACATATATTTAATTATATACTACATGGAAGCAAAGATAAACTACTTTGATTCTTGGATTACTAAGCTTGACCCCCATACCTACACAAATTAGTGTCATTGAAATTTAAATTTGATTACTTAGAAAAAGTAAAAGTTAGCATAGGTTTCATATTAATATCCCACCATAATTTATTAGATTGAACCTACCAACAATAACTATTAACTTAGCCTAGAACATGAACAAAAGAATGGTTATACTTGCCACAACTCATATATTAAGCTTTAGCAAAATGATAACAAGAAAAATCCATCATTCAGTTCTTTACAACAAGGGTATTTATACTTGTTTATCCTTGACTAATTATTTACAACATTAATGGCAAGAGTAATTATCCAACAAACTCTCTACAAATTGAGAGTCATGGCGGTTTAATAACTAACTCCTCCTAAGGACATATGGATTTGTACCCCCTAAATACTTGCTCTATGCTAGATCCTTGCAGCCATGTGTCTTCCTCCTTGCAGGCTGGTGCAAAACTTATGATGGATAAGGTTTAGGTGACCCTTAATAATTGCTCCTTAACTGCTCATGCTTCCCATGCACTCCCTAAGTCTTCTACTCTTATTCTATGTCTTATTCTCTCAATTTCCTCATGATTGATTCTCCTCTTTGATTAGGTCCTCTCACATTGGTGCTTCCATGCTTTTGTGCTTTTGTGCCCTATAGGTTCCATGCCACAATGCTTCTGCACCATTCATGTTCTACGCCATTAATTTTCCACTCTATGCTACTTCTGTGTCATGCCAATTTTGCACCAATATATCAAAACACTTATCCAAAATTTAGGGTCCAATATGCAACTACAATCCATTCTTCCTATAAAGAAACTGCAACTATCATTGCTCATATAGATAGCAAACAATTTACTGATGTAAAGGTTATACGCTATTAGGATTGAAATTTTTTTTCTATATAATTTATGGTATCTCTTGCTTATAATAATTAACACATAGATCAAGCTACTACATCAACATCATGTATATGATCAATTGAGTTAACAATATTATTTACTTCAAAAGAGTGTCATCTTACTTTCAATGTTATTTATCTACAAGTGCATACAAAGTTATGCTTGGAGGATCATGGTTAAAATCAATAGGAGGAATCATTAATAAAAAAAGGTTACATTTAATTTGAGCATGAAGTTAAAGTCCCCTACATTTCAAAAGAGTGAACATATTTAGAGTAAGAACAACCAAAATAAAATATATCTTCAACTAATATTCAAGTAAATACAACTAATAAAATATTAGTAGAGGCAAATGACACAATATATATTATAAAAAAGAACTAAAAAAGTTAAATACCATAATATGGGGCATTTTTTTATTCATACACATATAAAATATGATCAAAATGACATATTACAATCTCAAGCACAATTTAAGAAGTTGGTGTTCTCCTATAATGATGATTACATTGATGATTTTGACATTTATAATGTAGAAGATTGGTATGATCCCAATGATACAAGACCTACACAAAATCACCCCCTTGATGAGATCATTAGATTATAGTAGCATCATTCCTTATATATATATTATTTTCTTATCATACTATTATTCTAAAAATTCAAAAAACATTCAAAATATTATAAAAATAATGACTTATGCATGACATGTGTAAATCATTTACATTAGCTAATTTTTGCTTTAGTGTATGCAATACTTAGCTATATCTAATTTTATATATGCTTCAAAAATATACATGAGTGAGATTTATAACATACATGTTGTCATTTTCAGATGTAGTTGTAGGTGGTGATACTATCTCAGACCTAGAAAATTTACATAAACAAAACTGCACTAATCTAGACAATAACACATTATGCTCTTATCCAATTCCAATGGAATTTTGTGAGTCAACACATGATCTAATTTATTAGATCCAAAACAATCATATGCCTTATACAAATTATGTGCATCACAAAAAGCTCACTAGGGACATCTTTACATAGGTTTTATCACTTTATGATTATCTTTTTTGTACCTATTATAGTATAGTACATTGCACAAATATTTCCATATTTTTTCACTTACTTTCACATTTCTATCTCATTGGATACCCAATTCACTAAATACACTAATGTTAAAAATTAATTATGTACATCAATTTCACTTATTCATGCATGTTTATTGTGTTTGCTTTTTTGTTTCATGCTTTGTGTATATTAATTTCTTTAGATTTTGGACATTTGAACATGTCCTTATTTACTTATCAAAGCCTTATTGTGTGTTTCTATGCATGTGAATGACATTTAAACATGTCATTATATGCTACCCCTTAGCGTTCTTACATGTTTTATGTGATTTTATGTGTGCTCTATGTATGCATCATGGCCATGACTCTTGTTTGCTTAGTTTGTGATGCCATGATAGCTATCACGCATCTCCCCAATTTACTAATTTCATGATCAATATCATGAATTTTCTCTGAGTAATTATATATCAGTTTAAGGTAATCCATATATGATCATTTTTTAGTACATGCCTAATTGCTAACATCTATCTAGACATGACACTATGTATGCTTGGTTAAGCACGTATCATACATTAATAGTTTTCTCAAATTATCACTATGATGCCATGACCTCCAATGTTATTATTATTACATTAGATCTCAATATTTATATAACATCATTTACATAATTTTTTAATTTTGAGCTAAGTTATTATGTAGACTTCACAATTCATCTCAAAAGAGAGGGCATATGCAATGACTTGCCCTAGAAACTAAGATGCAACAATACACTTCATAGACAAAAAAAAAACAATAATTGCTTAGTTAATCATCGTGTATACTTGATTTTTGCCTAGAAATTTCATTCAAACAATACCACAATATTTGGATAATGTCATAGTTTGATATTGTCGAGAGTAGTGCATTTTCATCCCATAAATTAGAACCATTACTTTTATAGAATTCAAAGAACCATATTCAGTATAAAAAAATTAATGGTTACACAAAAACAATTATAAAAGTTATACATATATAGGGGGTATCATGCTCAAATTGGAGACATCATGCACACCATGTGTTCTAAAAATTTACACATGTTTGCTCATAGATTCATTTGATATACTTAGTTATCAAATTGGGGGCATGTGTGCATTCCTCTATTTTTCACTAGTTCCATAGAAGGAATGGAAATTCATGTCATTCTCTATGTTATCTACAAAAACTTAGTTCATATTGTTTCACATCAGTTTTGCAACATGTATTTCACTAGTTTTGCACCATACTGAATCTTATTCTATACTTAGTGATTGATTTATATTTTTGCACCACTTTTGCAACATAATGATCAATTAGAATTTATATAAGGATTCCAAGCTAATTTACTACCTTTACTTGTGTAATGATGAAGTCTAGTGTATCTTTAGATTTTAAGTATAATTCTCCTACTAATGAGGATTGGGGCATGCACAATCCAATCTAAGTGTTTCAAAGAAGAAATTTCCAAGGGTTCCACCGTCTCTAGTCACTATTTTTGCACTATAAAACATAATGGTTCATGTACATGAAAAGGTGTATCCATTCCTTGTTATTTGATCTATAAGTTTCATGTATTTACTTTTATTTTTTTATCCTAAGGACTAAATTATACATATTTCATTTTAGGTTTTCATGAAGCACAATTCATCATATGATCTACATTCAAGACCATTTGTCATAGGTAAGTTTATGTATAACACTCTTCCTTTTACTATAGTAATTTCATTTTGCTACATTACTAGGAAAGAAAAAGGTGGGGTGGGATGTAGTCACTATAATTAACATTTAATGCTAAAACAATATGCTAGTGACCACTCCTTATGCACACTTAACTTATGCTTAATTCCAATTGTTATTCCTATGCAAATTTCCCTATATTTTTAGGCAAATCTGATCTTGAATGTTCATATTCCTCATTCCAAGTATCTTAGACTAAATATTTGACTAACTCATACTTCTAATTTATCCATCTCTATTCTTCAGATGAAATAACTCCTTCAAGACAATCTCAGATCCCAGTCATGTTTGAATTATGTGTTTCATCCTCCCACCAAAAAATAATAAATTGCCTAAATCAAAATTTATTCTAATGAGCCATCCCACATATTTCATAAGCCTAATTTAATAAAATACCCAAAATACTACTATATAAGCACATTTTCTACCAATTTGTTCACTAGATGATAAGAGGCTACCACTATTACAAATTCTAGAATTATTTAACTACACATCAAGAAGAAATCACCTATTCTTCTCAATTTTGAGTCCATACAACCTAAGTAACCCTGAGCTAGGTCTGAATATAACAACATCATAAGTAATTATTTCAAGCACTTAATAACACTAGGATTCAACCAATATATAAAATTTCACTAGTATTGTACACACACTACCATAGCATGGGAGAACTACATGGATTTTGATGCCTCTTCAAAGTATTGGTATGTAGGAAACACTCAACACACAGGGTGTTGAGTTTAAGCACAACCCCATCCCCATGCTCATTTTCCTTATTTTATAGTGGTTATCCCTCATATCATTAAGCTAAGGTATTAAGTGAATAAGAAATCACACAAAGGATCTTGTCAAAATTCAAAATCATCTACATACACACACAAGATCTACAATTGAAGGCACATTGATCATAATTCACATAAAGGGCAAAAATCTAAAGGATGTCAACATGCCCTAGAGATAACAATGTAGGCCAACATAGTACAAAAAACACAACCTTGTCCTAGAATATGTAGAGGCTTGTTCATAATTCAAAACACTCTTACACAACCCTATAATCAATTTCACATTCATTATTGCAGTCCTGTAGACCTGAGTTCTATCCAAGTCATCCTTTTCTTAGTACTTTCCCCTTTCAACATATTTATTAAAATAGTAAGTTTCTAATTAGTCATTTGTATTTATTTTATATCTTATGCATCTTGATTTACTCAATAGTTTTTCTTCATTAGATTGATACCTCTCAATACCTAATTTTGATAAAACATTGTATTACTATCCATGGGGTTCAATCTAACCAATTTGGTCTCTTCCATTCTATCTATCAAGGTTGTCTTATAGATCCCTCTCTCTCTACATGTTGGATGTGGAAGGTTGGAGATACCTTTAATCTAATTATTCCTCCATATGTATAGTCAAGGGTGTATCTCTCCTCCAAATTCATACTCGAATGGTTAATGGGAACTTTGTAGATGATTCCTTCCTTACATTGGCTAAAGAGGATAAATCCATATTCAATGTTATGTAATGTTTGAATGTGTTTTGTTTATCTTTTGGCTCCTCCATTTAGTGGAGAAAAACCTAATGCTATAGTCAGTCCTTTCCCCAATACCTTCTTGGTTACTTCAATATAGGTGGAGTTAGATCCATCATGTGAAAAAAATTAAGTTTTTGGGCATCCCTTTTGCCTTTTAAGATACACCCTTTGATTTGTGGTAATGTGTGGTTTAAAGAGTTGAAAATAAAACTAGCTACTATATCTCTAAGTTGCTTTCACTAGCTTGAAAATTCCAAATTTTCTTGAAGGTGTTAGAGGTCACTCATGTCTATTATTCCTCTTGTTGGGATCCCTATATGGTTTCCTATGCTAAGTTGGGAGTTTTTTTGAGGGACTTTCTATGGGATAACTCTAAAGGAAATTGAGGGTGTCACTAAGTTGCTTGGAAATGCTTGAAACCAAGATCACTAGTAGGGATTGGTATTTTATATATCTTAATCCAAGGCCATGTCTTATGTGCTAAATCGATCATCCATGCATTGGATGATAATGAGAGATAGAAAATTCTCCTTCAGAATTGTATCACTCAAGGAAACCCTATGAGAAAAGGAGTTTGGAAGGAATTGAATATTCAAACTTCATTGCTTACTTAGGTCCTTAACACCATTGTGGCTAAGATTATGTGGAAGGACTAAGAGGTTCTTAAAAGTAATTTGATATGGGATATCGATGGGTTTAGATATAGGATATCTCTCAATTCAGTCGCTGTGGTGGTCTCCAATTATTACTTTTCATTTAGTCATTTTCACTCTTGTGTCTTGGATTAAAAGTCTATGGATCTTCAAAAAGGGTGTCAAAGTCATATCTAAAATATTTTTTAATCAAAATATGGATTGGGTACATTGCCATATTCTACACAACTAATTTTAATTATAACCTAGTGATCATTAGTCTATATCAAAAATTCAAAATGACATATTTGAAATCCATATCCATAATATTGGTGTGTTAAATCCCTTTAGATATATGATCAACTAGAATTTCCTTGTTGATACCCCCTTCCATTGGATCAAGCTAGGATAGGTTACTAAATTCTCTCAGCTCAATTTCTTCAAATTGAAGCTTTCAATTCCAAATGGAAATTTGATTCCATAAAAAGTGTCTAGAGAAGTAGGTTTGATCATGTGTGGATGTCTATAATTGAGCCAAAAAAAACAAACCATTTATGGTGTATTCTTCACGAAGGTTTCCCAATCGGTAGGTGCCTAGTGCATCTTGATATGGCTCACCCTATTTTATTTATGCACAACAACCAAAGCCTTTACGACATATTTTATGGTTTTACAAGCTTGCACAATCTACCTAGCAGTGGATTTATACCCTCTTCCAACCTTTTAGTCCAAATATATTTACCTATAAGATTGTGCTTTTTGAGGGGGGGACTTGGCCATGTTTTTTACAAAATTTATAAAAAAATTGGCATATATTTTGGGCTAAAACTCTCTTTCAATTATGGAATAACATAAATGATTCTAATTTTAACAAAGACATTTTGGATAATTATTTTTATTACAACTAAAAAGATTAATGTGTTATCTAATGTAATGCTCCATATTCAAGCTCAAGATAATAAAGTTCATCTAGAGATTTCTGACCTTTAGACCTTGCTTAATCATTGGGGTAGAACCTCTTGTGCAGTTAGTAGAATCCCACTAGACTACCTCTACCACTAGTCACACTCATAAGAAAATAAGCATGGGTCATGAGGGAGAAACTGATAATGTAGTAGACCTACTAGTGGATCTCTCTAGAGACATATCCCATATTTGGGTTTGGACATCAATTTCATGGTTAGGGAGATGTTGGTAGTGGTTAGGCTAGCAAAAGTGGGGGCATTGGCTAAGATGATACTATTTGTTGCATTAGTTGGGATGTCGAAAGTTATGGTGTTATTCTATCTCAGTGGTCTTCACCAAAACATGATAAATTATTCACCAAAACCTGATAAATTCCATCTATTGACTCTTGCTATTTCTCCTACCTTACCAGATAATTATGAGATTAAAGATAAAAAAGGGAAATGGATGGTTGGGGCCTTATACCTGTAATTCTATAACCTTTGACTAGTGGTGCCTAGGATGGTTGGAGAGATAATCTTGATGATCCTTTGTCATCTCCTCCTCCATATTTCATCATTTCTCCCATTGCTTTATGTGACTTTTGTTCAATGGCTTGCATTTATAGCTCTATGTTTCACCTTTTTGATTGAAAAGTACCTCAGAATTAATTAATTTGATGAAGTAATTTCTTGGCCTTGGCCAATGTGAATCTCAGAGAATGACTTATTCTACTCTATATGAATATCTTTTTTTTTAGCTAGATGTCAGCTTTTTGTCGGAGCCAAAACTAGTTCTAGGGCACAGTAAGAGGCCCAGTCTCCTCAAAAGGTTAAACCATATTACTCTAAAAATATTCAAGTTTAAAATCTCAGGAAACTAGCTAGAGAATTAAAGTTTTTTGAATGCAATAAATACACAAATTAAAAATATAATACCCTTATAGTTATGAAAAAGAAACCAATCAATAGTTGCTCTTAAACAAGATAGACCCAAACTTCAAAACTTCCTTATGTTGTTGCTATCTGTCTGAATCTAAATGAATAACTTATGTTTAATATTTTTATATTAATATAACTTAAAATATTTTCAATAAAGATAATACACGTCATTACATCAAATAAAACTACTTAGTTTACAACTAAAAAATAATGATTCAAAACAAATCTGTTAAGCATGTAGGGACTAAAATTGTAACACATCAAACTGGTAGTGAGAGGGTTGGTTTTCCCTCAAACCCACCTATAAGCCACAAAATTAATGAAATATACAAGGGTATCAAAAATCATTATTGTATTATAAAGTACATTATAAACATAAACAAATAATAGAAAAGGAAACATGTTATAAATTAAATTTTATAACACATGTATGTAAGGTTTGTGCTCTTGATAATGTAATAATATTATTAATTTTGCTTTAACACAATATTTTGTCCAATACGATCTTATTTCCCAAAAAATGGAAGAAAATCATCAAGTATTGTATGTAGTCTTTCTTGAAAATCTACAATAGTAGATGGCAAATTGTCACCATTTATTAACAAGAATGACTATCATTAAATTAAGTATAAAACACCTAAATAACATTTGATGAATACCAATTATATTATCATAATAATGTATCAAATAAGATGCAAACAAACTAGAAAATGTCATAGAAAACAAACCTTCTATACCATACTCATTTACAAGGGACATGTGAAGTGTTGGCCATGGCATAACACATGGTGTCACTCTGTCTATTGATTAAAAATGGATTCCAAAAAAAATAGCATAGCTTGTACCATAATTTTTATCTTTAACTATGGAGGCCTTCTTAATCTACAATAAAAATTGTTTATGAATTTTTTGGTATTATTAATGTTAAGTTTTTTAATTTTTGACATACAATAACAAATATGTAAGCACCAAATATAATAACTTCATAATATTTTAAGTCTCATATATATTTTTGGTTTATTAAAATTTCAAGCAATGGTGAATAAATCAATAACAATAAAAATATAACTAATTAAAAAAGTCATGTTTTTTTAATTTTCTAATTATTCACATTAATTAATATAATAACTATTTAATACATTATTATATTTAATGAAGCTATATATTACCAATAATTTAATGAATCCAATAATTAATTAAAATACACAATATATCTGATATAATAAATTTATCTATCAACATAATAATTTTTTTTAAACTAACTATAAAAATACTCCAATTCAAGAGTACCAAAAAACAAAATAACATAGTTGTTCCCAAGGTGTATCATAATCAGAGTAAGTGATAATAGCATATTATAAACTTTCCTCTAATTAATGGCCAAAATGCTTTCTGTTTCTCTAAAACAAAGATTACATAATTTCTCTTAATTTTTACATGCCTGTTTTTAAAAAAAAAACCTAATCCTATAAGTAGGAGTGAGATAAATAAGGAAGCCAAAATTTAAATAAAACTAAAATCTATACTAAATCAACCACACTTAGATCTGTATTAAAATGACAAATAGACAAACCAAAACACTAAAAAGACTCGTGGTCTTGATAGAGTAATCTTTTGGTGTCCATGTTCTTACATGAATGTCTTTTTATTCCCACCATTATTTATCTGAGTCTTCACATGATGACAATGAATTGATAAGACATTCTCTATGAATAAGTAGAAGTCGATGAACCATCGGTACAAGGACCCCATTGATAATCACATCGTATTCGATCCATGAAAAAGCTTTTACTTTTTAGATTTTGAATTTACTATTTCTTATTCAAAACTTTGCTCGCTAGTTGGGTTGATTGTGATTATAGTATTCTATCTATGGAAGAATATAATTTTTAGGGTCCACTAAATATGTTTTCATCCCATGAACAATATATATAGCAAAACTTGGCTTAATCTGATCAAATAATTTTTTATGTCAATAACAAGTATATGTCCACTTTCATTAGCACGCTTTTAAAAAAAAATTGTAAACAGATTTTATTTATTTTCCCAGTTCCTACCAATGTTTTAATATGCACCATTCCTTCATTTCTCCAATAACACATGTTATAGCATTGTATATAGATGTCTATGGATAATTGATTATGAGCTTTTTTGCTAATTGCTTCCTTTTCTAATTTTTAATATTTTTTATAACATGTGATAGCTCCATAATCCACTTCTTCTAAGAGTACCAATTTTTTAAATTTTTTATCCAATCTTAACAAGCCATCTATTTTCATAGCAACTTAGTACAATTAAATAAATTATATTTATTAGAAAATTAATCCAAATGGAAATCTCTTTAGATTATTTTTAAGAGTTAGCTTCAACTGTATACAAACCAACTCACTCTCTTGGGAGTGCTTGTAGAAGAAAGTAATCCTTTCCTATAATATATCATACTTGAAATGAATATTGAGACAATACCTTTTTCTTTCAATTTTGATTATAAATTCTTATGAAATATGTTAGAAATATTCCTAAATAAGTGGCAGTATGTATATTTTATTTTGATAATATAATTTGTTGCAAGCTTTTAAGGATTTGAGAATAAACTACAACTCCTTATTACAAGAAGATTATATGTCTATATATTTATAAACAATATTATTGAATGGTAACATATTATTTTATCTATTACATTCACATAATAAATTCTGAGATTTGGTATCAGAGTGAGTTGGTTTTGTGTGTGTTATGGATGTATCAGATCGAGTTGGTATGATATTGTACCTGTTAATGAAAGTTCATACTTGACCAGACCATGGATGAGATATGATTCCTTGAATTTGATCACATATATATCTCTTCCACAACCACATTCATCTTTCCACCCATGGTTCATGCCACATCAAATAAGATCACCTTAACTAATCGGTACGTTCACATTTCTAGCTGACATGTCCACAGGGCCACCAAATCAATCAACATCTAGTGCTCACAGTTGGGATAACGTTTATTAATAACATGTTAAGGCAAACAACAATGGTTAAGACAAACAAAAATGATTAAGGAAAATGACAATGGTTAATCCAAACGTTAGGGGTGAAGGAAAATTAAATGTTAATATTCATTGAACACTGACAAGAAAATTTAAAAAATACACCGATTACTTGCGTACCTTACCCCTATTCCATTTATCATTTTCCATTACATTATTCACTTTGGACCTATGTAGGAGATTGTACACCATTACCCAATTTAATAAGCATTTACAACATTTGTATGAGCATACTCAAGGAGGCATTTTACTATACATGTTAGTTAACTATAATGAATTGCATTTTCTGCATTTTTGAATCTCCAACCATGTTGAATATAATATTGATTTAGCATCTTAAAAGGGCACAACCATTCAAAAACCCAATTTTTATGGATTCTAAAATATCATATTGTGAAATATATATAATAACTATAATGAATTGTATTATCTATATTGTTGAATCTCCAACCATGTTAAACATTATACACACACACACACACACACACACACACACACACACACACACACACACACACACACACTAGTAGAGTCAAGTATAAAATCAATCGTGTTTCAATAGAAGCTTCATTGAAGTATATCTAACATTGACACGCAGGTTAGAAGCTCATTAGGGTATCATGGATTGTAATTTTTTTAGGGTTACTTCACATAATCTCATGTAGCGATTGCAGACTTGCATTTACAAAACCACTTATGTTATATATATAACATAAGTGGTTTTGTAAATGCAAGTCTGCAATCGCTACATGAGATTACTTCCATTTACAAAACCACTTATGTTATATATATAACATAAGTGGTTTTGTAAATGCAAGTCTGCAATCGCTACATGAGATTATGTGAAGTAACCCTAAAAAAATTACAATCCATGATACCCTAATGAGCTTCTAACCTGCGTGTCAATGTTAGAAATGAAGCTTCTATTGAAACACGATTGATTTTATACTTGAATCTACTAGTTGGTTTGGCTTTGAGAACATGGAAGACATGATTGTGCTTGAAAACTTGGAGTTCATGGAATATTAGATGTACATTCTTATAAATGGAACTTTCTTTTAAAGTTTGGATGCTAGGGTTTGTTATGATAATTATCTTTTTAATTGATTAAATATTGGAAAAAATCCAATATAGAATTACACTCTCTCTATTTACGGATGCCCTATTTTAGGAGGCATAGTATAGGAGTATGAGTTTTATTTCAAGTAGTAATTGCCATGAATTTTTATAGGGGTCTTTGGGAATGATATTATGATCTTACTGTGTTTTGTGTTTAAACTTGCATCTATCCTTTATGACTCAGCTCATGCTAAGGGTTTTATAATTATTCTCTTAAATGGTAATATGAACGCTAGTATTTGCTATGACTATAATCTTTTTATTTTATTAAATATTGCAAAAAAAATCCAATATAGAATTACATGTTCTCAATGTACTAATGATTAGTTAGGGCATAATGGTTCATTCAACACATAATTTATTGGATAGTTTGTGTAATTAGGATGAGAGTAGTCTATTATTTTATGGTTAATCTAGGTGTCAATTATTGTTATACTTCAATGAAGCTTCTTTTGAAACACTCCATTGATTTTATTCTTGACTATACTATTTGATTTGATTTTGAGAACATGGAAGACATGATTGTGCTTGAAAATTAGATTTAATGTAATGTTGGATGTACATTCCAATATAGAATTATATTTTTTATCAAATATTGGAAAAAATTCCAATATAGAAATGCATACTCTTTATGTACTAACTCCCTATTCTAGAAGGTAGAGTATAGGAGTGTGCATTTCATTTCAAGTAGTAATTGGCATGGATTTCTATAGGGTAATCAGAAAGTATAATTTATATGCCACATTCATTATACTCACTATGCTAATGCATGCAAGGCATTAAAATAAGGTTTTATTTTTATGCAAAATTCACTTGTATTTGGTGTGTAAATACTTTGCATGTTAGTTTTATCTTGCTAACATAGTTAAGTTAATATGAAATGATTGGCATGTAAAATTTATCCTCAGTTGTTCAGTGATAATTGTGCTAATTTAAACCTACCATGTATAATTATTTCATGTGGGCTTGTAAAACACTTATTGTGTTCATTATGTTGATAACTCAATCAAGTTAATAATAAAATGATCATGGAAACCCATTGAATATATTCATGACTGATTGAATCTAATGGCATGATTATGGGTAAGTGCATGGAATTAGGGGGCCAAAAGGGGGTCTTATGTGGATGTTTTTCTTGAAAAAAAAGAAACCTCAATTTGTATGAATAATTTGAGTCACCTACACTCAAAATTTGAAGATGTTATACGATCATGAATTGTAGCATATCGAGTCTAGTTTCTAAACTACTATTTTTTTAAAAACATCAAGCATAAGTAGGCCAAATATTAAAAATTTGAAGAGTTGCTGCTATTTTTAGAAAAATCATAGTACATATCTTATTGTTCACCACATCATTTTTTTTGCATTGTTTACTTTATTTTTAAAACCCTTAGGGGGAAGTTAGATAAGATCATATAATTTGTAACTTATAATTTCTAATTCTTTATAATGAATATTTATTGTTTTACTAATTTCACAAGTCAATAGACCTTGAAATATAATCAATAATGCATAGCTGATCATGTGCACCCCTAACTACCTCAAAAATATCAAAAAATTATATTTTTTTAATGTGTATAGAATTAGGTCTAATTTTTCACCCTATAATATTTTTCAGTTTAAATAAGTGAAATTAAAGACACATAAATAAATATAAACATGTATAGTTGTGGCATATAATGTTATCAAAAGACATACTTAGAAAAAAATATAGACAAAAACCTTAAAGTTATATATATATATATATATATATATATATATATATATATATATATATATATATATATATATATATATATATATATATATATATATATATATATATATATATATATATATATATATATATATATATATATATATATATGAGAGAGAGAGAGTGCTCAATGTTGTATTTATATTTTTCGGATGTTTTTTGATAATGTTTAGTATGGTGGAAGTTGTATTTGTTTTTTTCGACAAAAACATGCATTTGATTGTGTGTTTGCAGGTTCATGCCTTAAGCTTAGGAATCCAATCCATTATCAATCCTTGAGGCATGTTTTTGAACCTTTTAACTTTAGAACCATGTACATAGAATATTTTAATATTAAATTTAGACTAAACCATGTATGTGGTTTTAGTTTTTAAAAGTGCATATGTGGTTTTAGTTTTTAAAAGTGCATACATAGTTTTAATTTTTAAAAGTGTGTATATAGTTTTAATTTTTAAAAGTGCATACACATTTCCTTAAAATATACATTTCTTACACAATTAACCCTAAAAACTAAACCCTTAAACGCTAAAATCTAAACCTAAACCAATTAGGTCCACATAGCTTAATTTGGCCCAAATTGCATCACTGATTGCCCCAGTTCGCTAATTAGCTCAATATTTGATGACATTGGTGATAATTGAGTCCAAAATCATGTTTTGTAGTCACAAATAGTTTCAAAGAGCTCAAATTGGTCCCAATTACGTTTATGAATAGACCCTAAACCTTAAACCCTATGCCCTAAGCCTAAATCATAAACCCTAAACCAATTGATTTAGCCCTAATTATCATCCTTTAGAGTAAAAATTAAGTTCACAATGCTCAATTTATCCCAATTTGCATCATTGATTACCCCAATTGACTATTTGGCTTAATTTGTGATGATATTAGGGCTAAATGAGCCCCAAATCACATTCTATTGCCACAAATAGGTTTAAAGAGCTCAAATTAACCCCATTGCCTTTATGATTAAATCCCATACCCTAAACCCTAAATTATAAATCCTAAACCTTAAACCAATTTATTTAGCTTCAATTAACATCCTTTAGAGTAAGAATTAGGTTCATAGGGCTCAATTTGGCCCAAATTGCATCATTGATTGCCCCAATTGACTAATTACTCAATATGTGATGACATTGGGGCTAATTGATCCCAAAATCACATTATTTAATCACAAATAGGTTCAAGAAGCTAAAATTGGCCCTAATTACCTTCATAATTGGACCTTATATACCCTAAACCCTAAATAATAAACCCTATGCCCTAAGCTTGAACTTAAACCCTAAATTGTAAACCTTAATTCTTAAACCCTAAACTAATCATTTTAGCCCCAAGAAACATCCTTTAGAGTAATAATTAGGTTCACAAGGTTGATTTTGGCTTAAATTATATCACTAATTATCCTAATTGACTAATTAGCTTAATTTATGATGACATTAGGGATAATTGAGCCCAAAATCATATTACATAGTCACAAATAGGTTTAATGAGCTCAAATTGGCCCCAAATTACATTCATGATTGGACCCTATACCCTAAACTATATTTAGTTTTTATGATTTAAGGTTTAGGGTCTAGGGATTATGGATCAAGGTTTAGGGTTTAGGGTTTAGGGTCTAATCATAAATGCAATTAGGGCAAATTTGAGGTTGTTGAACCAATTTATAACTATAAAATGTGATTTTGGGCTCAATTAGCCCCAATGTCATCGTAGATTGAGACAATTAGTCAATTTGGGTAATAATTGATGTGATGTGGGCCAAATTGAGCACTATAAACATAATTCTTACTCCAAATAATATTAATCAAGGATAAATCAATTGGCATAGGGTTTATGGTTTATGATTTATGGTTTAGTGTTTAGAGTTTAAGGCTTAGGGTTTAAGGTTTAAGGTCCAATATTGAAGGCAATTAGGGTAAATTCAAGGTCATTAAACCTACTTATGACTACATAATGTGATTTTGGGCTTAATTAGCCCCAATATCACTAAATATTGAGCTAATTAGTCAATTACAATAATAATTGATGTGATTTGGGGTCAAATTGAGCCCTATGAACATAATTCTTACTCTAAAGGATGTTAATTTGGGCTAAATCATTTGGTTTGGGGTTTATGATCTAAGTTTTATAGTTTAGGGCTTAGGGTTTAGGTTTAGGGTATAAAGTTTAATTGTAAAGGCAATTTGGCCCAATTTGAGATTTTTGAACCTATTAATGACTATATAATGTGATTTTGGGCTTAGTTAGCCACAATGTCATCATAGATTGAGCCAATTAGTCAATTGGGGCAATCAATGATGTAATTTGGTCCAAATTGAGCCTTGTGAACCTAATTATTACTCTAAAGGATGTTAATTGGAGATAAATTGATTAGTTTAGGTTATATAGTTTATGATTTAGGGTTAGGGTTTAGGGATTAGGTTTTAAGGTATAGGGTTTAGGGTAGAGAGTCCAATAGCGAAGGTAATTGGATCCAATTTGAGATCATTGAATCTATATGTGACTATAGAATGTGATTTTGGGCTCAATTTTCAAAAATGTCATCATAGATTGAGCCAATTAGTCAATTGGGGAAATCATTGATGGAATTTGGGCTAAATTTAGCCATATGAACCTAATTCTTACTCTAAAGTATGTTTATTAGGGATAAATCAATTGGTTTAGGGTTTAAGATTTAAGTCTTAGGGATTAAGATTTATAGTTTAGGGTATATGTTCCAATCATAAATGCAATTGGGGCCAATTTGAGCTCATTGAACCTATTTGTGACTACATAATTATATCTTGGTCTCAATTAGCCCCAATGCCATCATAGATTGAGCCAATTAGTCAATTAGGGCAATCAGAGATGTGATTTATGCCAAATTAAAGTATGTAAAACCTAATTCTTACTCTAAATGATGTTAATTAGCGATAAATCAATTGGTGTAGGGTTTATTATTGATGGTTTAAGGTTTAGGGTTGAGGGCTTAGGCTTAGGGTTTATAGTTTATGATTTAAGGTACATGGTCTAATTGAAAATGTAATTAGGGCCAATTTGAGCTCATTGAACTTACGTATGACTACAAAATGTGATTGCAGGCTCAATTGGCCCCAAATTCATCATAAATTGAGCCAACTAGTCAATTAGGGCAATCAATGATGTAATTTGGGCCAAATTGAGCCATGTGAACCTAATTAGTTTAGGGTTTAGTGTTTAGATTTTTAGGTTTAGGTTTAGGGTTAATTACATAAGCAATATACAAATTAAGGAATTGCACTTTTAAATCTAAAACTGTGTACACACATTAAAAACTACAACTATGTACATGCCTTTAAAGACTAAAACCATGTATATGGTTCTACAAACTAAAACTGCATACATAATTTAGGATCAACAATCAATAATCCTATGAGCCAATACCACTATGTCTTTTTAGAAATCACGTACATGGAAATGTTAAAATCACATTAAACATAAAAAGTGTCCACTTTTTGGCTCCTCAAGTTCATGCACTCACCCTTATTTGGGAATGATTTTAGGATCTTACCGTGTTCTGTGTTTAAACTTACTTCTATCCTTTATGACTCAACTCATGTTGAGTGTGGTTATAATTAGTCCCTTAAATGGTGATATTAATTATAGTATTTGTTATGACTATTATCTTTTTGTTTAATCAAATATCAAAAATTCAATATAGAATTACACACTCTCTATGTATTAATTATTGGTTAGGGCATAGTCATTCATTTAATGCATAATTTATTGAATGGTTTGTGTAATTAAGATGAGATCAGTCTATTCCTTTTTGGTTAATCTGGTTGTCAATGTTGGTTATACTTCAATGACGATTATTTTGAAACACTCCATTGCAAAAAATTCCAATATAGAATTACACTCCCTCTATGTACTAATGCCCCATTCTAGGAGGAAGAGCATAGGAGTGTGAGTTTTGTTTCAAGTGGTAATTGGCATGAATTTTTGTAGGTTAATTGGAAAGTAGAATTTATATTCCACATTCACTATACTCATTATGATAATGCATGCAAGGCATTGAAATAAGGTTTTATTTTTATGCAAGGTTCCCTTAGAATTGGTGTGCAAATACTTTGCATGTTAGTTCTTTTTTGCTAATATATTTGAGTTAAGATGAAATTATTGGCATGTGAAAGTTCTCCTCAGTTGATCAATGATAATTGTGCTAATGTGAAACCTATCATGTATAAGTGTTTATTGTGGGCTTACAAAACACTTATTGTGTTTATTTTTGTTGATAACTCAATCAAGTTAATTATATAATCATCATAGAAACCCATAGACTATATTCATGACCACTTGAAGTTATTAATGTTTTGGGTGCAAAGTTGGAGTTTTGTGTGAATAATGTTTAGTTATGATAAGTAAGATGCATGATATATGAGGTGTTTGATGGTATACCATGTTGGGTTTCTATCACTCAATTTATTAATTTAATTTTGGAATTATAGGAAAGATAAGAATTTAAGGAGACAATTATTCAATACCCTAATATTAGTTGGCATTTGAAAGTTTTTATTAGTAGCTTGATATGCAATATGTTAATACAATGTATGGTAAAGATGCACATTATCAATTTTTAATTTTATTACGCTCTCTAAGGATAATCCTATCAAAGTGTTGAGGTTAAGGTGTGCCAAATTATTTTCATTAACATGAGATTATTATATGAATCTTGAAGATGCTTATGTTTGCTAATTTTTTCCCTTTTTTGCATAGGATTATGGACAACATATATGTCTTGTGTATATTTACTTGCTATGATACAAGAAATGCATGTTTCAAATATGCATCTATTGCTTATGGTCTGAAGAAAGAAGAAAAACCTTTTGTTATGATCTAATTACCAATGGTAGAAAATTGAATGGTTCATACTATGTAGCTTTTCTTCATGGTCTTATGACTCTTTTTAATTGGAATGTAGAGATGTGGTTGTTGAAAGAAATTCTAAAATAATGTGTGACAAAATTTCTAGTAATATTTATGTAAAAGTTAAGAAGTTTACCATATTTCATAGATAAATAGTGTCACTTGTGCAGCATTTTTTCAATGTGAAGATCAAATATGTGCAAGATGTTGGGGATGTGAAAGCAATGGTGAGGTGGGGTAGACCAAGTAGTGGTGGTGCTCCATCCAATGGTACAAACATGATTTTTCCACTTATGCAATTATAAGACACATTAATGAGCCTCTTTTGCACTTTTTAAGTTAGATTTGAATCCAAATGATGAACAACATACACCATCATTGACAATATGACCATGACATGTTTCTAATGATGCCAAATCAGATATTTTGAGATGCCCAAAATGCAACTCTATTTTAGAGTTTAGGGGGATTCAAGAGGGCATAATTATTAGTTTATGGAAACTGTTTTTTATTTATTCTTGATACTGACATATATGTGTTATATTTATAATATTGGTCTATTTCATTGGGAGTAGTAAGGATCAAAATATTGTATGATGAAGTAATGAAATGAGGACTCTCTCTTGGTAAAGAATACTTACCATGTGAAGTTATAATAATTCGTTTAAATGAATGAAAGTTTCTTTATGCTCTCAATTTTTTTTCTCATGATACTTAAATGTTACAAGTGATATTAGTATCTCTTCTTACATGTGGTTAAGATAATAATGGCTAAAAATCTCAATTCATGATAATGATTGCATCATCAAGTGTTTCCATTGGAAATCAATTTCTTCATATACAATTATCAAGGATGGACCTTGTATCAATAATGTAATCACTTAACACAAAAATATTAGAAGTATCACTTTGCACATTTTGATAATTCCCAAATTGGGTTTCACTCTCTTATTGCTAAACCCATTAAGAGTGAAAACTAGCTATATTATGATTTAATGTTTTTTATATATTTTTTATTACCACTGACAATAAATTGACAACATAAATAAAATATAAATTAACTCTGCAAAAAAATCATCCATGCTAAATATGGCATGTTTTAGTCTCTGTAAGGAAGCTATTAAATGGTCCTTCTGCATTTATAAGTTGTTACATTGTATGATTTTAGGACAACATATCAATGTGCATATGTTTGGTAATTGTTATCTTTTTTTTCATACAATTGCAAATGGTTATCATTGCCCCTTTTTCATCAATGTTGCTTGTTTATGAATTTTAATTATTTATCAATGTCCCTTGTTTATGAATAAATTAATAAGTCTAATGTTATCTATCTTGATCGCTTCATAGATGGAATCCAAGTGGAAGAGATTTTTATCTCTTATAGTTCAAAATCTACATCATGGGGAGTTCTCTTCCATTGAATTGCAGTGGAACAAGGTGAAATACAATCTGGGAAATGATAAAGATACTATTGCCTAGATACAAAGAGATCATATAGAATACTTACTAAATAGTGAATGTAAGAGATTGATATATCTCACTACCTTTTGTGTCTATGATACTACATTCAATCCTATGTTATCTAATTTGTAAAAAGTTAGGATTGATAGATCTATCCAATACATATTGTGGGTATTGTGTATTCTAATATTTTTTTTAAAAATTGAATTGGATGTTATTTCATATTCTAACTTATGTATGTATTATATTGATAATGGGGTATGTATGGCCCTAAGGATTATAGGGCCCAAGATGACATGCATTATGACATTTCAAATATTGTTAAGGTTAGTATTGGTAGCTGACCTATCCTTAAGCATTTGTGTAATGGATGCTAATGTCACTTTTCTATCCATATGTCGATGAAGATGTAAGAACATACTTTGATTACATATAACAACATGGCCCATATAGACTAGCAGTGCATGGTTTGCCATGGGCAAGAAATTGATGAATTTAGGGTTAATCATTGTAGTTTGGCTCCATTCATTAATGATGCATTCACATATTAGGTGGAGAGGTTGTTATTGTTGGGCCTGACCCCTGAACTTGTTCACCAAAATCATCATGACATGGTCCTTGAAAAACTTACATTGTTTGAAGGTTAGACCGAGAGGGATGATTTCATGACTAAATATGACATCCACAATATTCAGAGAAGGATGAAGGAAGCAAAATCTGAAATTGAGCCTAGTGATGAGAATAGTGTTAGAACATTTGTCAACAAAAAACTTGAAAAAGTATTGCGTATTAATAATTTGAAAAAATAAGAATGAAGAAGAAACCCTTTATCTTAGGCCTCCAATAGTGGATATTGAAATATGCACACAATAGTATAATTTTAATGGACTCCATGCATGGGACAAATGAACACAAATGTACTTGTAGATCTCCAAATTTGAAACTTAACACTTGTTATTGTGTAAGACTTATGTTTGTGTTTTGTGATACAGTACATGTTGTACACACTTATTGTATTTGATATTATGAACAATGGACTTATTATTACATGAGTGTTGATGTGGAGGGCTATTGTTCTAAGCCTGACATCATGGATGTAGAAGCTAGTGGTTAGTGTACATTGTCACATGTTGGAATGCTTTCATGGTGGATGATGCTTACATTAAAATTTTTATTATTAGGTAAGTTAAGCCCATGTACGTGTTATAAATATTCTTTGTTGTCATTGAAAAAAATTATTCATTTACTAATTTTGTTACATTTAATTTATCATTACGAGTCTATGAAAGTGTTTAAATTTGAGGTATACCTTTGCAATTGGCATGTGAGGAGAGCATAGATGAAAAACTTGATTTTAATGGTGAATGATGTTGAAACAAGATAGGAAATGTTTAGAAGATTGGGTGGAATAATTCACAATTCTCCTAATGAAGAGGAAATAGTGTGTGACATGACCCTACTCATGGAATAATATGTGGCTCAATAATCATTCATCAACTATTAGAAATATCAATAGTTCCACCATATTGTCATGTGGACAAGATGTTTGCATACAATTCCCCATGCAAACCAAGAGACAAATGCTACCATATAAGTATATCACTCTCATCTAAAGCACATGTTTATAAATGAAATCAAAATTTATTCCCATTTAAGAGTGGATTGGTTGGTGAAAAAATTGGTGTCTATTGTATTTGTGTATTATTGGTGGTGCCAAATGTGAAAGGAGATTGGGTTTTACAGGAACTTTAGGCTTGAGAAATTAGAGAACAATTCATTGATGAAATCAGAAAGCATCTCTGATGGTTATGAGATGTTTAATGGCATTGAACTTTATGTGCCATGGGTGAGAAGCCAAAGTAAATAAGACACATTTTACAAGGTTGGAATGGTGATTCAATATTTTACAATGTGTGAATACATGTGGGCAAACCAAGGCCATGTGTACAAGCACATGCTAAAAGATACTGAATTAAGAAATAAAATTAGAAAGGAATTTTCTTCAACTAGTAATGTCAATGCCATTGTAAGTATTATTTGTGTATTGATTCTTGTTTATCATTATTTTGTGGAATTTGTAAATGATGTTCATGGATTTTCATATGGTTATTGATAATCATCCATTTATGGATTTTTTAGGATTATGCAAATAATAGTTTTAATGACCTTACCCATGATAAATTTGTCGATGTTATTATAAATGAAAATGTTATTGGTGATGTGGATGACCCTAATGATCTCCAAATTATTAGGATCCATAAATTTCTAGATAAATAACTCATCACTCTTACAGTTGATAGCATAAGTCTTAATTTCCTTAAGAATATTATCAAAGATGGTTGTAATAGGTTTTGATCAAGGTAAATTTTCAATAATGGTGTGGTGAATCACACCCATGCACAACCTTTTAAAAATGTATAAGATGGTTACAGGACATGCCTACAACATTCAAGAGATTTTGTGGAGAAAATATCAATTTATAGGCATGTACCACCAACAAATGAACATGCCAAATTCCCTTTGAATCATAAATTATGATCAAAGCATGTTTATTTTTAGGATGACTTGAATATAATAGCTAAAAAATATGCATGCCAATAATTTTTTCCATGAATAATAATCTATAGACATTGAACTAATATTGCTTGGGTGCCATTTTTTTGTAATGAGAGGTTACTATTATAGCCTAAAATTGCACCCTAGAGAAGTCAAGTAGACCTTATAAATTTTAAGATAACATGGAACTATTTCCCTTCATATTCAATCTACTACAAGAGATAGATCTCTAGGTTTAAAAGGGATATCTCCCTTGATTTATCTTTTAAGATTACACTACAGTAGGCTAATCATTATTGGGGGTGAAAAGGGAATAAGGAGACATAAAATAAACCTATGATAATGAGGTGATACACCAAGATAACTCCACACAACACACATGAATATTCACTTAAGAAAGAAGACTACTTAGACTGGCTTCAACCCTATGTCTTTCTAACATAAGTATTTCTCATAGAAGTAGATTGCTATGCCTATCTAATTTAGGTAAAAATAAGGTTAGATATAAGACACTACTAGTCCCTCTCGCACTTCAAGACATATTTAAAAAATAATACAATTTATGAAACCTATTGGAAGAGATATCACTTATACAAACATGCAAGAACATAAATGGAAGCAAGGAGAACATATTCATCACTTGTCAACCACACAAACCACTTAAACACACTTAAGAAAGAGATTTAAGATAATAAATCGACTTCATAAAACTTTATTCAAAGGCAAATGAGGTGTTAAAACCATCGGGGATTCACCATACCAATTGTGGATCCATTACAAAGCTAAAAAGACTTGAATATATAGATCATATGAGAAGAGAGATAAGAAGTGAAGATCAAAGGTCACAAGACCAAGTGTGAAACTATGAGGACCAATTACAATGCCATGGAATGAAGCATAAAATAAGACAAGAAGTTATCATGAAAATGTGTTAATTTGAAACAAAGCACCTTCCTCAAGTTGGCATAGAAATATTCATTATCTTGATTTGAAACTACCTTCATGATGGTGAGTGGTTCACTTGATTGTTTAAAACTACCATAGGAAGAATTGACACATATACCTTCACATGAGAAGATAAAAATGAGGTCATTATAGGTGATCTATACCTCTCCAACTGATGGACTCATCTTTTTCACTTGTCATTCGCTTCATATAGTCATTCATCACTAACCCTCTAGGTCTATCTTCACACTTGTCACCTAAGTGACTTGCAGTTACTCATGGATATGGAATATAGAATATGCAAGACACCTATTGAAAACCTCTTTTCCTTCCACTCCATCAGGTAGACCTTAAAATTTTCCAAGTCACCTTGATCACTATCTCACTAGGCAGTCACTTCTCCTTCTCACCATCTCATTTAGATTGTCTATAATGAAAAGTGTAGTATATAGGTATTCATTCACAACCATGGCAAGAATTGAATTTGAAAATATATAACAAGTCCCTACACACCTCCTAAAAATATTCTCACTTGTCCATACTCCTCTATACCTATAACACACTTCAAATCTTGTAAAAGATAGAGAATTAAGCCTATCCTTAAAAGTGAGGGTAAAAAAAAGCTAATGTCATGGAGATTGGGAGAGTTATAGACATTTTACAAACACTTTTATAGCCATTTGAACACTGTTAAATGCATCACTCTCTATATCTTATCCATCAGGTTGAAACCAAGGTTTTTGGTCCTCTTGACTCTTAGTGATAATTCATAAAAACTAGATGTCTAACTCCATAAAAAATTCCATTGAAAACAAGTTGGAGACCCCATTAAACTAACCCCAAATCCTTGAGGTCTCATACAGCTTGTTCATACAGATGTGAGTAAATGAACATGGCTCTTTGAGCTCTTGACTATGTTTTGAGTAGGTCTGAAGGAGGTTTGGGTCAAAATGACCAAATTTGGATTTTTGTCTAAAAAAATGGATCCAATCAATCCTATACTCCATTATAAAGGTTAAAAAATGATTTGGAAAGGGTTGTATAGCCTTATGGATGATATTAGGCACTTTTAGGGTTTAGACCTAATTATACTTTCTATGTGTTTGATCTTTTTGATGGTTTTTATTTACTTTGGTGTCTTCTAACACATTATTAATCTTCATATCAACCTTATAAAAAATCTCATAGTCACTGTTGACGTAGTGGATTGCACCCTTGACAGGGGACTGAGCTCTTATCTTCCACGCATCACAATGGAAACTCCCCTCTTCCCTATGGGTCTGGCAAAACTAGGGGGAGATTCTCTACATAAGGGCTAGCTCCCTTTGATGTATCTTTGTGGTCCTAGATTTCCTACTACTAACAATGGGGGTGAAAAGAGAGAAGGATGCTGAAAAATAGAACCTAAACTAAAATGGTGATACACCAAAAAGTTGATCTACTTAGCTTGGGTCTATAGTTTCCACCAAGAATAAGCTGGCATACACTTCATTTGATATAGGACATTCTTCTACATTAGTGAGCTAAGGGTTCGATGGAGATACAAGGAGGAAGAACTACTAGAGGCATTCTAAGACACACTTTGGTAACCTATTCACATGCACCTATATTCCTGCTATAAACACTTCTTGCTAACCTGCAAAAGAAGAACTCACAATACACTAGATATGTTAGAATCATTCTATGAAAGAATAAGGAAAATGACTTAACAAAAAACAAAAACATAGACATATACGAAAGTGCAAGCTCAAATAGAGGTAAAAATGCTATGTCTTGATTCAAGGTAAAATCCGACAGAGCTCCGCCTTACAAGCCAAGAGATCTTTTGGGTAGAACTTTGCCTTACAGGCTAAGAGATATTTTCTCAAATGAGAAGTTTACAATATATAGAGAGAGAGGAAGTAAAGGTGCCTCTTCAGAAAAGACTTTGGTGCCTTTTTATAAGTTGGCCCATGTGCATTGAGACTATCGGGAAGAGGAAGTCATTGTTGCTAATATCATCCTTCTAAAAGAGGCCTGCTAGGACCATGTTGTGTAATCACCAGTCTTGACTTTGGCATTCAAACATTAATGTGAAATCATAAGCCACACCTCTTTTTTTGTAAACAAGATTGCCCCTTTAAGATATTCATGCAGTTTGTTTGCTCATTAATGTAAAGTGAAGAAAATGGGTCGTGTCGTTCACTATTTGCAGCCCTTAATGACCACTTGGCAGATATTGTGTCAACCGCTGGAGTAACTCCTTCAGTCGACACCTTCCTTTGCCATTTGGACTATTTTGTCCATTCTTATACTTTGTCTTTTCCTAGATTTGTCTTTCCTAGCTCTGTGAGCACTCAAGGCTATCTTTTCAATGGGTCACTGAGTTCACTTTAAGCTTTTTCAAAATCAATGGCTATTTCACTGCCTTAAATTTGACATCTATGCAACCGTCACTGGGTGTTTGAACCTCAAACGCCTAGTTCATCATGCTTGATTTTGATGTCTTCGGGCCCGTTACCCCTTGGTTAATTCCTTCAGCTTTACTTTAGCCCTTTTTACTCCCTTTACTTTAGGATTTTGTTTTGGACCCTCCCGAAGGGAAGGTGTCCCTTCAGCTTTGGAGAAGTGTTTTTATTTTGGTAGCCGAGAGTCCCCTACAAGGGCACCTACCCTTTAGGGTCCTTCGATGGCCTTGCTCCTCAAATCCTTTGAACAAAATGTCTTTCCTTCAGACATTTTGTCCAAAGGATTTTTTCTTTTGTCTTTCCCACTTATTCCTTTTTTCTGTCGGCTTTTCTTTCAGCCATTTTTCCCATGGACAAAATATCTGTAAGAATTATTTTGATCACTTTGACCTTCGGAATCCTTCTTCGGGTTTTTTTCCCACAGCTCTTTCTCTGAATTTCTTTAGACTTTTTGTCTGAAGGAATTCCTTCAGATAAAAGTCTAAAGAAAGTCATTTTATTGAAGGGGCCTTGTCTTTTATTTTTGTGAGATTTTCCTCCAAAGGATTTCTTCAAACAAAATATCCAAAGGAATTCCTTTGGACATTTTTTCTGAAGAAATTCTCTACCTCTTTGCCTTGAACAAATCTGAAGGAATTCTAAATTTTTTCTTTGTTCACCTTTTCAAAGAAAAACTTACCCTTTCAGGCTTCTCTTTGATCCCTTTGCAAGTGTTCCATGCCCTCTGCAATGGCACTTGGGTCCAAAACTGCCCTCTACAAGGGTACGGGTCCTTCAGGAGACTTTCTTGAACCTTCTAATTGAACCAACCAGTTGAACCAATAATGGTTCAATGGTTTAATACTATGTTCTGCTCATTCAAATGACTACTTGAACCAACTGCTTTGAACCATTCATCGAACCAACTCATTGAACCAAACTTTGAACCAAACTGACTGAACCAGTCACTTGAACTGACTAATTAAACCAAGGCATTGAACCAACTGAGTGAACCAACTTATTGAACCAATTTATTGAACTAAATTGACTAAACCAATCACTTGAACTGACTTATTAAACCAAGGCATTGAACCAACCAATTGAACCAATTGATTGAACCAATTCAATGGTTCAAAGTTTAAATTTATTAACTCTTGAAAAGATCATGTCGTTGAACCTCGATGTTGAACCACTTTTCCAACCTTAAGGAAAGGTGTCTTGAATCATTTTTCACTCTCTTTCTTTATGAATTTTCTCAGACAAGAGTCCGAAGAAGCTTTTTAAAATCCCTTTCATTCTTTGAACTGGTTCATCTTCTATCAAAAGACTTGTGCAACTTGAATTCAACTGGCTCAGAATAACAAGGGAAGAAGGGGATTAATTTTGGCCTACTAGACCAAAAATGGTCAACAAATTGGTGACTCCCAGGGGAAGCATGCCTGCTATGCTTAAAAACTGGTTGCCTTAAATTCCATTGGGCATGGAGTCAGAATGCAACTTGAAAAAAGTTAGCAACAACCCTGATAGATCCAAGAATCAATCATGAAGCTTTTACCCCAAACATAAAGGAAAACACACACAAGGCTAAAAACACTGCTTGTGCAAATATCACTTAGGGAAAATAGGGAAAGAAAATTACTAAATACAACTAACTAGGTATATTTGCCTCTCTCTTGGATCAAAGGGAAAACTTCTTAAGTCTCCTTCATGGCAAGGAAACTTATGGTGCCAAACAAGTGGTTAAATGGAATGGAGATTTGGTGACCTGTTCCTCTTGCCTGCCACCTCGATTGGCTTGCATTCGAGTGGATCAGAGTCAAACATGCTCCCAACATATATGTACTCTTCTTGTTCTTAAAATCTTGTTGAATGCTAGCTCTTCATGCTGGCGTGTTTTACTAAGAAATCATTGGCTATTGGTTCATCACCATAAGCCCTTTGATATGCATAGTTCCTTTGACATGCATCATGGTTTGACATGTTCCCTTCTGCCTCATTGAAGACCCTGTTAAACTCATCCTCTGCTCTTTCATGGTTTTATTGAAGAAGGGTGACTATTGTGATGTCTAAAATGGAATCACAAATTGATTTCTCATTCCATAGAACATTACCTTTTTGTTCAAGGCTCTCTTTTTCAAGGCTTTCCTCAAGATGGACAAGCCTCTCCTTTTCCTGCTCAAGGATCAGAGTCTCTAGTTGTTCAAAGACATCCTCCTAATCCTCCTCCAACTCAAGCTCCTTGGCATAGTCATCCTCCTCATCAAAGCAACAAGGAAGTTCATCAAACAAGGGAGGAGAGAGTTCACCATGCTTACATTCCTCTTCATATTGCTGGAACATCTACATGTATGCATGACCTGTGTCTTCCCCATTACTGATGATGTCTTCAAAGGGAGCATCCATGATGATTTCCTCTTCATTGTCACTCATGATAGCCTCTTAGACAGCTAAAAATTGGATCTTTTACTCTTCACTCACCTCCTACAAAATAGGTTCCTCCTTAAGAAGGGATGAAGTGTAAGGCTGATGATTAAACCCATGTGGAAGAGGAGGTAGTCCCTAAGCTAGAATCAAATGATTCTCCTCCTTTCATTTGGCCAACACTTCATCTATGTTAGATGTGGCCTGGTAGCTCTCTTGGAGGTGTGTAGATGGAGTGTGTTCAAACATGGAATCTTCTACGTCCATCACATGTTGGTTGAGGAATCTCACTCTGGACTCCAAATCTGCAATTCTCCTGGCTAGATTTTCTTGAAAGAGCCTTTCTTGGAGGTCACAAGCATCATCATGATGAGTAGGAGCAGGTTCATCTTCTTCAAGGTTTTGAGCAAAAACTTTCTCCTCCTCCTTCTTGCCCCATGATTCCACTGTTTACTTCCAACTTGGAATCTTGCCATCATGTTGAGAGACCTGAGGAAGTTGAGGAAGACTAGGAAGGGTCCACTCATGCACAAGAAGAGTTGCTTCAATTGAAAAACTATTTTGGTATGTATAATCTCATTACTCAAAACCATGGACCTTATTTTCCTTCATATAGTTTTGATCACGCTCAGGCTATATGAAGGAATAAAAGACCCATTATTCTGAGTAACGAGATTATACTTATAAAAATTGTGATTTCTTGATGGCACTAGGACTGCTTAACCAGCCGATTCAACTAAGAGTCGCCATTGGTGTTGATAAAAAAGCCTCCAAAGGCTAGTTGGTTGAAGGACACACCAAAATTCTTCATCTTTTTGGACAAAACTTGTCCCACAATTGCCTGATTAAAGGTCAGATGTTGTATTAATGGTTCATTCTGCTATAACAAGACCAACAACAATCCTGGAAATTTACTGAGTGTAAAAATTTGGTCCCATCGAGTGTGCCAAAAACTGTTGACGTAGTGGATTGCACCCTTGATAGGAAACTGAGCTCTTGTCTTCCACACATCATAATGGAAACTCCCCTCTTGCCTGTGGGTCTGGAAAAACTAGGGGGAGAGTCTCTAGATAAGGGCTAGCTCCCTTTGATGTATCTCTATGGTCCTAGATTTCCTACTGCTAAAAATGGGGGGGTGAAAAGAGAGAAGGATGCTAAAAAATAGAACCTAAACTAAAATGGTGATACACCAAAAAGTTGATCTACTTAGCTTGAGTCTACACTTTCCACCAAGAATAAACTGGTATACACTTCATTTGATACAGGAATTTTTTTTGCATCAGTGAGCTAGGGGTCCAATGGAGATACAGGGAGGAAGAACTACCAGAGGCATTCTAATACACACTTTGGCAACCTATTCACATGCACCTATATTCCTACTGTGGACACTTCTTTTTCACCTGTAAAAGAACTCACAATACACTAGATATGCTAGAATCATTCTGCGAAAGCATAAGGAAAATGACTTAACATAAAACAAAAACATAGACATATACGAAAGTGCAAGCTCAAATAGAGGTAAAAATGTTGTCTTGATTCAAAGTAAAATCTGGTAGAGCTCTGCCTTACAAGCCAAGAGATCTTTTGGGCAGAGCTTTGCCTTACAGGCTAAGAGATATTTTCTCAAATGAGAAGTTTACAATATATAGAGAGAGAGGAAGTAAAGGTGCCTCTTCGGAAAAGACTTTGGTGCCTTTTTATAAGTTGGCCCATGTGCATTGAGACTATCGAGAAGAGGAAGTCATTGTTGCTAATATCATCCTTCTAGAAGAGGCCTACTAGGACCATGTTGTGTAATCACCAGTCTTGACTTTAGCATTCAAACATTAATGTGAAAGCATAGGCCATGCCTCTTTTTCTACAAATAAGACCACCCCTTCAAGATATTCACACGGTTTGTCTGCTCATTAATGTAAAATGAAGAAAACAAGTCGTGCCATTCACTGTTTTCACCCCTTGATGACCACTTGGTAGATATTGTGTCAACCACTAGAGTAACTCCTTGAGTCGACACCTTCCTTTGCCACTTGGACTATTTTATTTGTTCCTGCACTTTGTCTTTTCCTGGCTTTGTCTTTTCTAGCTCCGTGAGCACTCAAGGCTATCTTCTCGGTGGGTTGTTGAGTTCAGTTTAAGCTTTTTCAAAATCAATGGCTATTTCACCACCTTAAATTTGACATCTGTGCACCTGTCACTGGGCATTTAAACCTCCAATAGTTAGTTTTTCGTGCTTAATTTTGACGTCTTCAGGCCCATCACCCTTTGGTTAATTCCTTTAGCTTTACTTCGGCCCTTTTTTCTCCCTTTCCTTTGGGCTTTTGTTTTGGACCCTCCCGAAGGAAAGGTGTCCCTTCAGCTTTGGAGAAGTGTCTTTATTTTGGCAGTTGAGATTCCCCTGCAAGGGCACCTACCCTTTAGGGTCCTTCGGTGGCCTTGCTCCTCAAATCCTTCGAATAAAATGTCTGAAGGATTTTTTCTTGTCTTTCCCGCTTATTCCTTTTTTCTATCGGCTTTTCTGTCGGCCATTTTTCCCTCGGACAAAATATCCACAAGAATTATTTCGATCACTTTGACCTTTAGAATCCTTCTTTAGGTTTTTTCCCTATGTCTCTTTCTCCAAATTTCTTTAGAGTTTTTATCTGAAGAAATTCATTTTATTGAAGGGGCCTTGTCCTTTATTTTTGCGAGATTTTCCTCTGAAGGATTTCTTTAGACAAAATGTCTGAAGGAATTCCTTCGGACATTTTGTCCAAAGAAATTATCCACCTCTTTGCCTTGAACAAATCCAAAGGAATTCTAAATTTTTGCCTTGTTCACCTTTTCAAATAAAAACTTACCCTTTCGGCCTTCTCTTTGATCCCTTTGCAAGTGTTCCCTACCCTCCGCAAGTGCACTTGGGTCCAGAACTACCCTCTGTAAGGGCACTGGTCCTTCTAGAGACTTTCTTGAACCTTCTGATTGAACCATTCGATTGAACCAAATGGTTGAACCAATAATAGTTGAACAGTTCAATGGTTCAATGGTTTAATACTGTGTTTTGCTCATTCAAATGACTGCTTGAACCAACTCATTGAACCAAATGTTGAACCAAACTGGCTAAACCAATCACTTGAATTGACTGATTGAACCAAGGCATTAAACCAACTGAGTGAACCAATCGATTGAACCAATTGATTGAACCAAACTAACTGAACTAATCACTTGAACTAACTAATTGAACCAAGGCATTGAACCAACTGAGTGAACCAACTGATTGAACCAATTGATTGAACCAATTCAATGATTTAAAGTTTAAATTTATTAACTCTTGGAAAGATCATGTCATTAAACCTCGATGTTGAACCACTTTTCCAACCTTAAGGAAAGGTGTCTTGAATCATTTTTCACTCTCTTTCCTTGTGAATTTCCTCATACAAGAGTCCGAAGAAGCTTTTTAAAAGCCCTTTCATTCTTTGAACTAGTTCATCTTCGTCAAAAGACTTGTGTAACCCAAATTCAACTGGCTCAAAATAATAAGGGAATAAGGGGACTGATTTTGGCCTACTGGACCAAAAATGGTCCACAGTCACTCAATATTGTCCCCTTTATCCATTTCTCTCTTCACATATCAAACATGCAATTTATCTTGCTCACAAAGTGCTCTCTGCCTGAGACAAAATAGAGGGAATATCCCTTATTCACCTAAAGAAAGTTAGAATATGGAGGGATATATTTATTAATTACTATTCTCTACACATAGTTTGAAAACTTGATCATATCTCTAAAATCCTCAATCATCAAATTTCACAAGACTAGATTATTAGTTCTTGTGACCGTGTATAATATTCTTGGTGGACATAAAACCTTGAATAATGACTGTAGATGGTATGTCATTGACTATAAGAATATTGTGAAATCATGATAAAAAAGTGAGAGGTTGTATCCAACATTATTATCCATCTTATCTTTTTTAAACTTGCAATCATACATTGGTCTAGACTACTCTGCCACATGTACTGACTGTGTCACCTGTAGGTGGCAAGTAGGAAGAGTACAAATGGATCATGTAGATGTTGATGTTGTCTGAGAGACACATAGAAAGTTACATCACCATTATAAATTTGGTTATACGTATTAATTCTCTCTATACATATACAAACTTACCAAGTCTGCATTCTCTTATGGGTTTAGCCTAGTCTATGTATGAAGTAAACTGAAGGTATTTATCAAGAAGCTCTTGTAGATGACTATTCAAGTCTAATCATTGTGTTTCAAACTTTTGGTTAGTCTAAATCCATTAGATATATCTCCCAACTAGATGAAATCATTCATGCCTATAAACCATGTAATAATTATTTACCATCAACACAATAGGTGCTCCTACAAGCTATAAGTTCATGTGGATTTTTGGCACTGTATTTACTGAGTGCTTACAGTGGAAACCTAATGGAATTGGAAAATCCTTTACATTATATTCTCTTGACCAAATCCACCTAATATCATGTTTACATGTTACTACTATATCTAGGATGTAAGAGAGAGACCATTAGTTTTGTCTACAACTCAAGACACTTCAGTATGAGATGGCACAATGTATGAACAACACCTTATTCAGAGAAGTTAAGATAATTATTCCCACTAAGAAAATTTTCAACTTTGGTTGATTGTAGGTTTTGAAATGATTGTAAGGTCTACACTATGAACCCTGAATAGACTTGAGAACTTCCATTTAAGTCTTGTAAATGTGCATAATTGGTTTCTTGGGTTTTAGTAACCTTACAGTTGTTTATACATGCCTGTAGGTGGTTGTAGGTGACTGTGTATGTTGAGACCTCTTATTAGTTCTTAATAAATGTATTAGAATCCTATCTCAATGAAATTCCAAGTCTTTAAATACAAAATTTCCATGGATAAACTAACTTCCATGTTTTGAGAGGGGAAACTAGGTATATTACCTTGATCTTGAAGCCATTTCATAGAAGAGAAAACTTTGTAACTATGCAAACTTTGTTCTGTAGATCAATAATAATGGTAACTCAAACTTTTAAGGATGATCCTACCTACCTTCCATGAACACATGTGTCAACCAGTTTCATTCAATCATGAAATGAATAGACATTCTCTACAAGATTAGATTCACTACTTGGTTTATTTAGATCAAATGAAACAAAGAAGAAAACTAGAGTCAATGGGGATGTGTAGGTAGTTTAGAGTCACTATCATATTAAAGGATGGTTCATGAAGCACAAACCATAAAAATGAAAACCATGACCATGGAATGAGATATCATAGAGATTACCTTTAACCCTCAAGTGCACTCAGACCAACTCTCATCCTCCTATCCATACTGAGAGTAAACTACTTGACCTATGTGACCTTGTCTAAGAGAGCAATGAGGGAGATAGACAATTTTGTGCCAAATTTGAAACTACTAAATCTTGTCAAGCCTAAAAAATCCTTTTGGGGGCTTGTATATATCCTTTTGAAGCTTACCATGTTCCAAGTGGTTGTCCCTATCTATATAACTACCTTTAAACTACTTGAAATTGCTTGATCTTCTTGGATGGATGTTGAACTTGCATTTATTCAGTTTGAAATTGACTTCTAAAATTATATAATATATTGGACATTAGAGTATACTTTGATATTTTTCATTTCATAAAAACTACGTACAACTTCCCCTAGAATTACCAAAAAGGTAACATAAGGAAAAATTAAGATAAATGACACAAATGACTAAGGTGAAACATATTAAATGATCTTAAAACTATGACTAGAAATTATTAATGACCTTTATAGCCATGATATGAATTATCAAGACCCTATAGGAATTTTGACTATATAGGGGTTTGACTTGATTTGACCTAGGGTTAAATTTGATAACATTTTGGTGATTTCTTAGGGTTAGCAAGCCTGATATGCTAAGGACTAGTTATATTATCCTATCCTTGGGAAATGGAGTCACCTATACACTATTATTGACAATAAAAATCATTTTCAAGGACACCAAACACACCACACCACACATAACAAGGAAATGATCAACAAGACCAAAAATAAAACACGCACTTGTGTTTTCATGAACACTTAGGGAAAACACAAACCAACATAAACAAAGACACATACCTATTCTAGTATGTACAATACCTCAAAAATATTGAGGTGAATAAAATTATTCATTGCTTCAACTAGGGTAAAAGACAATGCCTCTTGCATCACTGCTGCTCCAATAAAATAGATCCTTATATGGTGCTTTTACTTGACAGTGAAAACTTGCTTGTGGAGATAGTCAAGTGATTTACCATCATTAGGTCTTTTGCTGACTGTAAGTTTGTCATTTGGAGTACTCAAGAAGACTCCATTCAGCTCACTAAGGTATTTTTTTGTCTTTAAGATTAAATTTTATCATGCTCACTTGATAGTCTTTAATTAGATCATTGGAGATCACCACAACATCCTCAACTTCAAGTGTCTTTGAAACATGACATGTTTCTTGTTGTAAGTCATCAAAATTGTATTTAGATATGCCAAACACTTCTTAGTTCACCACATTTTTTTTTCTCATTTGAGGTCTCAAAATTTTCCTTATTCTCATCAAACATACCTTGGTATATTAAGGCTACTTCTTGCTTGATAAAGATCTCAAGCTCCTCCTTGTGCTCAACGGAAATAGGATTGACCTTAGTATCATGTTTGTACTCTTCTTGAAAAGTTGTAAGACTGGTCAATTCCTCAAATTCCTGCACAATGTCATTGACTTGTTGCCACATATCATCTACTTCTTCATGATGTTCATGTTCATGAATGTTGTTTTCTTTTGTAGGCAGAATGGGCTACTAACTAGGATTGTCATGTTTTGACATAGCTAGGATACTCACATCACCATCCACATGTACAAGATAGTTTCCCCATGCAAATTACTATAGAATGTTATCAAAATCTACCTCAAGGAATCCATCACAATTTTCATAATTAATGCAAGTTACAAGGCCAGTTTCTTCAAAAACACTTTGCTTAGCTCTCCACTCATCAAGATATAAATCAGATATGCCTTCAAGGAAAGCTAGAGGTTATTGATCACTAGGGTTATCATATTTTTGAACAGCATTAAAATTCAAGTTAGAAGTGTAAGGCACATAAGTTTCAACATGAAAACTAGAAAGAGGTTCAAAATTTATTGTCATTTTTTCACCATATCTAGTTTTAAAACCCATGTAGGATCAGTATGAAGTCAGATAACCTTTAATTTTTGCAGTGAACTCTCTTGACAAAGAAAGTGCAAAATGAGGATGCACATCTATCACTACAACATCATGAGAAATGGTGAAGGTAGGACAATCATGGGGAATCAATTACAAACCTCTAATTATGCCAATAGTCTTAGTAGCTGACCCATCCAATTGTAGCACCCCTTTGGCATGAGGCTTTACTTCAAGCTCAATTTGTCAGCTACTTGATTGGGCATGACACAAGTGCTAGCTCCACTATCAATGAGATAATTATGTACTGAGGAACCTCTAATAATGATAGATAGATAAAATGGAGGGGGTTTGTCTACCTTTACAACTTTTTTTGACTATATTTCACTTGGATTCAAGGTGTTTATCAAGGCTACCTCTCTTTCACTAGGCTATTTGGTTGTCAAACTAAGCTTGGACAACTCCTCTTGAAGTCGATCTACTTGTCCAGGTATTTCCTATGTATCCCACATTGACACATTCACATGATACGTCTTCATTTGATTTATAATGTTAGTGAAAGGACCACTAAATTTTGTTTGTCCACTAGTACGAATCATGTTTCCTACACCTTGAAAATTATAAGGTATGAAAACATTCCTAACATTCTAATCTACTTGACTTACTTATGTATTTGGAATGACATTAGACATACCTAGTCTTGTAATTTTTTGAACATTCATTGGAGAACCATTAATAGACCCTTGAACTTCTTCAACTGCCTCCCTCATGCTCCTTGTGTTTGTAACTATAAAACTTGTATCCATTCTTGATTGCCCTTGATGATTGACTGCACATGAGTCATCTTGCTACCAATTTACCAATGTAGATCCCACTTGAGCACCCTTACCATCAATCACTCTTCTATTTGGTACTTCATCTTGCATCATAACTAGCAGAGGTCCCAAATTTACCATGAAGGCTTGATCAAAGTACTCATTGACATATGGAAATGGATCATAAGGTTGATCCAATAAAGGTTTATTAATATTCTCTCGGGAAATTTTTTTTTGAGTAAACACTAGTGCCCTTGAGCTAGAAGGAGCATTGAGATTGTAACCACCATATGGCTTAGATTGGACTAGTTGTCCTTGACCTTAGAAATGACCTTGGAAAGGATGTCTATTGCCTTGATAGCTGGGGTAGGATCGATTAGGTTGATAGTGACTTTGGAAAGGCTTAATTTTTTTTGTTGAATGATTCTATTTACACCTAATATCTCTTACTCCATAGTACTCATCCTTTCTACCTTTTTAGGTTTGCTTGGTTGACTAGGGGCAATAAACTTATGTTTAGGTGTAGGAATAGGAGCAACAATAGGTATAGGAGTTTGAAAATTAGGAAAAAGAGGAATGAGAGGTCTTGGGGAAATCTTCCCATATTGTATCAAATAATTCTTTGCTCTAATGGCCACTTCATAGGCATTGGGCAAAGTGTCACCTCTCATAAATTATATCATCATTGAAATATCACTATCAAATGGTTTAAGATAGTAAAGGAAAGCATGGTGAGATATTGGTCTTACCAAGATTGGTATCCTATCCCATGTCTTATGAAATCTTATATTGAAGTCTTGAATTACTTCTTGAGGTGCTCTCCTAATAATGTCTAGTTGCTCCATTAGTGATAAGTTATCACTCGTGTCCTCAAATCTTCTTCTCAATGCATCTCCTAACTCATCCCAAGTGGTGATTAATTTAGGTGCTAATGTTCCATAATAGTTAAGAGCCTTTATTTTTAAGGAGATAACTAATAACCTAATTTTAATATTATCCTCTATGATGTGATGGATATTGCAGAAGTTAGCAATGTTCCTTATATACTCAATAGGTTTGATGGAAGACTCACTAGTTTATGATGGGACACTTTTGGGGGTAGATATGAGGATATCATCATATTGAGAAAGTCTTAGAGTACTACATCCATTGAAGGCAAAAAAAGGATGATTCCTTTCTATGGTAGCCTTAGGACTTTGCAAGAATGGGGGAAACAAGAACTTTCTTATAGGTTTGTGAGCAAGATATGACTTCTTTGGATAGGGATGGGTGTTTTCAAATCTACTTAATTTTTATTAATAAGGAGGAAGCTCTTGAAATTCAAAAGGTATGTCTTTGGTGAGATACCTTGTGTTTACCTTAAACATGAAAGAGTTCACTAGTCTGTAACCAAGATTTAAAATTTGGAGTCGTCAAATACTACAAGAAGTGGATTGTTACAGATCCTTGTTGTCAAAGCCAACATCTACCTTGAACAAAATTCATGAACTTAATGTCTCAATGGGCATGCCAAAAATGTTATATCCTAAAATTTCACCCTAGAGAAGTCAAGTAGGCCTTCTAAATTTTAAGATAACATGGAACTATTTCCGTTCATAGGCAAGCTACTATAAGAGATAGATCTCTAGGTTTGCAAGGGATAGCTCCCTTGATTTATCTTATAGGCTTACACTACACTAGGATAATAACTATTGGAGGTGAAAATAAAATAAGGATACATAAAATAAACCTATTATAATGAGCTAATACACCAAGATAACTCTACACAACACACTTGATTCTGCACTTAAGAAAAAGACTACTCAAATTGGATTCAAATTTATGTCCTTCTAGCATAAGTATTTATCATAGAGGTATATTCATGTGTCTATATAGAGGTGGGTGAAAATAAGGTCTGATACAATACACTACTAGTCTCTCTCACATTTAAATATACACTTAACAAATAATACACTTTATGAAACTTGTTAGAAGATATATCACTCACGTAAACATACAAGAGCAAAAATAGAAGCAAGGAGAATGTATTCATCACTTGTGAACCACACAAACCAATTAACACACTTAGGTAAGAGGTTTAAGAGAATGAAACAACTTTAAAAAACTTTATTCAAAGGTAAATGCAGTTTTAAAACCATCAGGGCTTTTCCATACCAATTGTGAATCCATTATAAAGCCAAAAAGGCTTGAATATATATAACATATGAGAAGAGAGAGAAGTGAAGCTCAAGGGTCATAAGGACAAGTTTATAATTATGATAACCAATTATAATTCCATAGAATTAAGTGGAAAATAAGTCAAGAAACTATCATGACCCTGTGTCAATTGGAACCAGAACACCTTCCTCAAGTTCACATAGAACTCTTCATTGTCTTATTTTGAAACTACCTTCATAATGGTGAGGGGTTCAATTCATTATCAAAAACTTCCATAAGAAGCCTTGAAACATATTCCTTGGCATGAGAATATATAAATGAGGTTAGTTCAGGTCATCTACACCTCTCCAATTGATGGACTCATCTTTGTCACTTTTTATTCACTACCTGTAGTCATTCATCACTAGCCTTCTAGGTTTGTCTTCATACTTGTCATCGAACTGAATTGAAATTTATAATGGATATGTATTGCATAGGATGTAATAAAATTATTGATAACCTCTTTTCCTTCCAATCCATCAGTTAGAACTCAAATTTTTCCAAGTAATCTTGATCATTATCTCACTAGGCAGTCACTTATCCATCTCATTGTCTCATTTAGACTATTTATAATGAAAAGTGTAGAAAATAGGTTTTCATTCAAAACCATAGTGATAATTGAGTTTTAAAAGATATAAAAATTCCCTACATAGATCCTACAATGATTCTCACTTGTCCATTCTCCTTTGTACCTGCAACACACTTCAAATCCTATAAAAGATAGAGAATTAAGCTTGTTTGTACAAGAGAGGGTATGATAAAATTGAATTTCATGGAGATTTGGAGATTTTTAGACATGTTACAAACACTTTCATGGTAATTTAACCACTTTTTAATGCATCACTCTCTATATATTCTCCACCGAGTTGAAACCAGGGTTCTAAGAGGGTTTTTGGTCATTTTGAATCTTAATGATGATTCATGAAGTATAAATCCCCAAAAAATTACATTTAAAATAAGTTATATACCCCCTTAAACTATCCCCAACTCCTTGAGTTCTCATGTATCTCATCCATATAGGTGTGAGCAAATGAACATGGCTTCTCGAACTCTTGATTGTGTTCTAAGTAGGTCTGAGCAAGGTTTGGGTCAAAATCACCAATTTTAGATTCTCTTATACAAAAAAATGGCTCAAATAAATCCTTTATTCCATTATAAAGGTTAAAAAATTATTTATAAAGGTTCCAATAGCCTTATAGATAATATTAGGTACTTGTAGGTTTTAGGCTTAATGCTAGGCCTAATAGGCCTAACTATAATTTCTATGTTTAACCCTTTTGAGGGTTTATAGTGATTGTGGGGACTTTATTTTTTTTAATATTCATATCAACCTTATACAACATCCCATAGTCACTCAAGATTTTCCCCTTTATCCATTTCTCTCTTCACATATCAAACCTATAGTTTATATTGCTCACAGAGTGCCCTCTATTTGAGACAAAATAGAGGGAATATCCCCTATTCACATTATCAAAGTGAGAATATGGAGGGATATATTGAGTCAATTTGATGATCTACACAAATTTTGAAAACTTTATCATAACTCTAGAACCCTCAATCATTGAATTTCATAAGACTATCTTATTAGTTCCTGTGACTATGTACAACATTCTTGGTGGACTTAAAACCTTGAATTAGGACTATTGGTGGTATGTCATTGAGTCTAATAATCTTGTGAAAGTGTGAAAAACAAGTTTGAAGATGTATCCAACATGATTATCCATCTTATCATTTTTGAACTTGTAATCATACATTGGTCTAGACTGGTCTACCATATGTACTGACTGTGTCACCTGTAGATGATAATTAGAAAGATTTCAAATAGATATTGTAAATGATGATGTTATTTGAGATACATATAGAAAGTGCCATCACCCTTATAAATTTGGTTATACATATTTATTCTCTCTATACATCTTCAAACTTACCAAGTCTGCATTCTCTTATAGGTTTAGACTATTCTATATATGGACCAGACTATAAGTGTTTATCAAGAAGCTCCTGTAGGTGATTATTTATTTATGATCATTGTGTTTCACACCTTTGGTTCCTATGAATACATTAGAGATATCTCCAAACTATAATAACTCATTCATGCCTATAAACCATGTAATCATTCTTTACCGTCAACACAACAGGTGCTCCTACAAGGTATACATTCACGTGGTGTTTTGGCATTGTGTTTATTGAGTGATTATAGTAGAAACTTGACAAAATTTTAAACTCATTTAAATTATCTTATCTTGACCAAATCCAGCTCCTATCATGTTTACATGTTACTACTATGTCCAGTCTACAAGAGAAACTCCATTATGCTTTTCTAGAACACAAGACACTTCACTATGAGATGGCACATTGTATAACAACAACCTTATTCAAAGAAGTTAAGGTAATTATTTTGTTCACGATGAAAATCATTTCATCAATCAATCAACCATTTCACCTATTGTGAAAGTTAAATTGAAATTGTACCAGTCTAATAATAAGGTTCTAAAGGTTCAATTATGATATTAAAGATGTGAGATTTTTTAAAATATTTTATAAAAAAATAAATAAGCTATTGAATACAATATATTCTATTATATTCAGAAATTTACTTATCAAATAATGAATCAGTTCAGATATAAAAATATAATCTATCCTATCCAACAGAGAAAGCCTATAAAAAAGACAATCTCTTAAAAAAAACAAATCTGATTCAATAATATAATATATTTTCAAAGTTTTGTCTTATTTTATTGTACTAACTTTTGAATAACACAAACAATAAATCAAAAATTTAAAGGTAAAATAGAATTAAGATAAATCAGCTAAGAACAGATCTTACATAAATCAAATAACCAAGCAGAACTCAACAAACATAATATACTACAACAATCTAGTTAGGAAAGCTTAAACAATCTAATCTAAACTAATCTAGAGTATAAACAAAACTAATCTAAAACTTAAATAAACTAAGAAACTAAACAAACTAAAGAAATAAAACTAACTTAAGAAACCTAACTTAAATAAGAAAATAAAAAATAAATTATAAATTAAAAGCAAATTATATCAAAACTAAATAAAGTAGAAAGAAATTAGATCAATTAGATATTAAATTAAAATTAGATTTAAACTAACTTATAAGTCAAAGTCAAAATAAAATACAATATAAACAAAACATGTGAGTCTCAACAAAGAGAGTCATCTTAACAAAATAGATAAATTTTATTTGAGAAACCAACATATTCTTTACAAAATATCTTAAAAAGATAACTTTTACAATCAATTCGATCAACAAAATATCATAAATTATGAAGTTTTCATCATTATTCAGATTGAATACTTAGATTTTATACATAGAACTACAAGAAGTAATCATCAAAAGATGTTAATTTTGATAAACTTTAGATAATCTATTATAAATGATAATATAAAACTAGATATACTTATATCACCTAAATAATATACTCAAATGTTTAAAAAAGTACCATTGATCTATCTGCAAAAGTCATATTATCTCAAAAAAGTTACATAAAAGAGAGAGATAAAGGATTAACTTTATAATGTATATGTCTTCAATACATGTGTTGTTCCTCTTCTTCAAATACATCTTTGATCTTTTTTTATGCTTTACAATTGGTTGAAAAATAAGTTGTAACTAACCTTAGTTAATTACTTGTTAACTTAAATAATTGAATTTTATAAGTCAATTAATATTGATAGTTATTAAAGTTTATTTAAGACTAAAAAGTCTTAAGAGATCAATTATTTGAATATACATTGAGTATTTTCTAATGGGTGGGGACCCTTCAATAAATTAAAAATAATAAAAATGACATATTTCAATAAATAATTGGATAAATCAAAGTTTAATGATATCCTTATCCATATTAATTTCATAATGCATATAATCAAAACTATTTAGGCATAGAGTATATATCAAAATTTTAAAAGTCTGATGTACTTTCAAAATATTATAACTAAAGTATCAAAATTTGAAATGTACTTAAGTCTTAACAATTTAAAAGTTCAATGTCAAAATAAAAATTTATCTTTCTGATAACCAAAAGTCATCAAAATTAGATAAAATTTCTATCAGTAGTTTTTCCTGTTCATTCAAACACTCATTATATTCTATTTTAATTGCAAAAAATTGAACGACCTTCTTTCTCAAATCACTTTCAAAGTCATCTACCTCCAACTTAACCCACTTCACAACTCTAATTTTTGTTAGAGTATCTGATTCATCCTGATTGATTGAACACTTCTTTGAAGTGGTTGGCTGAATAACAAGAAGTGGTTTTTTCAAACTTAACTTTTTACACCTTATAATAGGTATTTTTTGAGGTGGTGCAGGCTCATTATAACTATAAGGCAAGGCAAGATTCATAAAATTATTTGCATGGGCTATCTCATTATCTAGATATGTTGGTTCATTAACATTATGGGCTATTTCTTGATTGGGTGATTGAATAGGTATCTAGTTTGAGTTATTCTACAGTTGATGAAAAATGCTTTGTGAATAAGATCTAGATCAAAATCTATGGCAACAAAAACCTCTATTATCTATATTATTTACAATATTAAAGGGTAAATTATTTAACACATTCCAAAATTTAGGATCAATAGCATCAAAAGAGATAGATATTCTGGCACCTCTACTAACATACCTAAGGCCAAACCTTCTAGCCCTGAAACCCCTTCTAGAAAATTACATATTTGGTGACTCCTAATTCATATTGTTAGAATTTTGATTCCTTTCCTAATCTTTGTTATCATTATCCTTACTTGAATTAGGTTGGTCCCAATCTGACATCCTATATGCAATTTCAAATATATTCAAAATCTATTATTATATGATAGAGTATCAAAAAGAACACATCATGAAAATGAAAATGTACTTCTATATTTCCAACCTTTAATCACTTTATGACTATTTCTAGCTATATCAACAAAATAAATAAGAAATTTTAATTATTTGAAACTGAATCATTTATAAAATTTTTTTTACTGTGTCATGTCCCTTTAAATAAAAATGGAAACATAATAATAAAATTATATACTTCATAATGTTCTTACTCATATAACATTTAGTTCTTACTACATAACTACCTTCTAAAAAATATACAATATATGTATTGTCCATAACTACAAATTTACATATTTATGATAATAATCCATAATATTTGAAATAAAATTTGACAGAAACTCCATTATGTAAACCATATGTATTTCTTAAACTGACACAAAATACAAACATCAAAATAATTTTAACAAAATCCTTCCACAAAATATAAGCTTTTAACCATTCTATCATTTTCAAATTATAATTACAAAACTGAAAATCAACTTATCATGACTTTTCAAAACTATTAACCATCCTTACTGCTATTTATATTTTCATTACTTTGAAATAAAACCTAAAAAATTGTAGATTGCATGCCATTTCATTCTATATGTCAAAATCTTTAGCAAAATAATATACTCAGAATTTCATGAGAAAACCATTGTCAAACATCAAACTTTTAACTATTTCACAACATGCATTTATGAAACCACAACTCAAAAATAGAACCATTCAATATCATATATCTTGATAGGGTCATTCTCCTCTCAGACTTAGAAAAGCCATATATCACAGTTTTTTCAAATTTGTTGACTACTTATTGTTTTCTAAATATTTATGACTTAAAATTAGAATCCAAAAAAATATATTAATATATTTGAAAATAACCCCCTGAGTTTAGAAGAATATATATATTGTGTGCAACCTCTCTATCTTATCGAAATCTTTCAACAAAATTTTCACACAATGTAGCCTAGTATTTTGAATTCATTCACATTTTCATCAAATGACTATGTAGATCTTATACTCAATTCATTGATATAAATCCATGTATTTATGAAACTAAAGCTTCGGAATACAAAATATGTAAAAAAAAATTACCACTATAACAATATCAACTAATGAAAAATTAAAATCATAATATTGCATGTTGGCAATATATCTTCGAAAATCATCTCAAATATAGTTCAAACACATGATATTTTCATAAAAATGTTTATATAAAACTTCTCATTCAAAACCCTATGTATGCATGAAACTATAGTTTTGAAATAAAAAATATGAACAAAAAATACCACTATAACATAATATCAAAAATAAAATCAAACCTAAAACATGCATACATGCAAGAAATCTTCATTATTCATTTTTAAAAACTGACAATCTTTAATATTTCTCAGTGTTAACTTGAAAATCAAGATGACAGGTTTATATCAAAAATGAAAACCATTTAATCATCAATATTTTATGTATGCAAAAAGATTTAACAAATGGTTATCTTGCCTAAATGTTATCCAAAATCATATCATGTAAAATCTAATCACAACATTCTTTCATTCAAAACTATTCATCTTCATCATGAACATTCCTATTTACACTTTTCTATAATTTCTTGTTTATAATCTCCTCAAGCAACTCCCAAAATCTAATCTAATAGAGTATCACTTTCACATGTGAGCTTTGTAAAATGACCAATAAAATGAAAAACAAAACTATTTGTAACCAAAAACTTCACCTTAACTACTTGTCCTTACAGGCACACATGTTATTAGTTACTTAATTCAAGGCAATCAACTTAACAGACATACAACTCATTTAGCAATATTTTCCAATTTAGTCATGACCATAATGCTTGATAAACCCACAACTAATTTCCATAAACCAAGGCATGTACACATTGCATTAAAGTATTTTGAGCCACCTTTGATCTCATCAAGATCTTGAAGCCTCTACTCATGTTTTGCATTTAAACCACCTTGCCAACTTTCCACCTAGGTTCCAACTTAGATTGCCAACTTGGACTCAAATCATATTGTCATAAACACCAATAATGAGTAATACTAAACATGGTTTAATTTACCAAAAGACATTTGAAATAAAACCATCACCTTATGCCTGATTTAAACCTTTGTGCCTCAAGATACCAATGTTAATATTGTTTAATTCATGAAGACTTTTGAATTAAACCCATCACCCTTGATCATTTTAGAGTCCCGATAGGGTTTAACATATCATATTGAATACTTAGGATATATAATATTAAAATTAGGACCCTTATCATAAGGAATCATTTATGGTTATAAACTTATAATCTTTTTAGAATCATAATAATCTCATAGAATCATAATAGTTTATACTCTAAATCAAATTTATTATTGCACAATTATAACATCAACATAATGTAATTGCAATTGAATTATGAATGAGAATGATATGAAAACCATTACAATCAGTCAATATAATATTTTTCAATTCTGATAAACCATATGAAACATTTCTTTTTCAAACTGAGAATACTACAACAAACACTTCACTTGAATGCAATTTAACTAATTATGTCAACTAAACCCTTTTGACTAAAAACAAACATTGATAATGATAATATATATGTAATTTTTTTCATTCAACCATAAATGCTTTTCAAAACCACTATAATTTAGATATACTTCACAAATAAATCATTTGATTGAAGACATGCATATTCATAATATTACTAATTGACTTAACTCCTCGATTGCAGTTTTAGATTTTATGACTAATTCATCTCTATGACAGATAGGGGTATTAGTTTCATAAAATTAAAGTGGTATGAAAAATAGACATAAAACTAGTGACCTTGCTAGTCAGTTTTGAATAAATAAATAAAGTAGCAATCAGATTCTCTATTAGTAAAAATATAATTTTGAGAGTGTGATCCAAGTAAATCATTTCTCAAGTAGCTATGTGCGAACCCCTTTATATTAGATTTCAATAAAGGATGAGATGTTTGGCTAACATAACATGAAGAAAGGGAATGATATAACAAAAAAATTGGGTTGGATGCACAAACAAATACACATACCTCAAATACAATATCTAAAAATAAAATATAACTTTAACAGCTAGTTACAATACAACTCAACATATACTATGCATATATAAAGAAAACTAATTCTATAAAGAATAATATCTCAAAACAATTGATACTTATAGTTGAATTACAACATCTTCGCATTCTTCCTTCATAACATGAAAAAATTCATCCATTTGAAATATTTGTTGATATTTTCAAAAGTAAAAGTCAAATAATAATAAGAAGCAAACAAACAAACAAAACAAGAAATAATAGAACAAAAAAAAAAAAAGAAGCAACAAAACTGAAAAAAATGAAAGAAAGTTATTTATGAAATAATTTTAAATGATGGTCGTTAACTGAGTAACATAATTAATTGTCATCTAGATCTTTCAAATGAAAATCATTATTTCCAAGTACAAAAGTAACATGATAAGGATCAAGCTATAATGGATCAAATTTATGATGTTTACCAAGATCTTCATGAGTTTTGTCTTCGTATAAAACTAGATCACTAACTTTAAACTTTTTATTAGAAAATTTTTTATCGAATTTTTTTTCAATTTTTGTTTCTCTTTCTAATTTGTGTAATGTTATTACTTTTGATTCATCAAGAGCTATTAGATCATATAATCTTTGTTCAATTAAATTATTATTTTCAATAACAAATTATTAAATAGTTTTAATTGAAAAAATATGAAGTTCTATTGGTAAGGTGACTTCAAATCCATATGCTAACATGAAAAGCAAATAACTAGTTATCACCTTGACAATAGTTCTACCAGCTCATAAAATTTCAAAAAATTTAAGATGTCAACTCCGCTTATTTTCATTAACTATTTTTTTCATGATTGAAATCAGATTTTTATTTGTTGACTCAACTTGACCATTATCCTGAGGGTAATATTTAGATGAATGACTACATATAATAGAGTATTTATTTAAAAAAAATTAGAAATTTATTTGAAATAAACTGAAGTCTATTTTCAAAAATAATTTCATAAGGAACTCTAAATCTAGAGAAAAACTGATTTTCTAAAAGTAAAATTACTTCATTTGTTATAGAACTTTTAAGTGTTTTGGCCTTAGGCCACTTAGTGAAATAATCCATTACTATTAAAATATATCTATGACCAACTAATGAAGGAAGATGTATATCTAAAATAAAGTCAATGTCTCATTTCGTAAATATTTTTTATGGTATAAAAAGATTCAAAGGCATTGTAGGTAACTTATCTATACCAACAAATAATTGAAATGACATATGAAAACATATTAGCTTATAAGCATCTTGAAATAGTGTAAGCTAATAATAACATGTTTGTAAGATCTTATAGGCAGTGGTTTTTGTAGCATAATATCCACCACAATTTTATTCATGATAACCTCTAAGAACCTTTTGAGTTCGGTAATGTGTAAGGCATCTTAATAAAACACCATCTCTATTTCAATAAAATAATAATTTTTATAATAATTTTTTTTTAAAGCTTTTAAACATGAGAAATACTTTTATTTTCTATCATAATTATCAAGACATGCTTGATTTTGAAAATAAAATACTAAATCATGATATCAATCATCTTCAGCCAACATATAATCTCATTCAGTCATTTTAAGATTAAATTTAAAATTTTAAAAAAAATTAGATATTTTCATGGTCTTTAAATGAAGTTTTGCATTCAAATTATCATTAACTAACAAAACCAAAAATTAATATTTGAAGAAACATTTTTAGCTAAATGATTTTCCATGTCATTACCTTAAATCATCTAGTTAGTTTCAAATTCAATATCAAACTCTTGAATTCATAATATCCATTTTGCAAGCCTTTCTTGAATGGTTGGTTGTTTCAAAAGATAAGATAAAATAGGTACGTTAGATCACTACAATTTTGTTTTCCATCAATAAATAATGAAATTTAATTAAAAAAAAATTAATGAGAAAATATTTTTTTGAATAAGAGGGTACCTAGTTTCAACATGTTTTAAAATTAGACTTATGTAATCAATTGATTTTTCATCATTATTTTTAAATTCTTGAGTGATAACATCTCTAATTGCTTTTTCAGTAGCATTTAAATAAAGAATGAATGCTTTCTTTAAATCTAGTTTAGCAAGCACTAGAGCACTTGCAATGGCATCTTTAATGTCATTGAATGCCAAATCAACACCTTCATCTCAATTATAAATTCTATCTTTTTTAAGCAATAATTACAAAGGACTAGACTTATTAGTAAAATTCGATATGAATTTTCTAACAAAGTTAATTTTATAAAAAAAATCGTAAACTAGATTGATCTTTAGGAGGAGGTAATTCTTTAATGGCTTTAATATGTTCAAGATCTATGAAAATGTCATTTAAAAAAATGATATGTCCTAATAATTTACCTTCGATAACACCAAAAACTAATTTATTTAGATTCAATGAAATATCGTACTTTCTACATCTTGTGAAAACTATATGAAAATGATCTAAATATTTTTTACATCTTTTTGAATGAATGGTGAGATCATCAAGATAGACTTGATTAACAATATCAATCAAGTCATCAAATACAACATGCATAACTCTTTGAAAATTATTTCATGTATTCATTAATCCAAATGACATTCTATTATAAGCAAAATCTCTCTATGCATAATAAAAGTTATTTTATATCTATTTTCAGAGTTTACAAAAATCTGATTATAACTAGAAAATCTATCTAATAATGACATTATTTTTAATCCTGCAACTTATTGTAGAATCTTATCTATACTTGGTAGATAAAAAATATATTTAATGCTAGCTTTGTTCAAATCCCTAAAATAACACAATTTAATATCATCATTTTTCTTTTTAACTAGCATTAAATTAGTTACATATTCATAATATTTTACAAGGAAAATAATACCAACATCAATTATTTTATCTAGCTCTTTATTAATGGTGTCTTCTAACTCATCAAACTCATGTGATATTTAAATGTTTCATCTTTACTTGAGTATAATGATGTAGATGAGTTTGATGAGTTTTCAAAATCTCCAAAGACTTTTAAATGTTTAATATTAAGTTCAATAGCCTTTTTCAAACCTAAACATAATGCTTCAAATTATACTATATTATTAGTGTTTTCAAATAATAATTTGTAAATATAAAAAAATATCTTATCAATATGAGAAATTAAACAAATTTTAGCACCATTTCCTTGTTGAGAACATGCTCCATCAAAATATAGTTACCATAAAATATATTTTTTAAAGAATTCTTCATGATATTTTTTTGGTTCATCTAAATTTAACAGATCATATGTTTCAATTCTTTTTTAACATAAGCAACAATGGAAGAAGTATATTATTATATAGGTGTACTAGACCAATCTTCTCTTTTTATGAAAGTAATCTCATTACTTACGGGATCCCATGTAATATCTTTTTCAATGAAATTATCAGTTGCTTTTGACCAATCTCTTTCTAATAACATAACATAATTACTAAGAATGTCTAAAATTTAGACATTAATCATACATTAAATTCTTTCATCTTGATCAATCTTAATGATTATGTCTTGAAACTTACCACAACTCTTAGTTTCTCTTGAATCAACTTTGGTAAGCTTCTTATTGTTAGTTTCATAAAAAATACTGAATTGATCTGCAATAAATTTGAGCATTATATTTTTTGAACCACCTATATCTAAGATACAATTATGGATTATCTTATTAATAATTTTGATTAAAACATAAAAAAGAGGTATATAATCTGTAAAAGGATCATAACTTTGAGCAAAAAGTTCATTACTATCTTCTTCTTATAGGCCTACATCATTTTTAAGATTCTTAACAGCTTCATTTATTTTATCAATTTATTCTAGAAGGCTAGCTACTTATAACAATGAGAATCTAGCTTTAATTATAGATAAATCATCAATTATATTATAAGTTTTAGCATCATTTTGTCTAAAATTTTTAAGCTTATAATACTGATATTGAGTATTATTATAACCAGTAGATAAATGAATGTTTTGAGAAGAATTATCACTTTAATTACTTGAAAAATTATTCTAAGCTATTTTATCTTTATCTTTATAAGAATAATCATTATTTGTTGCATTATTATTTTGAAAAGAGTTATAATCTTTGTTTTTAGTATTAACAACATAAGCCAAGGAGAGGCCTGAGGATATTCCTAAAATCCCCCTAGAGGGAAGAGGGTCGATGGTTTGAAAAACCCTCAAGCGAGGCGCTAAGCTGGTGAAGCGCAACCTTTTTTAGATCTACAATAGGGGAATAGACACTCTTTTTTGGAGCGACTCTTGGGATGGGCATCCCCCTCTCTTATCCTCTCATCCACATCTACAGTTGCTCTGTGATGCTATGCTTGATGTTGGCTGGAATACGATGGATCATTATAAGGAGGTCGTCAGGCTGGGCACTATAGTGAGCTATAGATGGAAGAATTCCTTGGACTGGCCTCTACGAGGCTCTATTGAGGATCAGAAGGAGTTATCATTATATTGGCCTCTAGGAAATGTAGTTCCTTGTAGGAGCATGATGTTCTGGTCTGGGGAGGAGACCCCTCAGGGAAGTATTCTGTCTTTGCCGGATACCTTGCCTTGACTAAACATCTCCTTGGAGAGGTGGTGGTCCCTTGGGGGACCAAAGTTTGAAACAGCTACTCTTGGCCCAAGTGTAATTTCTTTCTTTGGGTGTTAGTTCACAATAGATGTCTCACCTGGGACAATCTCTACAAACGTGGTTTCCAGGGACCCTCCATGTGTGTTCTTTGTCGTAGCAGTGGGGAGAATGTCTCCCATCTTTTCTTTTAGTGTCCTTTTGCCAAACTTATTTGGCACTTCTGGTGGGATGATTGGGATTCCTCGTGTTGGCACATTTCTTTTTTGGTGAAATTCTGGGACCACTTGGGTCATCCCCCCTCTCAGGCTTCTTTTCTCTAGGTTGCGTGGCATATTGGCCTGTCTTTCATCTTGTGGCAGCTGTGGCTAGAAAGTAATAGGTGGATTTTCCAAGGTATCAGTTATGAGATTAGCGTCTTGTGGGGGAGAATTTTGAGCTCTCTTTTAGAAATGCTTCATGTTAAATGCGACCTAGCGATGGACTTGAGTTTGACTGATGCCAAGGTGTATGTGCGCTTGGCCCCTGCCACCCCCTGAGGTACTCCCCTCGCCCCACTCACTATAGTGCATGCCCGTGGTCAGTCGAAGCATCTTTTTGATAGGACAGGTCGATGGTCTCACCCTGAGACTAGTTGGCTTAAAATCAACACCGATGGTTCATCCCGTGGGAACCTTGGACCTGCTGGGATAGGTGGGGTGGGCCGTGATAGATCTGGTCAGGTGATTTTTTTCTTTTCTATTCACAAGGGTTGGTATACTAATAACTTCATGGAAGCTCTTGCGATTTTAGTAGCTGTCTAGCAATGTTGCTCTCTCGACTGGAATAGAATCATTTGTGAATCTGACTCACAGGTTGTTATTAATATGTTGAATGATTAGAATTTTGAGACTACTGATTGGCATCTGGCTAGAGTGGCACTTTAGATCCTTCAGCTCTGTACTTCTTTAGACTCTGTTTCCTTTCGGTATATTCCCTGCGAATGGAACAAGGTGGCTGACTGCTTGGCCAAATGGGCTTCTGAGCATGGTCCCCCTTAGAACGTGTTGGAACATAGGCTGCTGCCTTTGGAATTATCTCAGAAGCTTGACCAGGTGATTGACCAAGATAACCTTATGTAACTTTTTTTTTTCGGTTTTAATAATATTTTTTACCCCTTTTAGTTAAAAAAAAACATAAGCACTTTTATTCTCTGATGGATCATTAAGAGTACACATGTCTATGTTATCTACTAGATCAATAGATATACTATCTTTCTCTTGAATAATTTTTTTAAATTTCTAAACAATAATACATGAATCTGAATCATGATCTAATTCACACATATTGTAGTAAAGAGCCACTTCATTATTGTTACTTTCAACAATACTTCTATTAGATGAAGAAGGTTTATCATTCAATTGTATTTTAACATTGACCACTTCATTTCTTATATTTTAAATGGCTTTTAAAATTTCTACAGTATCTAAATTTAGACCTATAGAAGACCTATATTTAAGTCTAATATGTTTAATATTTTTTTTAATACTCAATGCATAATGTTATAGTTTCATCATGTTTTGTAATGCCTATATATTCTAAAGACATTTTATATTTCAAAGGTAAAGCACTACAAAATTAAAGTCTATGCAATTTTTTAGAAAGTTTAAGATCAGGAAGAATCTTTTGATGTAACTTAGTAAATTTGGTAACGAAATGGTATATGATTTCACCTAAATAAAGAGAAAAATGAATAAGATCATTAACTAGGTCTAGATCTTCTTTAGATTTTTCAAAAGCTAATTCTAACCAATCTTCAATATATTTTCAAGTACTGATAACTTTAATCGGTAAACTAACAAAAGCTTGATAAGCTTTCTTTTCAAGTTTTTGAGTAAAAATTCTTAAACAAATATTTCTACTTGTTATAACAAGAGTAGCACAGACCAACTTAAATGCATCTATTTTGTTTTCAAGATTCTTCAGAAGCTCTATTTATTTATTTTATTTTATTTTTTATTTATTTTTTTATTATATTTAATCCTTTAAGAGAAGGTAACTTACTTGGACAATTTCCAATATTAAATGGATTTTAAAAAATCTATGGATTTAAAGCTATTTATTGTTCTGCTTCAACTTTAGAACCAGTTTCATCTTCAGTGAGATCATGTTGATCTCTATTATCTTGTAAAACTTGATACATGTCATGTATCATCTGTTTTGTTTGATCTTCCATTAAAAATTTTAGCAGTCTCTTCTACCTTAACCGATTGATTATCTTGAATCTGATTAACTTAATTTAATTATAGATTTATATTAATAGGTTTAGAGGGCATAACCAAATCATCAAATGAATGAGAATAAAAAAATAAGTTTTAGATCTAGCATTAGTAACTAAAACTCCTGCTCTATCTTCTTGAATTTATCTATTTATATTTAAAACATCTTCTTGAGTTTCACGAGTAAGATTAGAATATCAATCTATCTCAAATTTTACAATTTATTCTTCTTCATTTATGATTTGTATGATATAGTAAAGATTTTAAAGGTGATTATACCATACATAATGAGTTAAGTTAAAAGCAACGTTAACTTGATCATCAACAATATCAATTTTAGGTTGGATAATAGGAGGTTGTCTTTCAAGTACCATGAGCAAGAAGAAAATATAACTATAGATAAATAAGATTTCTAAACAAATTATAATAGAGTCATCAAATTTGATGATGATGAAAATTATTCTATCAATTAATTAATCCTTTTACCTATCGTGAATGTTAAATTATAATCGTACCAATATAATAAAAATATCAATTACGATCTTAAAGATGTGAGAGTTTTTAAAATGTTCTAAGAAATAACAAATACGCTATTGAATATAATATATTCTATTATAATTTAAAAAATCACTTATAAAATAATGAATTAGTTCAAATATGAAAATGTAATCTATCTTATTTGACAGAAAAATCTTATAAATAAGACAATCTCTTAAAAGAAAGAAATCTGAATCGATAATATAATATATTTTTATTTTAATAACTTGTAAATAACATAAACAATAAACTTGATGGGACAGGTCGGTGGTCTCCCCCTGAGACTGGTTGGCTTAAAATCAACACCGATGGCTCATCTCGTGGGAACCTTGGATCTGCTGGGATAGGTGGGGTGGGCCGTGACAGATCTGGTCAGGTGATTTTTTTCTTTTCTATTCACAAGGGTTGGTATACTAATAACTTCATGGAAGCTCTTGCGATTTTAGTAGTTCTCCAGCAATGTTGCTCTCTCGGCTGGAATAGAATCATTTGTGAATCTGACTCGCAGGTTGTTATTAATATGTTGAATGATCAGAATTTTGAGACTACTGACTGGCATCTGGCTAGAGTGGCACTTCAGATCTTTCAGCTCTGTACTTCTTTAGACTCTGTTTCCTTTCGATATATTCCCCGCAAATGGAACAAGGTGGCTGATTGCTTGGCCAAATGGGCTTCTGAGCATGGTCCCCCTTGAAACGTATCGAAACATAGGCTATTGCCTTTGGAATTCTCTCAGAAGCTTAACCAACTGATTGACCAGGATAACCTTATGTAACTTTGTTTTTCCCAATTTTAATAATATTTTTTACCCCTTTTAGTTAAAAAACATAAACAATAAACCAGAAGTATAAAAATAAAATAGAATTAAGATAAATCAGTTAAGAATATATCTTCTAACAAAAAAAAAAACCAAGCAGAACTCAACAAATATAAAAGATAAACAAACAAAACAACCAATAAATAAAAGATAATAAACTAGTTAAGAAATCTTAAACAATCTAATCTAAACTAATTTAGAGTATAAACAAAACTAATCTAAAACTTAGATAAACTAAGAAACCCAATTAACTAAAGAAAGAAAACTAACTTAAGAAACCTAAATTAAATAAGAAAATAAGAAATAAATAGCAAATTATATTAAAACTAAATAAATTAGAAAGAAATTAGATTAATTAGATATTAAATTAAAATTAGATTTAAATTAAATTATAAGTCAAAGTCAAAATAAAATATAATATAAACAAAATATGTGAGTCTCAACAAAAAGAGTCATCTTAACAAAATAGATGAATTTTATTTGAGAAATCAACATTTTTTTTATAAAATATCTTAAAAAGATAATTTTTACAATCAATTAGATCAACAAAATATCATAAATTATGAAGTTTTCATCATTATTCGGGTTGAATACTTGAATTTTGTATATATAACTACAAAAAGTAATCAACAAAAGATGTTAAATTTGATAAACTTTAGATAATCTATTATACATGATAATATAAAACTGGATATACCTACATTGCCTAAGCAATATACTCAAATATTAGAGAAAGTACCATTGGTCTATCTGCAAAAGTCATGTTATCTCAGAAAAGTTGCATAAAAAAGAGAGATAAATGATTGACTTTACAATGTATAAGTTTTCAATACATGTGTTGTTCCTCCTCTTCAAATACATTTTTGATTTTTTTTATACTTCAAAATTGGTTAAAAAGTTGTAACTAACCTTAGTTAATTACTTGTTAACTTAAATAATTGAATTTTATAAGTCAATTAATATTTACGATTATTAGTTAAGGTTTATTTAAGACTTAAAAGTTTTAAGAGATCAATTATTTGAATATAGACCAAGTATTTCGTAACAAGTGGGGACCTTTCAATCAATAAATAATAAAAATAAATATATATTTTAATAAATAATTAGATAAATCAATGTTTAATGATATCCTTATCTATATTAATTCCATAATGCTTATAATCAAAATTACTTAAGCATATAGTATATATCAAAATTTTAAAAGCATGTTATAATCTCAAAATATTATAACCAAAGTATAAAAATCTGAAATATACTTAAGTCTTAACAATTTAAAAGTTCAACTTCAAAATAAAAATTTATCTTTTTGATAAACAAAAGTCATCAAAATTAGATAAAATTTATATCATTGGTTTTTCCTATTCATTTAAACACTCATTATATTTTATTTTAATTGCAAAAAACTAAACCATCTTCATTCTTGAATCACTTTCAAAGTCATTTACCTCTCACTTAACCCACTTCATAATTCTGATTTATGTCAGAGTAACTAATTCATCTTGATTGATTGAACATTTTTTTGAAGTGGTTAGATGAATGATAAGGAGTGGTTTTTTCAAACTTAACTTCTTACACTCTATAATAGGCAATCTCTGAGATGGTGTAGGCTCATTAAAACAAAAAGACAAGGAAAGATTCACAATTTTTTTTGTATGGGTTATCTCATTGTCCAGCTATGTTGGTTCATTAATATTATGGGCTCTTTTTTAGCTAGATGATTAATAGGTAATTGGTTTGAATTATTCTACATCTGATAGGAAGAACTACTTTGAAAATGATATTTGGATCCAAATATATAACCAAAAAAACTTATATTACTTTTATGATTTACAAGATTAAAAGGTAAATTATTCAATAAATTTCAAAATTCAGGGTTAGTGAGATCTAAATGGATAGACATTATATATCTTCTATTGGCATATCTAGGGCCAAACCTTCTAACCTTAAAATCTCTTTTAGAAAATCACCTATTTGGTAACTCTTGATTTATACTGTCATAATTTTGATTCCTTCCCCAACCTATACTATCATTTTTCCTACTTGAACTAGGTTTGTTTGAGCCTGACATCCTATATACAATTTTAAATATATATAAAATCTATTATTATATGATTGAGTATCAAAAAGAATACATCAATTATAGAAATGAAACTGTACTTCTATATTTCCAACCTTTAATCACTTTATGAACATTTCCACCTATATCAATAGAACAAATAAATAGTTTCAACTATTTGAAACTGAATCATTTGTAAAAACCTTTTGACAGTGTCATGCCCCTTTAAATAAAAATGAAAACATAATAATAAAATTATATACTTCATAATTTTGTTACCCATATAACATTCAGTTCTTACTTCACAATTGTCTTCTCAAAAATATATAATATATGTATTGTCTATAACTACAAATGTATATATTTATGATAATAATCTATAATATTTGAAAGAAAATTTGACAAAAACTCTATTATGTAAATTGTATCTATTTCCAAAATTGACACAGAATACAAACATAAAAAAAAATTTAATAGAAGCCTTCTACAAAATATAAGCTTTCAACCATTCTATTGTTTCTAAATCATAATTACAAAACTGAGAAGCAACTTATCATTACTTTTTAAAACTATCAACCATCCTTATTGTTGTTTATATATTCATGACTTTTAAATAAAATTAAAAAAACTACATATTGCATGCCATTTCATTCTATATGTCAAAATCTTTAGCAAAATAATAAACTCATAATTTCATGAGAAAACCATTCTCAAATATCAAACTTTCAACTATTTTGAAACCATGCATCTATGAAAGCACAACTCAAAAATAGAACCACTCAATATCATAGTTTTTGACAGGATCATTCTCCTCTCAGAATTAAGAAAAACCATATATCATAGTTTTTTCAAAACTATCGACCACTTATTAATGTTTTCTAAATATTTATGACTTGAAATAAGAACCCATAAAAATATATTAATATCTTTGAAAATAACCCCCTGAGTTTAGAATACTATATATATTATATGCAACCTCTTTGTCTTATCAAATTATTTTCATACCATGCTTTTTGAATCCTTTTATTAATTTATTGCACCCACACCGATCTGTGTCTATCTTCATCCATGTAGTTGAGATATAATAGGGGATTTGTAAGTAATTATGCATCACCTAGATGCATTGCATTAGTAATTCATAGGCTAGGTACTATGCAAAAATTTTCACTCAGTATACCTTGGTCTTTTGAATTCATTCATATTTTCATCAAATAACTATGTATATCTTATCCTCATTTCATTAATATAAACCTGTGTATTTATGAAACTAAAGCTTTGAAATACAAAATATGAACAAAATTTACCATTGTAACAATATAAACCAATAAAAAATTAGAACCAAAATATTGTATGCTCGCAATATATCTTCAAAAATCATCTCAGACATAGTTCAAACACATGATATTTCCATAAAAATGATTATATAGAACTGCTCCTTCAAAACCCTATGTATGCATCAAATTATAATTTTGAAATATAAAATATGAACAAATGCTACCACTATAACATAATATCAAAACTAAAATAAAATTCAAACATGCATACATGCAAGAAATCTCCATTATTCATTTTTAGAAACTGACAATCTTTAATATTTCCTAAAGTTAACTTGAAAACCAAGATGACAGGTTTATATAAAAAATGATAACCATTTAATCATAAATATTTTATGCATGCAAAAAGATTTAACAAATAGTTATCTTGCCCAAATTTTATCCAAAATCATATCATGCAAACTCTAAGCACAACATTCTTACATGCAAAACTATTCATCTTCATCATGGGCGTACCTGTTTACACTTTCCTATAATTTCTTATCTATAATTTCCTCAAGTAACTTCCAAAATCCAATCCAACAGAGTGTCACTTCCACATGCGAGCTTTGTAAAATAACCAATAGAACAAAAAACTAATCTATTTGTAACCAAAAACCCTACCTTAACTGTTTGTGCCTACATGCACACATGTTATTGGTTACTTAATTTGAGGCAATCAACTTAATAGATAGATATCTCATTTAGCAATGTTTTTCAATTTAGTCATGACCATAATGCTTGATAAACCCACAACCAATTTACATAAACCAAGGCATGTACACATTGCATTAAAGTCTTTTGAGCCACCTTTGATCTCGTCAAGATCTTGAAGCCTCTACTCATGTTTTGCATTTAAATGGTCCTGCCAAATTTCCACCTAAGTTCTAGCTTAAATTGCCAACTTGGACTCAAATCATATTGACATGAACACCAAGAATGAGTAATATTAAACATGGTTTAATTTACCAAAAGACCTTTGAAATAAAACCATCACCTTATGCCTAATTTAAACCTCTATACCTCAAGATACCAATGTTAATATTATTTAATTCACCAAGAATTTTGAATTAAAACCATCACCTTCATTCATTTTAGAGTCTTGATAGGTCTCAACATATCACATTAAATACTTAAGATAGATAACATTTAAATTAGGACCTATTATACTAGATTTTCACCCTTGTGAGAGAGTTATTCAAACTCACTCACTTCCAACTATAAGCATGGGAACAACCTCAGGATGTGGGTGTCCTGTGGTGAGGTTGAACCTCTAGAATTTTTATGAGGCTAGTTCCTCAGGTGCTTCACTTCAACTCCTTGATTCCTACATTAAAAAATATTAATGGCCAAGGAAAAGGGGTAGGAGGATTACTTGAAAAGAAACCTAAGCTAATGGGAGGTGATGTACTAAAAGAGAGTGATCCACTTGGTCTAAAAAAGAGCAAACCACTGATGAAGCTAAACAAGATGCAGGTTTATTTTAGTTCTATCTCAGGGCTGTAGACAAAGAGATTTTATGTGGAGGTCAAAGGAGGAGCTTTATACTTTGAAGAATAAAAAAATAGGTCTACAAGAAACACTAAGTTAGTAAACTTCAAAGAGACCTAGATGCACATGCACTTCACACAATCCTACATAAAACCAAAAGAGTCAAAAGCAAGTTGTCACTGCTGGAAAACTTGAAGTCCTCCCAAAAACCTACCATTTTCTTGTCTAAAAGCTCTCTTTTCCATACTTAGGTAAACTTTGATATGTGGGCCAAAAAATGGCCAACATTTATAGTGACTTGCAAGGAAGCATATCGACTATGCTTGAGAACCCAGCTCATTTGCTTTGTTCGATCCATTGGGTATGGAGTCACTAATTTTACATGAAGCTGGCTCTTTTTATAAAAATTCCTTGAAGCAACAAGGACCACCGAAATGAAACAAATTGTGCCCATGACACTTAGAGAAGGGAAAACACACAATTGAAAAATATGTGCACCAGGCACTTAGAGGAAAACACAAAAGAAAACTAAAATAAATGTATAGAAATATATACAACGGTTGTAAACTCTCAATAACAAGCCTTCAGATGAATCCCATTGACTATGATTGGTAATACCTCTCAATATAATTGAGTAACCTGGAAGGTGTTATGTTGTTTTCATTTGTGGATCAATTAAGGGCCACTCCACAAGCTATCAAACTTGGTATGGTTGCCCAGTTTGGCCTTTTTTGAGTCCCATTTGAGAACCAGGTCTCCTTCCTAAAAATTCCTTACTATAGATCTCTTGTTAAAAGCCTTCTTGACCTAAGGTTGATGTGCCTCCAATGCTTTCAATGCAAGGTCTCTTGTCTCCTCAAACTCTATGAGTTCTTCCAAACTCACATTCATAGGTTCATCTTCTAGTAGCTCTGGTTGATGTGCTAACTCTAATGCAAGAAACTCAAGGAAATTGGGTAACTTGGCATCCCTTTCATATACTAGAATATATGGAGAATTGCCAAAAATAGCTTTAGGAGTTACTCGATCAGCCCACAAAGAAGTTTTTAACTTGGTGTGCCACATCCTCTGGTTCTCCTCCATAGTCCTCCTAATGATCTTTAACAAATTCTTATTTGTGGACTCAACCAACCTAGTACTTTGAGGATAATAGTTTGATGAATTGATGAGGTAGATGCCCATCTTGAGAGACCATTCACTTATTTTCAAACCAAGGAAATTCAAAGCATTATAAGATATGATAGTGGTTGAAACGTCAAACTTGGTCATAATGCTATCATAGAAATCTAAAATTGCACTTTTATTGGCTTCTTTCAATGTAATGGCTTCCACCCACCTAGTGAAGTAATCAACTACAATAAGCACCCACTTATGCCCTACACTTGATGGAGGGTTAATCACTCCAATGAAGTCCAAACCCCACTGCATGAATGGTTGCTCCACTTGAATTGGGTTGAGAGGAAGATCTACTAACCTTTGCTTTCTCATGAAGAGAGCACATTCTTGACACTTCCTCACCCATACATAAGCCTCATTGAAGAGGCTAGGCCAGTAGTAACCAACCCTCATGATATTTGCTACAACAGTATTTGGGGAAAAATGACCTCCTATAGGCCCATCATGGAAATGCTCCAAAAGCTTGGCAACTTGATCATCATCTATGCACATCAGGAGCACTCCATTGAGGTCTCTTTTAAACAAAACCCCATAAACTAAAACATAAGGTACAAATTGAAGTCTTAAATACCTTCTTTTTGCTTTATCCATACCTTGAGGGCACTCATCTATTAGCATAAAATGAGTCATATCATGGGGCTAGCTAGTGTGAGATGGAGGTGCATCTACTTGTAGGTTATCTTGTGTCACTAAGATGACCTCATTGTCTTCATAAAGATCCTCAACTATATGCTCGCATAAGCCTTTACCTCTTACTAGCTTAGTGACCTTGATCTCCACGTTGTACTCCATGACTTCAGTCATCCAACCAGCTCTTTTTTTGCTCAAATCCTTGTTAAGAAGGAAGTCTCTTACTCCAAGATGAGACACCATAACATGGATTTTTTTATTGGATAGCATTGGCCTAAACTTATTGAGGCTCCTTACTACTGCAAGGAATTATTCTTCTATAAAAGTGTATCTCACCTCATACCCTTGAAACCCCTAGTTGAAAAAAGCTAAGGGATACTCGAGCCCTTCACCATTTCTTTACATCAACATAGATGATATATTATCAATATGGTAAAAGCATAAAAAATTAAATCCCTTGTGAAGTCAAGATTCATAAGTGTGGGTGCTTGAGTAATAGCTTGCTTGATAACTTTGAATGCTGACTTGCCTTCATTTGACCAAGTGAACACTTTTCAGCATATCAATGATGGGTCTGAATAAAATTGCAAAACTAGGGATAAATCTTCTCATGAAGTTTATCTTTCCAAGGTAAATTTGGAGTCCTTTCTTATGCTTGGGTAATGATAAGGCCAAAATGGCATTTATTCTCTTAAGATCAATGGATAGCCCTTCTTTTGAGAATATATGGCCCAGAAGATTTCCTTCATGCATGGAAAATAATTAATTCTTGGTATTCAATGAAATCCCATACTCTTTGCACCTTTAAAAAATCAGCCTTAGGTGATCCATATGTTCGTTGGCATTCCTGGAGAAAATTGTGATGTCATCCAAGTATACTAGCACCATTTGGTTCAACAACCCCTGGAAAGCCATGTCCATGGTTCTTTGGAAAGTAGTGCCAACATTTGAAAAACCAAAAGTCATATTTTGGTATGCATACATGCCCCATTTGGTGGTAAAGGTAGTCTTGTATTGATCTTCATCCTTCACCCAGACTTGGTTGTAGCTAGAAAAACCATCCAACAAGTAAAAGCATTCTAAATTGGTAACTACTTAAAGGAGTTGCTCCATGGATGGCAGGGGATAGTGATGTGGTTGAACCTTGGTTTCTTTCAGCTCACTTGGAATGTCAAATTGAGCTCTTATGGCTGCCAACCTATGAGCATGCTAGTTTTGATCTCTTGAGATAGATTGAATGTTAAAGGCTTCAAAATCTTCAATCAGGTCCCACACTTTATTTTTATAGGACCTCATCAAAGCATTCTTTATGATGTTCAAGCCTCTGACTTGGTTAACTATGAGCTCATTGTCTCCATAATCTTGTAGTAATTTGATTCCTCTCTTGGTGGCCCATTGAAGGCCATGGATTAAGCCTTCATATTTTGTTACATTTGAAGAGCAGTAGAAATGAACCTATAAGAAGAGAAAAGCTTGTTACCTGAGGGTGAAACTGACATTGCCCCAACACCTATGCCATTATTTCTCCTTGCGCCATCAGAGAACAACGTCCATAAACCATTGGAGTCTTCTTTAGGTCTAATGAGTGACAACATGGGTTGATTCCCTTCATGTAGTAGGTAGACACCCATGTCTTTCTCCTCAACACCTTCCAAAAGGTTGAAAAATTAGTTACCTCCCCATAACTCATCCAAGAATAAGTCTATAACTTCTTCAAGATGAGTGTTCAGCTCTTGGCCAATTGTAAACTCATCCTCATCAAGGATGGTATAATTGAGACTTATATTATCTGGTTGATGGGGTTTAATATGGAATTATTCCATGGGTTCAGCCTTGATTGAGACCTTAATCCCATCCCTTATTCTGAATGCCATGTAAGACCAATCTACTGCAAGGTCACCCCCAATCTTGGCTATGAACTCTTTTGAAAGACACAAGGTAAAGTGAGGAGTGATATCTAGAATCAACACATGTTACACCACAGACATGCTAGGGAAAGCATGCAAGGTTAGGCTCAAATTCTTGATTATGCTTAATGGCTTCATGGAGGAACCATTAAGTTATAGGACTCATTTATTATGAGGCTCATACTTGAGTTTTATCTGGTCAGTAATAGACTTTGGCATGATTGAGGTGTTGGCCCCATTATCCACCAAGTAGTTATGCACCAAGGAATCACCAATGATCAAAGAGATGTAGAAAGGGGGGCTTGGTCACATTAATTGACCCTTCTCCCATATTACTCTTTACTACATTAGTGAAGACTTCAACTACCTTGCTTGGCTTCTTACTTGTAGTTGTAGTAATGCCCATCTTGGACAATCCTTCTTGCAGAATGTCTAATTAGCTAGGTAGGGAAAGCATGTCCCACATCGGCACACTCACGCTAGATTTCTTCATTTGTTCCATAATGTTGATTAGAATATAAAAAATTTTACCTAAAATTTGGGAGCTACTATTGTTGGCTTTGTCAATGAAGGAGCAGTGACAATAGGTTCTTTGAAAGCTTCCTAATTGTCACCCATATTCCTTCTCTTGAACCTTGTATTTACTAAGATGGAGATGTGAGCTAGAGTGGCCTACTGATTGGATGCATATCACTCCTCTTGCTCACTAATGACCATTGAGGCCTCTGGCTAGTTTAATTTTTTATCTGAGCCTTGCTCTTATGGATTTTTCTCTTATCTCGTCATTATGGGTACCTCAGTGTTTTGGACCATAAGAGCCTAGTTGTATCTATAAGCAATAGCCCGCTACCATTGATCATTAAACACCTAATTGGAAACATTAGTTAAGATAATGGATTGACTAAAAGAATGATTCTATGGCATTATCCCCTCAACTTTTTGAGACACATTATTTTGAACTAGGACCAAGGAGTTGGAAGGGCCTGTAGCATTTAGATTGTAATTATGCTATATAGCATAGTGAGGTTGCCCCTATCCATGGAAACCTCCTTTATAGGGTGGCCTATTTCCTTGATAAGGTTGCTACTGAGGCTGATATGGAGTTTGATAAGGCTTGTTGTAAGCTTGCCTCTTAACATTGACCACATCATTTGCCAAGGATTAGAGCACATTTTTCAACTCCAAGTAATTTTTTTGCTCTTAGGAGTTATTGGATCTACTAGTAGATGCCTTCTCTTACTTAGGTGAAGGTACAACATTGATGTTGGCATTAGAATATAACATTGAGTGGAGGAATGATTGCAGAAGGTGGTTTGATCTCTGTAAAATGAGGCATTAGAGGTCTGTGAGTAAGCTTACCAACCTAAACTATGCAATTCTCCACCTTGATGGCCACCTCGTATGCATCCAATAGTATGTCTCCTCCTGTAGACTAGATCATTATAGCTATGTCATTATTGAGAGCCTTCAAGTAATACAAGAAATCAAAGTTTGGAAATGGTCTAACAGCTACTGATATTTTATCTCATGCCTTCTGAAATCTTGTATTGAAGTGTTGCATGACTTCATGAGGAGCTCTCTTGATGGTGGTCAATTGCTCTGCAAGTGACATGTGATCACTCTTATCTATAAATATTTTACACAAGGCTGCTCCCAGCTCATCCCATAAGTGGATAGAATTAGGAGCAAGGTCCCTATACTAGTCTAACACCTTTCCTTAGAAGGACACAACCAATATCTTAACAACCACATTCTCCACCGTGATATTGTAAATGTTGCAAAAGTTGGCTATGTCTGTTATGTGTTCAGTAGGGGTTACATCTTGGTGTTTTGAATAATAAGGGACACTTTTGAGAGTTTTTACTAGCATAGGATCATATTTTGGTAAGTTCAAAGGTCTTTGGCCACTGAAGCCAATGAAAGCTCTTTGGATAATCATAGCAGCAAGAGGGGATGATAAAGATATTTTTGTGTAGATATACTTTATGACTAGTTTAGAAGGATAACTATTTACGAAAGGGTGAGTATGGGCAAACCTTAACCTTCTTATTGAGTTTAAATATAATTCAAAAAACTCAAAAGGAATACATATAGAAGTCAATCTTGTAGTCACCTTTGGCATGAAAGATAGCTACTGCTCTGCCACCAGATAGTTGGGTTTCTTTAGAGTCACCAAATGCCAAAGGATGAAAGCTACCATTGCTATAAACTGATCAAAATAGCATCAAATTTGATCAATATTCTATAAAAATGGAAGTGAAATGGTATTTGTCCCACCGAACGTGCCAGAACTATTATAGACTGGATCTGCACCCTTGTGAGAAAGTTTTTCAGACTCTCTCACTTCTAGTTATAAGCATGGGAATAATCTCAGGATGTGGGTGTCCTATGGTGAGGTTGAACCTCTAGACTTTTTATGAGGCTAGTTCCTTATTTTCTTCACTTCAACTCCTTGATTTTTACACTAAACTATACTAATGGTCAAGGAAAAGGGGTAGGATGATTACTTGAAAAGAAACCTAAGCTAATGGGAGGTGATGCACCAAAAGAGAGTGATCTACTTGGTCTAGAAAAGAACAAACTATTGATGAATCTTAATAGGATGTAGGCTTATTCTAGTTCTATCTCAGGGCCGTATGCAAGGAGCTTTTGTGTGGAGGTCGAAGGAGGAGCTTTACGCTTTGAAGAATAAAAAAATAGGTCTATGAGAAACACTGAGTTAGTAAAATTCAAAGGAAGCTAGAGACACAGGTACTTCACGCAATCTTGCATAAAATTGAAAGAGTCAAAAGCAAGATGCTTAGAGAAAATGTAGGTGATGAACAACAATCATACATTCTGCAAATAAAACCAAAAATGTACACTTCTCTTTGACCAGAAATAGAAATTTTTTCCTTATATTACTTCAACAGAGTCTTTTACAAAGAAATTTTTACATAGTGATTTTATCACGAGTCTAGGGATGCATTTCTAAGCTCTAAGGCCTCTATTTATAAATAAAATGGGGAAGAGAGAAAGGGAGGAAAGAATAAGTCATAGATGGATGGAACCTCTTGTTATCCTTCCTTGATGTTCATAAATGCATTGTTCTAGATTATTGCGCAATACTCTTGAGCCCCTCTCATATTTAAGACTTTATTTGGTGCATCTAAAAAGTCATGCTATGAGCAACTAGAATGTTTCTTCTTGAGGTTATAGATTTAAGTGTCAAACAATGATTGTAGGTAACGAATCGTGGTGGATGGGAGCCTTCATAACTTCTAGCTATCAGCCACTTAGACTCTCCCATGTTTATTGAATATCCTTGTGCCATTTATCCTTTACTGATTGGCCCTTTTTGATCTAGTTGTGCCATGTGGCATCCTTCCATTCATTGCATCATGATTCTAGCATTGCCAAACCAATCTTAAGTCAATCTCTTGGAGAATCTTGATATACTTTATGTAGAGTAATTCAAGTTCTTTGGCCTCTCCAACTTTAGACTTTCTCAGATCCTTCACTTATAAAGCCTTTTAAGTAGACTACTTTGAGAAACCTAATTTACTCTATGCAGAGTAATTCAGGTTCTCTAAGCTTACTTAATTTGGACTTGTCCATCTTTAAGTCTTCTCACTTTGTTGCTTCCTAAGCCTTAAGACTTCAAGCTTTTCAAACCCAATTACTTCCAATGACTAGTCACTTATCTTTATTTTGACATCTATTAGCCCATCATTTCCTTTGGACACTTGGTCTCAGGCTTATCTCTCAGCTTATTTCTTTTGGGCAAATCTCTGAAGGAATTTCTTTGAATAAATTTGTCTGAAGGAATTCCTTCAGACTTTTTTTATGGGTCTGTCTTTGGAAACTACCCTTTAGGCTTTTCATAATGGACTTTCTTGAAGGGTAAGAGACCCTTTAGGTTTTTTTCATGTGATCCTGTCGAAGGGAAATATACCCTTCGGTAATTTTTAAATGGTCCTCCTAAAGGGTCACATACCCTTCGGGAAAATTGCAACTATCTACTTGGAGAAGAAAAATCCCTTTGGAAATTCTGAAGTGTACCATTTGCCCTAAAAAGACCCTTCGACATTTTGAAAATGCCCTTCAATTTTTTTGAAAAAGACTCATCTCTTGAAGAACCTGATAAGTATTAATTTTCAAGATGAAATCAGGTTTGTTGAGTGCATTTACTCATTTCAAAATTTTGACTGCTCACAACTTATGAAGTAATCAAGTAGTGCTCCCTGGAGAACCCAAAAAACACTATTTATGAGTAATTCAGGTTTGTAAACTCAAATTACTTCTACTTATGAAACATTTAGAAGTTAAGCACTACTAGAAACCCAATTTTCATTGTGCCTTCAAAAAACTTGAAGTTGTTACTACTGGAAAACCCGCAATCCTCCCAAAGACCTACCATTTTCTTGTCTAAAAGCTCCTTTTCCATACTTAGGTAAACTTTGATATGTGGACCAAAAAATGGCCAATAGGACCCTTAGCGTAAGGAAGCATTTAAGATTTAAAATTTATAATCCTTTTAAAATCATAATAATCTTTTAGAATCATAATAGTTTAGACTCCAAACTAAATGTATTATCGCACAACTATAACGTCAACATTTTTGCAATTGCAATTGAATTATGAATGAGAATAATCTAAAAACCATTATAACTAGTCAATATAATATTTCTTAATTCTGATAAACCATAGGAAACATTTCTTTTTCAAACTAAGAATACTACAACAAACACTACACTTGAATGCAATTTGATTAATTATGTCAAATGAACCCTCTTGGCTGAAAATAAACATTGATAATGATAATATATATGTGATTTTTATTCATTCAACCATAAATGGTTTTCAAAACCACTATAATATAGATACGAAATCACAAACAAATCATTACCCAAATAATTTAATTGAAGACATGCATATTCATGATATTACTAATTGACATAGGTGCCTAACTGCATTTTTAGATTTCATGACCAGGTCATCTCTATGGCTGATAAGGGTATTAGTTTCAAAAAATTGAAGGGGTATAAAAAATAGGCATAACATGTTCCCATTGATCAAATTTTCAACTTTGGATGATTGCAAGTTTTTCAATGACTTCAAGGTCTACACTATGAACCCTAAATAGACTTGATAACTTCCATTCAAGTCTTGTAAATGTGCATAACCTGTTTCTTAGGTTTTAGTAACGTTACAGTTGTCTGTACATGCCTACAGGTGGCTATGTATGTTGATACCTTTGATTAGTCCTTACTCATTGTATTATAATCCTATCTCAATGAAATTTCAAGTATTTCAATACAAACCCTCCACATAGAAACTAAATTTCATGTTTTTAGAGTGGAAATCAGGGACATTTCCTTGATCTTGAAGCCATTTCACAGAAGACAAACCTTTGTAACTATGAAAACTCTATCCTGTATATCAATAGTAGTGTTACTTCAAACTTTCAAGGATGATCCTACCTACCTTCCATGAACACACATGTCAACCAGTTTCATTCAATCATGAAATGAATAGACATTCTTTGCAAGATCATATTCCCTACTTGGTTTACTCAAATCAAAGCAAACAAAGAAGAAAATCAAAGCCAATGGGATATAGAGGTAGTTTAGTGTCACTAGCATTCTTAAGGATGGTTCATGAAGCACATATGATCAAAATTAAAACCATGACCATGGAATGAGAGCTCACAGAGACTATCTTCAACCCTTAAGTGTACTTAGACCAACTCTCATCCTCCTGTCCATACTAAGAGTAAACCAATTGACCTGTATGACCTTATCTAGGAGAGCAATGAGGGAGATAGACTAGTTTTTTCCAAATTTGAAACTATTGAAGCTTATCAAGCCTAGAAAAGATCTATGGCGGCCTCTAGATATCCTCTTGAAGTTTCCCACATGCTATGTGGTTGTCCCTATCTATACGACTACCTTTAAACTACTTGAAACTACTTGATCTTCTTGGATGGACGTTGAACTTGCATTTATTTAGTTTCAAACTGATTATTGACATTATGTAACATATTGTACATTAGAGTAAACTTTGATATTTTTTTTGTCATGAAAAATATGTACATCTTCCCCTAGAATGATCAAAATGGTGAAATAAAGAAAAATTAAGACAAATGACATAAATGACTAAGGTGAAAATATTAAATGGCCTTCAAAACATGACTAGCCATTATTTATGACCTTTATATCCATGATATGACTTAGCAAGACCCTATAGAAAGTTTGACTATATAAGGGATTGATCTAACTTGACCTATGGTCAAGTCTGGTCAATAGTTACATGTCCTAAAATATGGAATCCTTGTGAAGTTCAATGTTGGATGTGTGGAAAAACATTAAAATTGGTTGAAATATAAAAGTGTGTCAAGATTCACAACTAATTCCATATTTTTGTTATTTTTTCCAAGTATTTATGGCTTGAATATTTAGATAAATAATGTTATCAACATTTAAAAACCATGCATTTTGTTAACCAATTCAAGACACATAGTGTTAGGAAATTTTGCAAATTTCACATTCTTTTGAGGCATGCACATATATATATATATATATATATATATATATATATATATATATATATATATATATATATATATATAAATAAAATACCTTTCCCTATTGATAGCATATATATATATATATATATATATATATATATATATATATATATATATATATCATTGATAGATGGAAGGAGGTGGACATGGCCCACCTATATGTTTCACACCAAGTCACTGAGGGGTTAAAGTCCAACTGGGCACTTTATTTTACCTATAAAAATATAGAAGATGAGAGAAGGCTCATTGTACATCCAATCATAGGTTCTCATGGAGCATGTTCTTATTACTAATGGTGTTCAATGAAATTGGTGTAATTGAATACAGCTATGAATAATCAAAATGGGTATACCCACCTGAGCATAAGTCTCCTATGGAGTGGTACAAAGCAATCACATACCCTGTTCATATTATTTCATTCTATAAGCTTAAAATGAATTCGTGGTATGATGGGATGAAGGAAGCCTTTAGGAATGAGTGGTGCATTCTAAAGGACTTGCCTCCATAGGTTGGTAATCAAGCCAAGTTTGTTAAAAGGTAACACTACTCACTTTCGTGCATCAGGATGGCTTGATCTATAGAATTTTTTGCTTGGTTAAAGTTTCCTTATGATTTCATGTTATAGTAATTTATGAACTTTGTCAACCAAATATACAACACTTGAAGCTGAACAAATTGACTCAGAGTCTCACACTCTTTTATAGATGTATCGATACCCTGGGAAGAAAGCTTATAGATAAAAGGTTGAGTCAGAAAGAACCAATGTCAAGGTGCATCAACCCTTGAATGGGTATTTCACTCATACTTTTAATAGATGTTGAAACCAAAGAAGAAATATTAGGAAAGCCAAAGTGTGAGAAAGAGAAAATCTCATTAGTGCCACCACTAGAAAGGAAGTAAGAGCGCTTTGGGCATAATGCCAACATAAGCTCTCAACTAGAACCTTTGAAATGGCAAAATACTAACTAGGCACCACCAAAAATGGATCCACCAACAAGTCAGCTAGAAGGCCCAACACCAATTACATAAAGTATTCCTTTAGAACATGAGATAAAAGAGCCTAAGGATGGTGACAAGGATGACCTAGGAGAATTACCAGGTTGGACCTTGGAGATAGTTAAATTTATATAAGAAGATATTTACTTGAATAAGATGCCCTCTCTAGTATGAGAGGTAGAGACCAACCTTGAGGAGATACAAATGGAGATTGAAGATCTACTTGGCAAAGAGAGGAATAGCTTTGAAACAGAAGGACTGAATGGCCTCAACATCAAGACCACTTTTTAGGAGCAAGACATGGATGTCAAGATACTTGAGTGGGATCCCATAAAAGAGAAAGAGTTAGTTGAATCTATGATACAAATAGAAAGGTCTGATGCAGCTTCCAACCTCTATACCCAATACCAGAAAAGCACCCTAACAAGTTTTTGTGTCTATATTCCCATATTGATCAAGAATATACGTATGTTCAAAAATGACATGAGATGTCATTATTCTTCAACATGTATAATGAATAAAATTAGTTTGAGATGCCTTTCAATGGTCTTGTATTAGATCCACATGTGGCGGTGATACATATAACTCTTTGGGTAAATCCCTGTCAATTTACTTCTATATAGACTAGCATAACACTCTTAAAACTGGAAACTGAGGTCACAAAATAGAATGTTCTTACAAAATTTAATACACAATGGGTTGAATAGAAACATACCAAGGTAGTGGAGTTGTATAATAAATAGGTATCCAACCCCACCAAATTAGAAAAAGTATTCAGTCGAGCTAAAGCCCCAGTTTGAGGTAGAGACATACTTCAAGGTAAAAACACCAAATATTTGTAAGGCTATTTTGAGCCAAGACCCAACACTCATAGATAGAGTCCCTTTAGTTGGTGAGGTAATTTAAAAGTTGGAGACCCTTGTGGACTTACTGTTGAAATGGTGCAAAGAGCAGCCTAGGTTAAGAGATGAAAAAGTATGGGCAATAGAAGAGTTTACCAAAGTGGTGGAGGTGTGAAAGTGCACTTTGTATAGAGCTAGGGATGTGATTCCCATTTTAGATGGGGTTTTTTAGAAGTTGGTGCAACATAGTAAAATTTTAGAATATTAGCTTCAAGCAGAAGAGCTTTAACACTAAAAATTGGTTGATATAACCCTTTTAATAAAAGATCACACCAAGTGCACAAAGACATTCAAGATGTAGAAGTTATGAAAGAGATAATAAGTGTGCATCAGCAAGAAATAAATTTTATCTTTACATCACTTTGAGGATAGGTTGTAGCTTAAGTAACCATGTTTGAGAACTTTCATAAGGATGCTTCCATATCCCTTGAATGTTTGGTTAATAAATCAAGTGAATGTCTTGACTAACTCGAGGAGACTAAGAAGCTAAAAATGAGCATTAAAGAAATAACGTCAAAGTTGTTCAACACCTTGTCACATTAGGAAGGTGTCAATATGCAAATCAAACATGTTGCACCTAAATTTTTGTTAGAAGCTGATACTGGTGTTTAATTTGGGATGGACTAATGGCATAGTGTAGGGTGATGTTGAACCCTAAATTTTGGATAATTATTTTGATAGTGACATGGAAGAAGCATGGCATGCTAGAATCATAGTGCATAAGAAGCATGATGTAGAATTTATACAGGTATAGAAGACCATGGGGCAAGATATCATGACATGATAAGACCCAGTCACAAAGGATGCATAATAAATGGAGAACCTAAGAGAGAAGAGCTCAAAATATCAATGGAAGACATGGGGAACATGTAGGAATCATGAGATAGTTAAGGAGTGATTCTCAAGGATGGAACAAACTTAAATCATACATGATTTTAGCACTAGCCTACATGAAGATAGACATGTGGTAGTGATGATCCAATATTGAATAGGAATATATGGGAATAAAGTCCAGAGTACTTCAAAAAATAATGTAGTTGGATGCCATGACTCTTAGTCCACTGGAGATTGTTAGCTAGTCACTAAGAGTGTCATTACTATTGTAACTACTTGGTCGGAGAGAACCAAATATAAATACCCCTATTAGAGATTTATAATGTTGATGATCATTTTTATATAATGATTGATAATTATTGATTGTTTCATTGATGTAATCATGGATAACATTGTAATGTTTTTATTGTACCCTATATTATATCTAAATTATATTACTAAGTTGCAACATATGCTTGTTATGTAATTTGTGAATCTACTATGAATATAAGGAATAGAATATGTGTTATCTGAATATTATAAATGTGAAATTTGGATATAATGGTGTTAGTCATTTTAATCATGTTTGTTCACTTAGCTAAAATTAGGCCTACAATTGTGTATTTTTTCTAGTTATTAATTGAATAAAGTATATGTTTGAGCACTAATTTATGACAAGTACACCTTCACATGATAAAACCCATGGGAACCATTTTCTTGTTGCATGACTTAGGTGAGCATACAAGAACTCTAAGTATTTATTGAAATTTTAGTGCATCAACTTGTTGGGTCTTACTCACTTCAAGCACACCTAGGGAAAGGTCTACATAGAAAATTAACCCAACATATTCCATCATTGGAACTTTTTTACTCGTACATAGACTATCTATTACAATCCTATTACAATATAAATTTAATAATCAATGTTATTTTTTTCCATGTCTATGCCTTATTATCTTTGTATAAGGGAGGTTTAGTATAATAGTCTCATTGAAGGTGGATAGAGGTGTATATAAGGGTGATTCAAGAAAGATATTAGGATTTTCCATATATATTGCCTATGTTATCGAATTTTGTGAGAAGTCATTGTATTGGAATGAATATCAATGAATATAAGAAGGCTTTCAAAGATTGTTGGTGAACCAATATGATTTCCATAGTAAGTGAAACAATATCACATTGTTATGTTCCTTTAAATAGAGTAGAGTATTGTTTTTATCTTCAAATACAACCACCAAATACAAGTTAGGAAGGCCCTATTTTTGTCACAATCTAGATCAAAGAAGATAGAGGTATTTTATGGATTCATTTTGATGATTTTAGATGTTGAGAGGGTGGTAGATGGATTTTTATTATCAAGGGTAATATGGTTATATACTTATAAATCCATATAGAGAACAATATCACACTCTAAACCCCATTTTCATGCATATAGTCTGGTAGACAGTCCCATAATTCTATATATCTTCAAATTGTAGACTTTTGATGGTTGTTCAAGCCTAAATACCTATTAGAAAAGGTTAATATTGTTAGGGTAGACCTTATTCAGTTATTAGTTTGTTTTGAAACCCATTTGAATTCAAAATATCCCTTTTTATCTCCTCTTAGGTTGTCTCAGACCTGTTTAACCTTGAACTAGGGTTTTGAACTTCAAATTCCTTTATCTTGGGATTCTACCCCCAGGATTTCATGAAACTTGGTCATATATTGTGTTTTAACATGATATACAATATTATGTTGGTTTTGAGTTGATATTATCCCATACATTACAAAATTTAATATTGTGTTAGTGAGGAGACCTAGTTAGGCCTAATTGCAAAAAGGACTAGTGAAGTTAATAGGCTTTCCTTGAGAATTGAAACTTAAAACCTTTTATGAAGTTATAAGAGGATAATGGGTTTCTAAAAATGGTCTTAGTTTATTTGGATCCTATGTATACTCTCCAAAACTATAATCTTTATCCTTGAGGAGAGCTACTAAAGAATAAGGTTAAAGAAAGAAACTTGCAAATTGAATTAGCTAACTCTCTCCCTCTGCATCACAAATTGAGAATAAAGTAATAAAAATATAAAATCTAGGTCGTATAAAAAGAAAAAAAAATATGTATGGAGATTAGTAAATTTTTCTAAAATTCAATGTCAAAATAAAGTGCTTTCAGATCCAAATTTCAAATCTGAGATTAAAAAAATTACTTTCAATGTCAGATATTGAATCCAAGGTCAAAAGAAAGTTGTTTTAGTGTCAGATTGTGATTCTAAGGTTGAAACAAAATTATTTTAGTGTTAGATATTTAGGTTTTTATGGAATCCCCAAGATTTTTTTTTTGAAATGCTCAAATAAAATGTATGAGTTTACTAATATGTTTTATCATAATTTAGAATTAATTAGAGTATTAAATATAATTAAGATAAATTGAATATAAGGTAGCAAATTATTGTAAATAACTTGTAACTAGTAAAATGAAAATAAAGTATTGAAAGGACAAAGTTAGAATGAATGAAATAAGACTATCTATGAAAAACACAAGAAGACTTGGTTATTTTCTACTTGTATGTTGACTATCTATGATTGAAAGATGATTGGAATTGATCAATTACATTTGATTATGTGTATGAAACTGAAAGAGGAGTTGTCACTATATTAGGACAAAATTGAATGAAAAAGGTTAGGTTCAATTACCACTATTGTCCTTTGTGGGTTGATCTTGATCTTTGTAATAAAATAGGAATATAATGACATAATCACCTATGTTTACTTGAAATATGTCAGTGTATAAAAATTTGACCTTTGATTATGTGCAAATGGCCTATAAATGACTTATTCAAAGTTGAAACCGTAATAGTTTTTGAAATAGTTGAAAACTCGTAAAAAGAAAGGGGTATTATAATGGGTTGAGGTGACCCCAATCCCCCCATGATGAATAAACTCTACCTACGTATCTAAATACTTTGAAGAGGGAATGAATCCCAAGTAGTTGTCCAACCTAGAGTGCTTACTACAATAGTGCTCTTTTGCTACATGTATGCATCCAGAGATGGCTTGAATACTTTATAATAGTTTGAATTGACTCATATAGAATAGGCTTGTGACATGGCTAAGTATTGCTTCAAATGAATAAAATCAGATTTAGAAAGAAAGGGAAACTTTTTGAATGTGAAATAGTATAATTGTGCCTGAATAGTAAAAATGGCAAGTTTGCCAAGTAATATAATAAGTGACTTAGATGTGCCTTTATAACAATCCAAAAGTGTGAAACCTTATGCTACCTATCATAAAAATGCAAACTAATTTGTAATGGAGAGTTTAACTTTTTAAAAATAGTTATTTCCATGTGAAGAATAGGATTGACACATAAAGGTCAGGATTGATTGTTGACCTTGACCCATGTAGGTCAATTCCGAACAAGAGGATAACATTTGAAATTAAAACCTGAGATGTTTATGCAGATGCTAAGGGAGTTTTTCAATAGCTAAGAACATTTATGTAGGTGTAAAATGGTAACTTATAAAGAAAAAGTCCATACAAGTACTTAAGATAAAGTAAGGTGGTGAAATATGGCCAAATTAAGTGCCCAAGTCAATTAAAGTAAAAATGGGTTAAAACTAACATTATCAAGTATTCATGATCAAATTTAAGTGTCTGTAGACCTATTTTTTGAAATTTCCTCATTTTATTTATTTTTACACAATTTGTCAAATTTCACTTATTCTAAACCTGTCTAAGTTACCCTAAATTTTTGATAATTTAACTTAATTTTTTGAATTTTTCATAAATTCCCCTAATTTTACCTAAATCTATACAATTTTTTCTAAAAATTCCTTAACTTTCCCCAAATTTCCATAAAATTTAAAGCTCTATAATTTTCCCAAATTTTTAAAATTTTACTTAATTACCTTAACTTTCCCTAAATTTCTTTGAATTTTCAAATTGTTTATAATTTTTTAGATTTCTCTATTTTTTCAATTTGAGACACATAGAATTTGTGCTTGTGAATCCCTAAAGGATCAAATCACTAGTCTGAACAAGTTAATAAAAGATTTTTAAAATCATATTACACAACTACAAAATCTAACACATGGTAGTGTTAATCATGTGTTTGCATCCTCATATATCAATGTTGGGTCAAACAAGGTTTCTTATCCAAATTCAAATGTTAGGAACCCGTGCTTAATTGCTATGGACGCATATGCTTTGTAAGTCGTCCCTTAGAGCTTATTCGAATTATCCCACATACAAGGGGAAGTAGTAGTTGTTAGAATAGAGTTAGTATATAAGTAAGTGTTAAGGCTGAATAAAGGCATCCACGAATTCATTGTATTGAGCTTGCTCAAAGGAGGTTGCCCCCTCGAAGAGGCCTGCGATCAATATAAGCTTTCTGTGTTTCTGTTATTGGTAAGAGTTATTTTATTTTGGCATATTTTGATTAAATCTATTGTAAGAGGTAAATTGTTGTAGGAGGTTCATCACATTTGGTATCAGAGCGCTTTTTTGGCTTTGTGGGTAGATTTGGCGCAATTTTTTTTCAAAGCAGGGCTTTCCAGGAGCTGCGCCATTTTTTGGCAAGAAATTTTTCATTGCAGGTTCCATCATTTCGGATTGGGTAAATACCTATCCGCTTAACTGTGGGAAGTGCTTGGGCATAAGCCCTAAAACTCATTGTGAGGAGTACCACAGGAACCCCGAAGTAGCTGGCCCATTGAGAGGACCTGCCAGCGAAAAGGGCAACGACCCCAACCTGATTGACTAGATCCCACCCGTGAGGTAAACCAAAAGCTGTCATTAAGAGGTAAACCCGTGGCCAAAAATTTCTGGAGAGCGGTACTCGCTCAGACAGCTTTGGTGGCCAGAGAGAATTTTAAAATCCTTTAGGCAGCCAAACAAACCTAAGGTCCATATCCAACTTATCAGGTTCAAACAGCAAACAACAGCATACCCACAGTTGATGATATTTCGAACCGCACAGTTGCAGACAATCCGTTCCTGAAACAGCGGCTTATAAAAATTTTTAAAAAAAAAAAAAAAAACGACAACAGCAAGCAAAAAAAAAAAAAAAAAAAAACAAACAGCAGCAAAAAAAAAAAAAGTCCAAATTTTTTTTCACAACTGGTTATGGTCACCACTCGTGCAAGCACAAAAATCATGGAGGAAGAAATCGCCACATTGAAATCTCAGGTTACAGAGTTAACCGATATGATGCGTGGCTTGAATCAACAGAATAACATCTTGCTCAACCGAATGCAGAAGGAGGAGTCTTCTTCAGACCGTCACTCCTTTACTTCCAACTCCTCCCGTGGACCTAAGCTAGACTTTCCACGGTTCAATGGTACAGATCCTATAGGATGGATATATCGAGCTGAACAATTCTTCAACCTCCACAATACTTATTCTGTAAACAAAGTCCCAATTGCTTCCTTTCATTTGGAACACGAAGCACTTCAGTGGTACCGTTGGTATCTCAAGACCAATGATGAACCTGATTGGTCAATTTTTGCATCCTTAATTTTGGGTAGGTTTGGTCCCTCAGCATTCGAGGATTTCACAGGCACCCTCACCAAACTCCGTCAAACAAGAACTGTTCGGGAATATCAGCTTGAATTTGAAAAACTCGCTAATCACACTGAAGGGTTGTCAGATGACTTCTTCAAAAGTTGCTTTGTTAGTGGCCTTAGAGAGCCGATCCGCTCAGAGGTAAAAATGTTTCGACCTGAAAATATGATGGATGCTTTGGGTCTGGCTAAGTTAGCAGAAGATAAACTCTCCACACAACGTTGACCTCCCACCTTTTTACCAGCCAAGAACACAGTGAATCAGCGGACAACCATAACCACACCAATCAAGCGCCTGACTGAGACAGAGATGTGGGCTCGTAAAGAAAAAGGATTATGTTACAACTGTGATGACAAATGGGTTAAGGGTCACAGGTGCATCCAACAAAAACTTTACTTGCTAGATGTGGAGTCACCACCAGAACAAGACAACGAGATTGATATTCCAGAATTTCAAGATGCTCAAGATGAACCCGGCACTGAAGAGGACCCAATGGTTCAAGAGACTCAACCTGAGATCTCAGTACATGCACTAGCAGGTGTCACTACTCCCCAAACCATGAAGGTCAAAGGGTGCTTCAAAAAGATCCCTCTCACAATTCTCATTGACTCGGGCAGTACTCACAATTTCATTGATCCTCGCATTGCTAAGGCAGCAGGCTGCTTTATATACCCTTGTTCTAGCTTTGAAGTCATGATTGCTAATGGGGGCACATTGCCATGTAAAGGGAAGTGTCGAAATGTGCGTCTTGCAATCGGCGATTATAATTGTCGCTCTGATATGTTTGCCCTATCCTTAGGTGGGTGTGATGTGGTTTTAGGGGCACAATGGCTTCGCACATTAGGACCTATTTTATGGGACTTCTCTGAGCTTTGGATGCAGTTCACAGCTAATGGTCAGAAGCACACCTTAAAAGGGTTATTACCAGGATCTGCTAGCATCATCAGTTCTCATCGCATGGAAAAACTTTTGAAAAAAGGCTCACATGGGGTCATTGCACAACTGCATTCCATTCAACTCCAGCCCTCTGCTGCTTCTAACCACCCTATAGACTTACAAGCCATACTCGACAAGCATGTAACCATTTTTTTAGAACCAGTAGGGCTACCCCCTTCACGCCCTAAAGATCACCGCATTCCTCTCCTTCCAGGAAGCATTCCACCCAACATTCGGCCATATCGTTACCCCCATCTGCAAAAGATAGAAATTGAGAACTTAGTCCGGGAACTCCTCAAGTCTGGCGTTATCCGCCCCAGCACCAGCCCATATTCCTCCCCAGTGCTTCTTGTCCATAAAAAAGATGGGTCGTGGCGCCTTTGCATAGACTTTCGAGCCCTTAACCACCTCACTATCAAGGATAAATTCCCAATTCCTGTCATTGATGAGCTTCTTGATGAGCTCCATGGGGCCAAATTCTTCTCCAAGTTGGATCTGCGTTCTGGCTATCATCAAATTTGAGTGCATCCTGATGACATTCCCAAGACAGCCTTTCGTACACATGAGGGTCACTATGAGTTCCTTGTCATGCCATTTGGCCTTACAAATGCCCCTTCCACTTTTCAAGCACTCATGAATAAAATCTTTCGGCCTTTTCTCCGTCAATTTATTTTAGTTTTCTTTGATGACATTTTGGTTTACAGCCGCACATGGGCCGAGCATCTCCAACATCTTGACAAGACATTACAGTTGTTAGCCGACAATCAATTATGTGCCAAGCAATCCAAGTGTTCATTCGCTCAAGAGGAAATTGACTATTTGGGGCACATTGTTTCAGCCAATGGGGTTCGCGTGGACGCAGAAAAAATCAGTGCTATGCAGAATTGGCCTCAACCAACCACCCTCAAGAGCCTTCGTGGTTTCTTAGGCCTGACAGGATACTATCGCAAGTTCGTCAAAGATTATGGAAAGATCGCGGCTCCTTTGACTTCCTTATTGAAGAAGGATGCTTTCACCTGGGGTGCAACAGCTGATCAGGCTTTCATCCAACTCAAACAGGCTATGTGTAGTACACCAGTTTTGGCACTGCCAGACTTCAGCAAAACTTTCACCATCGAAAGTGATGCCAGTGGCATTGGCTTGGGTGCTGTTCTTCTCCAAGAGGGCCGACCAATTGCCTTCACCAGCAAAGCCCTTTCTGGCCGCAATTTAGCTTTGTCTACATATGAAAAGGAAATGATGGCAATTTTACATGCAGTACAAAAATGGAGACCCTACTTACTGGGAAACCATTTTTGCATCAAAACTGATCATCAGAGTTTGAAATATTTCTTGGAACAGCGGGTCTCATCCCCAGCTCAGCAGAAGTGGGTCAGCAAACTCATGGGCTATGACTATGAGATCACCTATAAGAAGGGAAAAGACAATGTTGTGGTTGATGCTCTCTCAAGAACCTTCGAGGACCACCCTTCCCTCTCTGCCATCTCCATGCCCATTCCTAAATGGTTGGAATTTGTCCAACAAGGGTATGTAAATGATCCATCCTTATGCCACATCATTCATCAATTGACCACTGACCCCTCTGCCATACCACATTATTCATGGGATGGTGCTTCTCTGCGATACAAGGGTCGTTTGGTGCTTCCCCAAATTTCAGACCTACATCAGGCTATCTTCTATGAAATTCATGCTTCCCCCTCAGCAGGGCACTCAGGGTTTCTCAAAACCTATGAGCGGGCACGTCGACACTTCTTTTGGAAAGGCATGAAAAACAAAATTAAACAGATGGTGGCTGAATGTGAAACCTGCCAACGACACAAAGGTGAAACCACATTAACTCCTGGTTTGCTCGTGCCCTTGCCCATTCCTACTAGGATCTGGACAGATATTTCCATGGATTTCATTGAGGGCCTCCCTAAATCTGGGGGAAAGATAGTGATCCTAGTTGTTGTCGATCGCCTCTCCAAATATAGTCATTTTTGTGCACTCAACCACCCATACACCGCGTCCACAGTTGCATAGGTTTTCTTGGATCAGATCTTCCGTCTTCATGGCATTCCTTCTTCAATTGTCTCAGATCGTGATGCCACATTCACTAGCCATTTTTGGATGGAACTATTTCGTCGCACAGGCACACAATTGAAAATGAGCTCTGGGTACCACCCACAAATAGATGGCTAGACAGAAATCGTCAACAAATGCTTGGAGACCTTCCTTCATTGTTTTGCTTCAGAACAACAACATCAATGGGCCAAGTGGCTTCCCCTAGCTGAATGGTGGTACAATACCTCATACCACACTTCCACCAAAATGACTCCCTATGAGGCAGTTTATGGTCAAGCACCGCCACCACTTCTTCCATATCATCCTGGTAGCTCACCAGTTCAGGCAGTTGACACTACTCTCTGAAACCGGGATCAGATTCTCCGCACCTTGCGAAACAATCTCCACATGGCCCAAAACCGAATGAAGCAGCAAGCTGATCAACACCGCTCTGAGCGTACCTTTCAACCTGGTGATATGGTCTTTCTTCGTCTACAGCCATACAAGCAATCATCACTAAAACAAAAAGGGCACCAAAAGCTTGCTCCAAAGTTTTATGGGCCATATAAGGTTCTTCAAAAGATTGGGTCAGTTGCTTACAAGTTAGAGCTTCCACCTTCCTCCCAAGTTCACCCCGTCTTTCATGTCTCATGTTTGAAACAAGTTCTTGGATCCAACATCCGAGTGCAGACAGCTTTACCAGCACTTGATAACGAAGGCTCCATCCTTCTCAAGCCCGAAGCAATCTTGGACAGGCGCACCCGCCAACTTCGATCCCGCTCCATCATAGAGGTCTTAATCCAATGGCACGGCATGCAACCAGAAGATGCAACATGGGAACCACTCTTCCAGATTCAACAACAATTCCCACATTTGAAGCTTTGAGGGCAAAGCTTTTTTTTTAAGAGGGAGGGGATGTTAGGAACTCGTGCTTAATTGCTATGGACGCATATGCTTTGTAAGTCGTCCCTTAGAGCTTATTCGAATTATCCCACATACAAGGGGAAGTAGTAGTTGTTAGAATAGAGTTAGTATATAAGTAAGTGTTAAGGCCGAATAAAGGCATCCACGAATTCATTGTATTGAGCTTGCTCAAAGGAGGTTGCCCCCTCGAAGAGGCCTGCGATCAATATAAGCTTTCTGTGTTTCTGTTATTGGTAAGAGTTATTTTATTTTGGCATATTTTGATTAAATCTGTTGTAAGAGGTAAATTGCTGTAGGAGGTTCATCACATCAAAGCTACAAAAAAACACATCTAAAACTAGTGATCAAAATATTATACCAAAGGCTACTAAGAGTCTAGGTGGAATCCTAAAGGAGATGCTTATAAACAAAGTGATCCAAATACCTCCTCTACATCCTATAAGGAGATCCAGATATTATTGTGCATATCATAAAATGCATGGGCATCACACAAATTATTATTTTGCATTAAAAAATTAAAAACCAAGGTCACAAAGGTAGTGGTATTCATAGCATTGATACATGAACCAATAAAACCATTCAAATTATGAATACCTCTACTAAACTGTAAGTAGCAAAACAACAAATGTGGCTACCAAACAATAATTCAGAGAAAAACCAATTTCAAATTCAAAAATTAGAAAAATAAAATATTCAAAAGAATAATCTATAGCAAGATATGTTACAAAAAAAATTAATAAGTCAAAGCACAAATTACATATTTTCCTAATGATCAAGAAAATGCACATGACTCTTCTCTATCCCATAATGCGATGCAACATTTTGACAATGATGAACATACTATAAAAAACAAACTTTCAAGAAAACTAAAATCTATGGTGCAATGCATTTTTTATACACAAATTATTACATCCTGATTCTCTCATTAAACTAATTTACCTATTTATCCATGGATTAATCTGGTTATTAAATTATTTTGTTACTTTTTAACTAAATTATTAAGTCATATGTTGTTATGGGATAGATGTATGATTACTTAGATTTCATGATTTCATTATTATGTGATGGCTAATTATGAATTATATACATAATAATTATGTTACTTTGTTATTATAGCATTGTTTTATAATTTATATCATGGTGTACTTGACTAACTACCTTTTTGTTATGAGTTGGATACATGAGAGTTTATCTCTCAGAGTTTGACATAGGGAGAGCATCATCGGAGAGGGTAACATAGATGGAGATGGTGAAGGATGACAAAGGAATTGTTAAGACCCATCCATGCACACACCACATTAGATTTAAATATTATATGTATTGTGTGTTTGATTGTTATGTTAGGATAAATTAAAACCCGGATCTATCCCCAAATCACAAATAAGAAAAACTATGAAATGAGTTAATCAAACATTCTAAAAATAAACATAAACATGCACATAACAGGGGATAACAGATTTAACGTGGTTAATCCAAGATGGGTTACATCCACCAAACTTTTCCAGTATATTATTTCTATAAATATGGAGAAATAAAATCCTATAACAAACCCTGTTACATCTCTCTACCTTTTTTGCCTCCTCTCTATGTACAATATTTCATCATCTTTCACACTCATACATCTCAGTCATATATCAATACATTTTAGGGTAAAAACACCTTAACATAACCTCTACCATCAAATCTAAAAACCTTTAATCAACGGCCCAGATTGACTAAACTCAATTGAAATAAAATTAGAATTTTAACCTCTGATCCTGAAAGATAATCAAGCTCCACACCTAACACGTTAAAGTTATTACATATTAATTGGATATTAATTTTTGCATGTTTTAAAATTTAGTACATATTTGTGGAATAAATCTTGTATGTAATTACCTTTTTCATGTAGACTCAGTGTTAGATGTTACAATAGGAATTACATGAGATTTCTTTACTTGTGTTTGTCTATGATTTCAAAATAAAAACCAAGTATAAGATATTTAATTACTATTACATATAGACTAGTGAAATATCTTTAAAACATTTTATTTCGTAAATCTTATTATTATTGATATATTATAATATCAATATACGTTTAGCCATTAAAATAAAGAACGACATATATAGCCTATATACACTAGTAATTGACTAAAACAATTATCTTGTTATAATTAGAATCAATATTTGATTGGTCTATCATTTTATTAAATAAAAAGATAATTAATGTTTTAATGAATATAGTTACCTTTAATTTATATTAATGAGGTAAAATTATCCTAAATTGTTAACCTATGAATTAATATCTTATTTTTTTGCATGGACTACGATAAAGTTTGAAAGGGTTACTATCATTTCGTAAATGATCGATAACGTGGACTTTGAGTGATATACTCGGTAATGGAATATAGGTTGACATGCAATTTTTAAATGAATCTTTTATTAAATAAATAATTTAGTGAAGTTTGAATTAGGCCATGCAATAGTAGGGTTAATGGTAGTTAACTATTTACTAGTCACTATTTAACTGGGAAAAACACAGTTATAGTATGGTGACTGCAAGTTAGTAATAATGCATGCAAAGCTCGATGGATGAGTGGAAAATAATAAACATGAGTTGAGGAAGATAAGAAGGTACGACAAGGAAGAGAATAAGGATATAGAGCAAGGACAAAAAGGGTTCAAGTTCTTTTTATCTCAATTTTTGGGAAGCTATTTTACCAAGTTGGTGAATAAATTCCTTTCAAATTGCTTGCATAATTATTGTATATGGTTTGAAATAGTAGAGTTTAGGAACTAATGTTTATTTGAAATAAAAACATAGGTTCAGCCATGTGGATGGATTGGCCATCCATATAATTAATCTTAAATTATCTTCCTAAACCCTAAGACTTCAAATTGAGTAAGTTTTTGAGTGTTATGGCATTAATGAATTTGATTTGTGGAAATAAATTCAAAAATATTGGGTGAATTAGATAGTGGTATATAAAAAAATAATTAAGTTTAAACTAGATCACATATATACATGGGTTTTATACACACACACACACACACACACACACATACACATTATGAACTCATGAAGGGAGAAAATGATTTGATAAATTTCTATACATTAAAATGGAAGTAGAATATACACAAATCTGGATGAATATACATATAATAGAGGTATGAGTTAAAGGATTTTTAAAATGGTTTAAATTGAGAATATCATTATCCTGTTTGATTCAATTTATAAATACATAATAAATATTATTGTGTGGGTTGTTGATTTATTTTTGGACTGTGTAAATTTGATAAAAAAATAAGTAGTAGAATGGTTATATATTCTGCATACATAGGGTTTGGGTAATTTGAAAATGGGCATAGGGTACACATATACATTTATATACGACCTTGTGAATAGAGCATATATAAATATATATGTATGGATTAATATATATTTATGTGGTTTGAAATATGGAACATATTGAATCCAAAAGGTTGCAAGTTTAGATTTAATATTGAAATTTGACATAAAAATTAGACTATGAATATGTGATAGAATATACCCACAGTTATACTTAAGTCAATTTACATTTAGGATGTCAATAAAAATGAGACATATATACATATCATGACTACGTCTGGGTTATATTAATTTTTAACAATGTGTGTGTGTGCGTGTGTGTGCGTGTGCATGTGTGTGTGTGTGTGCGTGTGCGTGCGTGTGCGTGTGTGTGTGCGTGTGTGTGCGTGTGTGTGCGTGCGTGTGTGTGTGTGTGTGCGTGTGCGTGTGTGTGTGCGTGTGCGTGTGTGTGTGTGTGTGCGTGTGTGTGTGTGTGTGTGTGTGTGTGTGTGTGTGTGTGTGTGTGTGTGTGCGCGTGTGTGTGTGCGTGTGCGTGCGCACATGCCTCAACTTTATAAATATTGTGAGTTATGAATATTGTGCATATATTTATACATATATAAGGATTGTTTTAAAACAAGAGCAAGTTAGAGATAGGGAAGGTGTTTTAATATGATGTTTATATCCAAGTCATTGACCATAAATTCTTACTCAAACTAGATTAATATGGGTACAGTTGGTAAATCAAACACAAGAAATTCTAGAGTTTGTGAGATTATAGTTTTGTGTATTTATGTCTATAGAGATATAATGGAAAACATTGTAAATGTATACTTAAAGGACTATATTAAAAATGTGTACCTGAGAATGAATCTAAGATGTATGGTTTTGGGTTTTAAGGTAAAAACAAAGTAAAGGATGTAGGGCAATGTGGGGTCATTAATGTACCATATCTAAGTTAAAGTTTTATTATGAATTAAATTGTGGCTAAAAGAATTTAAGAGTCTCTTTTTAATTTTGTATGCTCGTACATAAATAGGTTATTGAATATAATAACCTAAGGATAAATGAAATTGCCGTTGTATTGTAGAACTCTGTGTGTGTGTGTGTGTGTGTGTGTGTGTGTGTGTGTGTGTGTGAACTTAGGTTCACATACATACATATAACAGGTATAAATACATATTTGATAAATACCTTTGTCATATTATGGATTTAGATAATGAAGTCAAAAACACAATAGATTAAGGTTCTTTAATTTATGTGATAAAACCTCTCAATAGGAATAATGAAAAGAAATATTATACTATGTATTATTAAGTTAATTTGTTGTTGTTTTTATAATAAAGTATCATGTGCCATATGTGTTGAGATGAGTAATTTAATGCATCTACTTACAAAAAGTAGATTCTTTTAAATAAGTTGTAATCTACCTATTTGGTAAATAAACTTGTTTATCATAATTATGGTTTATGTGATGAATAATAAAAGTGAGGCTCATTCATATATTTGATGGACTAAATATATATAGTAATTATTTCAATAATTAGCATGTGTTTGTACTTGATAATAGTAATAATTACATGAACCTATTGGTTAAATAATTTTTAATCAAATCTTGCATTGTTGGTACTAAATAAGCAGTGAGATGTACTTCAATGGCATACTTAGCACCATCGATGCCAAATGAAGGTAATCCGATCAAGTGGTGTGTATGAATTTGATAGATCTTAGAGATCAAAATCTATTTGAAAATTTTGGCCAAAGTAATGTTTAAATAGACATTATCATTTCATATATATGATTTACATGTTTGTGCGATATTGTGTGTAGAATATATTTATTTATGGTACACATCATGTAGTAAAAATCTTACAATACACGGGTACTAACATGTCTCTCCAGATTCCCGCACCATCACCATCTACCTATATATGAAGGGAGGGCCATTCCCTATTTGAGGGATTTTTTAGGAGATCAATGGTCCATGGTTGGTGTGAAAAAGCACTTGGATGATGCTCTACATCCCCAGTGTAGTACTTACTTGGAGACTACACTTGAGATTATCAAGGATATAGGAGTTAGAGTAACTCGAGCTCCATGGAGAATTATATCTATCATTGTATATAAGTTGACATATCTTGCCTATTAGAATATAACTATATTATTATTAAATATTAATAATAGTGGTTGTATTATTGTACCAATCATGGTTGACTTTTAATATGACTACTTTTATTATATTGTTATGTTAATTTACATAAGTTGTTAATGATCATTAACTTTTAATACTACATGTTCAGTTGTTTTTAATATACTTTGAATAGTATGTTAAGGTCACTAATTAGATTCTTATGGTGTAATCAAATGAAATAATAAGTGTTGTGTAAATATTTTTTAAAAAATTACTAGATTATTCTAGTAAATCTCTATGGGGATGTTACATTTTGGTATCAAAACCAAGGTTTGAACTATAGGACTTAATAATTTTACTAATGTTTTCATATTCTTCTCTAACTAGAAGGAAGAATGGTGTGATCAAGAGCATTGGTTGAGGGTCCTTTGAATGCCAATGACAATAACCCTCCATTTGATCCTAACTAATTTACCATTGAACAAGCAACAAAGTTAGATCAGATTCTTGAAACAATGAATGAGACTAGGGACAAAGTTGTAGTCCTAAAATAGGAAATTCATGGACATGAGGAATAAGCCCAACAAGATGAGCCTAAAGAGCATCCTATTGAGTAGGAAATCCCTCAAGAGCAAAGACATGAGGAAGTGCCTCAAGATGCAAGAGCACATGTAATCATAAAATTTTTAAGAGATATGAAAAAGGTGAATCCACCTAAGTTTAATAGAACCATTATGGGAGATGGATCTGAAGTTTGGTTGCCTAAAATGGAAAAGTATTTTGACATTCAAAACTACTCCAAGGTCACCAGTGTTGTTTGGAGAGCTTATCAGTTGGATGGAGAAGCATCTATAGCTGGGCCAACAAAAATTTGGAAATGAATCTGAACTCGACCACCACTACTTGGGAGAAATTTGTAATGTTATTTAGATCACAATGACTTCCACAACTTTATTTTGATAAAAAAATTGATAGATTTTCAAATTTTGAAGCAATGAGACTTGTCAGTAAATGAGTAATGGGAACAGTTCACCAAACTTCTAAAATATGTACCTCAGTATCAGGTAGATGAGAGGTTCAATATTTGAAAGTTTATCATGGGATTAAAACCCTAGATTGGTGGAGACATGGAAGTTCATGGACCATCTACCATGGACCAAGTCTTTGAAAAAGAATTCAAGCAGGTGCAAAATTTGAAATCTCTTGCTTAGGTTAGGGACAAGTTTAAGAAAAAATCTAGAAGTTCAAAGCCAACTTTCAAGAAGAAGAACTAGAAGTAGAAGAGTGATGACTCAAAGAGTCAGTTCAAGAATCATAATACCATATTCAATAGTGGTACAGGTAGTGAGAAATGAGGTAATGGTTCCAAGGGTGATTTCAAGGGAAAACAATAATCTAATAGGAAGGGACAATTAGGAGGTTGCTTCATCTATGGAAGTGGCCATTTTGCACATGAATGTACCCAAGTTAAGTTGAGGAACAAAGGTTTTACCCCTCATCAAGGAAATTTTCAGTAATTTATTCATGTGGTGGTTGATAATCATCAAGCAAAAATCCAAGATTCACCCATAGAATTATCAGGTATTTTGTTTGAACATTCAGTTTACATTTTGATAGATATATGGTCTACAAAATATTTTATAGGTCCTAGAATTATAAATAAATTATCTAGGAAAGTTGGTGTAATGGAAAATGTATGGTCGGTATAATATGGGAATAACTCTAAAGTCCAAGTTGATAAGTGTTTAGTAGAAGTAGAAATTAGGTTGTCAGAATTCATAATGGTTGTGGATCTTTTTGTAGTACCACTAGGGTCATATGATGTGATCTTAGGAGTCAATTGGCTTGCAAATCATAAAGCCAAGGTTGACTTTTATTTGAAAAGAGTTGAGTGTCTTGATGATACTAAATATTAGATACTAATTCAGGGTGAGAAAAGGGAGTTAAGGCTTAGGCAAATTTTTGCAATGCAATTCAGGAAGGCCCAAGGTAAAGGATGTCAAGCATTTATCATTAAGATAAATGAAATGGAGGAAAATCGGGAACCAAGGATTGAAGATTATCCTTTCCTTAAGAATTTTCATGTTGTCTTTCTAGAGAAATTACTAGGATTGACTCCTAAACAAGAATTTGATTTTTCTATTGATATCAAACCAAGATTAGACCTCAGTCTAAGGCTCTGTATAGAATGACAACCACTAAATTAGTAGAATTAAAGGCACAACTTCAAAAATTATTGTCCAAAGGGTTGATTAGACCAAGTGTGTCACCATGGGGTGCACCATTTGTCTTTGTTAAGAAAGATGGAACTCTTAGACTTTGCATTGATTATAAAATGTTTAATAAAGTGACCATCAAGAATAGGTATCCACTATCTCAAATAGATGATCTTTTCAGTCATATGTGAGTAGAAATGGTCTTTTCTAAGATTGATCTTAGAGATAGATATCATTAGTTAAGGATAAATTATGAGTATATTCAAAATACAATATTCAGAACTTACTATGGGCATTATGAGTTCATAGTGTTACCATTGGGGTTGATGAATGCACCTGTAGCATTCATGAATCTCATGAATAGTGTGTTCAAAGATTACCTAGATGTTTTTTTTGGGGTCTTTTTAGATGACATTCTTATATACTATAAGTATGAAGAAGAGCATCTTCAACATCTAGATATGGTTTTACAACATCTACGGAAGCACAGGCTATATGAAAAATTGTCCAAGTGTGCATTTTTCTAAAAAAAGTACAATATCTGGGACATATTATTTTAGTGAATGGAATTTATATTAATTTAGTTAAGATAAGGGCCATTATAGAGTGGATGGCACTAAGAAATTTTCATGAGGTAAGGAGTTTCATAAGATTAATAGGTTATTACAAGAAATTAATCTAATTTTTTTCCAAAATAGCTAATCTGATTACCTCTCTACAACATAAGAATCAAATTTTTATCTAGTTAGGTAAGTGTGAAGTAGCTTTTCAAGAATTAAAAAGAAGGCTTAATTCAGCACCAATGTTAAGAGTTCCTGATCCCAATGGTCAATTTTTAGTGATCATAGATATGTATGGGGATGGACTAGGAGGAGTCCTTATGCAAGATGGTGCAATAGTATCTTATGAGTCAAGGAAGTTGAAGCTTTATGAGGTAAATTATGCCCTTCATGATCATGAACTTGCAGTAATTGTTCATGCTTTTAAATTCTGGAGACATTATTTGATGGGAAAACTATTTGAGCTCAAGACTGATAACATGTGACTCAAATACATTTTCACCCAACCAAATTTGAATGCTCATCAGAGGTGTTGGTTAGAGTATTTGTCTAACTATGACTTTGATATCAATTACATAAAAGGTAAAGAGAACAGAGTAGTTGATGCCTTGAGTTGTATAAGGTACATAATAACTATGTCTAATATCAAGAGTACTTTCAGGGATCATGTGATTGAGTTCTCTCTAAGAGATGAATTTTATGACCAAGTTAGGAAATCTTTGTCTGAAAATTCTCATATCCTAAGTGTAAAGGATAAAACTTAGAGAGTGATGGTCTTCTACATTATAATGAAAGGATGTATGTGCCAGATCAAGAAAATCTGAGGATCACAGTGCTAAAGGAACTACACAATGCCCCATATTCAGGACATCTAGGAGTAACTGAGTTTTTGGTAGATCTTAGACCACTTTATTTTTGGAAGGAAGTCAATAAAGATGTAACAAAATTTTTGTCATGTTGTCTAAAATCTCAATGAATGAAAGTTGAACATGTGTATCCAATTGGATTGTTATATCTACATGACATACCAGAGTGAAAATGGTAGGTGATCAGTATGGAATTTGTCCAAAGATGACCATTATCAAAAAATAGGTATGACATGATCTTGGTTATATTTGATAAACTAACCAAGGTAGCACATTTTATCCCAATCAATTTGATAGATGATGCATCAAATTTTATGAAGAGGTTCATTAAGGAAGTGTATCTATTGCATGGTTCTCTAGAGAAGATCACATCAGATTGTGATCCAAAAATGACTTCTAAATTTTGGTTAACTCTGAATTTAGCTTTGGGTGTTCAATTAAACCTCAATACTTCTTGTCACCCATAGATTGATGGTTAAATTGAATGAATTAATTAGGTGTTAAAAAATCTTCTTCATATGTATTACATGGATCAATAATAAAAATGGGAAGAATACCCTCCACTAGTTGACTTTGTATACAATAAATCACACTAATTTGCTTTGAAGATGGCACCATTTGAATCACTTATGGGAGAAGGTAAAAAACATCAATCAGCTGGGATAGGTTGGAAGATAGGGTAGTCTTTAGACCTAAGATGTTTTTAGAAATAAAGTGGATTAAAATAACCAGGTAGATATTGGCTAAGGCCAATAAGAGGCAAAAGAGCTATGTTGATATGAAAATAATGGATAGGCAGTTTGTAATAAGAGATAAATTATTTTTGCGAGTTAAGCTGTAAAATAACTAGATTAAATTTGAGAAGTTAGAAAAACTTTCACCTAGATATATAGGACCTTTCAAGGTTTTATAAGTGGTCAATCATGTAGCGTATAGGATTGCATTGCCACTAGCTCTAATTCTATTGCATAATGTCTTCCAGGTATTTTATCTTAAGAAGTATATAGATGATCTTTCATATGTGTTGGATTGAAATGCTTTACAAGTTTTGGATCTTGTGGTAGTCATGGGAGAATCAATCAGAGCAATTGACACTCACAAACTTCATTTGTGTAATAAAGAAGTGTCACAGTACACGGTCTTATGGGACCAATACTCTGAGGATAGTGTTACTTGGGAGGATTATGATGAATTCTACAGGCTATTTCCAAATTTGTTTGCTTGATTTGATGCTAGATACTATGTTTTTATTATGTTAAACTCTACTTGTTTTTCAGAACTATTATTTTAATAAGTGTCATTAGGACGATGGCCAATTTTAGTGGGAAAGAATGTTACATCTTGATTCTATTAATAAAATAATTTACCTATTTATCCATGGATTAATATAGTTGTTAAATTGTTTTTTTTACTTTTTAACTAAATTCTTAAGTCATATGTTGTTATGGGATAAATGTATGATTACTTGGATTTCATGAGTTTATTATTATGTGATATCTAATTATGAATTTTGTACTAATATATATCATGATGTACTTGACTAACTACCTTCTTCTCGTGAGTTAGATGTAAGAGAGTTCATCCCTCAGAGCTTGATGGAGGGAGAACATCATCAGAGAAGGTGATGTAGATGGAGATGGTAAAGGATGATAGAGGAATTGCTAAGACCCATACACACACCACATTAGATTAAAAATGTTATATTCATTGTGTGTTTGATTGTTAGAGTTATTAAATTTTAATTAGATATTAACGTTTGCAGGTTTCTAATGTTAGTACATAGTTTTGAAATAAATTTTGTATGTAATTACATTTTGTATGTAGACTCAGTGCTTGATGTTACAATAAGAATTACATGAGATTTATTTACTTGTGTTTGTCTATGATTTCGAAACATAAATCAAGTATAAAATATTTAATTACTATTATATATATACTAGTGAAATGTCTTTAAAACATTTTATAACATTAAGCTTACTATTACTGATATTCAGGAATATCAATACATGTTAAGCTAGTAATTTAAAGAAAGATATATATAGTCTATAAACACTAGTAATTGACTAACACAGTTATCTTGTTATAATTATAATCAATATTTGATTGTTCTATCATTTTAATACATAAAAAAGATAATTAATGTTGTAATGGAGATAATTACCTTTAATTTATATTAAGGAGGTAAAATTATCTTAAACTGTTAACCTATGAATTAAGCCTAATCTTATTGTTTTGCATGGACTACATTAAAGTTTGAAAGGGTAGTTATCATTTTATAAATGATTGATAAGGTGGACTTTAAGTCATATACTTAGTAATGGAATATAGGTTGGCATGCAATTTCAAAATGAATATTTTATTGAGTAAAGAATTTAGGAAAGTTCGAATTAAGGCATACAATAGTAGGGTTAATGGTAGTTAATTATTTATTAGTCATTGTTTAATTGGGAAAAACATGGTTATAGTATGGTGATTTCAAGTTGGTAAAAATGCATGCAAAGCTCGATGGATGAGTGGAAAATAATAAAGGTGAGCTGAGGAAGAGAAGAAGGTATGACGAAGAAGAGAAGAAGAATACAAAGCAATGAGAAAAAGGTTTTAAGTTCATTTTATCTTAGTTTTTGGAAAGCTATTTTACCAGGCTGGTGAAGTAATTCCTTTCAAATTGCTTGCATAATTACTGTATATGGTTTGAAATAGTAGGGTTTAGAAATGAATGTTTATTTGAAATAAAAACAAAGGCTCAACCCTGTGGATGGCTTGACCATCCACAAAACTAAGCCTAAATTTTCTTCCTAAACCCTAAGACTTCAAACTAAATAAGTTTTTGAGTCTTATGGCATTAATGAATTTAATTCATGGAAATACATTCAAAAACCCTAGGCTAATTAGATAGAGGTATATACATAAATAACTAAGTTTAAATAGATGATACACACACACACACACACACACACACACACACACACACACACACACACACACACACACACACACACACACACACACACACACACACACACACACACACACACACACACACACACACACGCACATGGGTTTTATATAGATATATATACATTATGAACTCAAGAAGGGAGAAAATGATTTGATAAATATACATTAAAATAAAATTAGGAATATACATATATCTGGATGAATATATATACAACAGAGGTCAGAGTTAAAGGATTTTTAAAATGGTTTTAATTGAGAATATCATTATACTATTTGATTCAATTTATAAATACATAATAAAGATTATTGTGTGGGATGTTGATTTGTTTTTGGACTGTGTAAATATGATAAACAAAATAAGTAGCAGAATGGTTATATATTTTACATACATGGGGTTTGGATACTTTGAAAAAGGGTGCAAGGTACACATATACATTTATATATGACATGTGCGTTCAGGGCATATATAAATATATATGTATGGATTATTATATATTTTTGTGGTTCAAAATATGAAACATGTCAAACCCAAAAGGTTGTAAGTTTAGAGTTAATATTGAAATTTGATGATGCAGAGGAAAACACTAAACAACTCACACTCTTATCTCTTGTTTCAATTTTATTCTTCCTTTGATCGAAGCTTATAATCAAGGGTTCAATATACAATTATGAGTTCTATTGTTTATTTAAGGTTATGATGCCCAATCTCATGCTCCTTCAAGTTCTCTTGGATCTCTTCACCAACCTATATAATCTATCCATGCTCTTTCAACCTACATTGTTTCTTCCTTTTGAGTAGCTCTCTTGTAGCCTTTTTTTTTAGATTTTGGACTTGTACAGACGTATTATTTGTCCATGGGAAACTAAAGTAATATTATGACACCCTCTATTGAATTCTTACCTTCCATGAAATTTCTAGTCCTAACTCTACTCATAAGACTCTTTTTCAACCCCTTTTAAGGCTATGTTTAGGCCTAATTAGGCCACTTTAGCCTTGTTTTAGACTCAGTCTACAAAATCCATACCTATATATTTCGTACAAGTTTAAAACTATCAGAATCCATTAGACCACATCAAATTTCAACTAATATCATTTTTTTCAAGATTTATCCTTTAAATCAAGTTTCAAACTACTATGATGAATGTTCTGGGTATGTGTAACCCCCATACGCCTTTCCAAGCATTGGACTTGTCCCTTGAAGCCTGTGTTCCACAATTAGCTCGTGTTCTTGGTCTAACTGTGTGTACAGACATAGTTTGCTACAAGTTTTAAGCATAATACGCAATGAAATACATTTTAAAATGAATGTAAATTGCATAAATCACCTTAATAAAATTAAAACACTAGATTATCAATCATAAATTAGTTACCACAACCTTCCATATAATCCACCCTATGGTTGATGCATACTCAGACTTTGTCTTCAACACAAAACATAGGAAATAGGGTATGCAATTGAATCTTCACAAAGGAATTTAAATCCAATTAATAAAATGTTTGATGTACTATCATAAAACATGTATCTACTTACCAAATATATTAGAAACATTAACTAGTTGTCTTTATTGCTTCTTCTACTATTACATTGTCTTACACAGTCATTTCCAATGCTCATACATAGAAAACAGGGTCTGCCATTAATTTTTATCTTTAAAAGGGAAAATATTTAATGGGTTCATAGATTTTTATATCTCTCCATCCTTGAATGAATGACCATACACAAATCCCAAACATTTTGTATATCCTACAACTGCTTTAACTGATTTTAAACCTCCCAACGATCACTAGCAAGCAATTTTAAACATTGGAACATATGCCAAGGTTGATATTCTATACATGTATGAATTAAGACCCATGTATATACACATGGTGTCTTCAAGAATTGACATCAACAATTTTACACTTTGATAATTCCTTCAAATCACTCCTACAACACCTAAACTAGACAAAAACATTCAAAAATTTAAATTATTAAAATTGGTGGGAAAATGCCAATTTTTAATTCTAGCCACTCTAAACTAACTCTAACACTTGGAGAAGATTCCAAAGTTTGAATTAAGACTCCTAAATACCTTCAAACACCCTAAACATGATATATGACCATGAAAAATCTGATCAAATCAAAATTGTTTAAATAAACACAAGACAAGTCATCTTTAAAAGGATGCTCTTGCATCATACTACTAAGGCGCAAAAAGAAACTTTCCAAGAAATTTTAGATAGCTTGTATTGATATTTCCCTCAACATCTCTCTCTCTTTTTCACTCCAATTGAGCATCTTCATATCCTCCTAGATCCCATGGTCTATGAGTGAAACTTAGATCTCCATATTCTTTGAATAAGGTTGCATTGGCCTTGCCTTTGAGGTTACCTTTCTGAATATTGATCTCCAACCTGATCATCGTCAGTATCTCATTATTCTCTTGCAATAAAATTACACATGGAATACATATGTTAAACATAAAAACTTTTTTTTGTCTTCTAATAAGCCACTCTCTTGCACTCTCATGGTTGTCCTTTCTCTACTTGGATCTGTTGCCTATTGGACTACTGCTTATTGTTCCATATTCTTACCTACAACACTGTCAACCTATTTAACTTAATTATTTATATCTTGATACTATTTATTCTCTATCTGACCAATCATAAGTGCTCTCAACATGCTTATCTTCCTAGCAAACCCTTTTAAATACTCCACATTATCTATCAAGGATATCTGACTAGACAACTTTGTAATCATATTTTTTGAGTGAGTTGTTGACATGGACTATGTTTCATAAGACAAAATATTTTCTTTGTTGACTATAATAACCATTTCTTGAGTTTCAAACAATACATTACTTACCTCATCATGATTAACTAGTTGTAGAATCTGTTTACTATCTGTAATAAGTACTTTGGTGCTTTGTTCAACTATTGTAGTCTTATCTTTCTTTTATTTACCAACTTGCACTCCACCTTCTTCCTCTTGGCACTTGTTCTCATCTAACACACTCTTATCCTCAATGTTGTAACTATTTACTTTTGTTAGATACTCTTTCTCACCAAACATCATCACATTACTTTGTGTCTCCTTCCATGCTTGACTATCCTTCAATGGAGTTTATTTATGTTTGATTTCATCCTTCTCAATGGTGTATGTATTGGATCTACCATCATGCATATATATTCTATCATAATTCCATGGTATACCAAGGATAATATGGCACATGTCAATAAGAATCACATCACATAAGACTTTCTCCTTATAACCACAAATTTGTAAGTCTACATAGCATTGTTCATTCACTAAGACTTGATGATTATTTTGAATCTAGGAGACTTTATAGGGATGTGGATATTCTTTGATTTCTAATCCTATATTATTTAACATCATCAAAGATACAAGATTATCCATACTAAAATTATCAACTATGACCTTACAACATTTACTTTTACTCTTACACAAGGTCTTGAATAATGTCTTTCTCTGTGGTGGCTTTTTATCCTCATGGCTTGCCTTCAAAATAACTCTCCTCATCAGCAAAATCTCTCCTATTTTATGTTATTTTACATAGTTTTTCAATGAATCCACACTTTCCTCTTCATGTTGAACCACTTGATTTCTACTTTCATTCCAAGAGATACCAGTTTGAATGTCTTTTTGACCCTCATATGGTCTATGAC